>WNGS01005526.1:12129-38661 GCA_020271785.1 Procambarus virginalis
TTGTGTAGTAAATCTGGTCACGCAACGAGTCGGGGCAACTGTTTCGCCATTGTAGCATGGCTAGGCTATGTTAGGAATAGGAGCACTTTGTGCTATTCTAGGTTTGACTAACTATTAAAACTCTACTCTCACAAGCCATTATTGTCAATCACCAATCATGCTACCACCATCATCATGCCAGTAAGACTTAAATTAAGGTTCGTCGAACCCTTTAAACTTAATGAAACCCAGATCTCCAATGTTCTTGGCACCCATGTTGAGGTTTCACCCGTTGAAACCTACCTTACATCCAATGGGGCTATTGTGTTGCTCCCCACTGAAGATGATCTGCAAAAAATCTTGCATCCTGATAAAGCGTCTGCACTCCATGCAGCGGGCGTAATTCCCGTTCCTACTGGCAAATTCCAAGCTGGGAGGACAGTGTTTGTGTCGCGATTCAATCGCCACATAGCCAGGGATTACAACGACGATGAAATACTCGACGAAATTAACAGAGTAAATGAACAACGAGCCATACAAATACTCAGAATCACCAAAGAAGGCAACCCACGCCCCACTCTAAAGATAACCTTTGCCAGTACTGCCCATGCTACCCAGGTGAATGATCAGGGATTTAAATGCTTTGGGTACCTATCAACACCAGAACAAATATCAAGAGAACGCTTCACCGATATTAAGCAATGCTTTCGGTGCTTCAGTTTTGATCACGTGGTGAACAAGTGTCCTGCAACAACACCCACCTGTAGCATCTGTGCTGAAAACCATAAATTTAGGGATTGTCCCCAACCTAGCAATCGTAAATGTGCCCTCTGTGGAGGGGGACATTTAGCAGTATCGCCTGTGTGTCCAAGGAGGAAAGAAGCAATACAGAAAATGCTTGACAAGGCCCAAACCTCACGACCTAACCAGTCGCAGAAGACACCAAACATGAACGCTGCAACATTCCCACACATGCCGGGTCAAAGTACAACCACAAACCAGGCTTCCCAGCAGACATCCGTACCTAATCTACATAATGCTTGGGTGGGCCAAACTCACCCAACAACGCCAATGTCACAGCCATCTTCTGATGCTTCGGCACAGGTAAATATCCTAATAGCAATTGCATCAAGATATGCAGGTCATAACCCACACTTGTTTGCCACCATTATCAACAAGCTTTTGAAGGCTAACAACCTACCCACAGTCACAATCCCAAATGATGCGTTCTCATCCAACCCTGAACAATCATCGCAAACACAGTCGTCACCCCACCAGCCACCGGTCTCTGAACCCACAACAAATGAAGCAACCAACGCCATGCAATCTACAACAAACTCCACTGTCCCACTCACTACCTCACAGGTCCCACGACCAAACCACCTCACTCAGACTCACCATGTCAAAGTAGCAGTGAGAGATAACCCTTCTACCCCACATATAAATGGGAATGGGTGCCACCATCATGGTAAACCTGAACACCCTGTCAACTCACGAATCATTCCTACCTCACCGGCCCCTTCTGATTACTCATCCTCAACAAACGAGTCTTTTGATATCCACATTGAGGAATCTGAAGAGGAGCCTTCCCTACAACAGGAGGCGCCTACTGCGACACCACCAGCCAACTCAGTCTATCGTCCAGCAGCTACACAAGTCACCAATGCAGCAGTTGAAGACGAACGAACCTCAGAAGAGGAACATGAAGATGAACAAGAACACGTAGAAGAAGAAGAAGAGGAAGAATATGTAGATGATGAGGGAGCAGAAGAGGAGGATGAGGCACATAAGAGGGAAGAAGGGGAGGAAACAGAGTGCAACCGGGGGACTGGGAAAGCACACCAGTCAAGGGGGATGAAGTCTGAACAAACAACTGGTGGAAAAAAACACCAAAAGAACAATCGTGAAAGGTCACCAATTAAAACTAGACAATCCTACGCCAGATAATGGGGATTACAATTATGCAACTTAACGTAAGACACTTTTTCAACAACAAATATCTACTAGAACTGGAAGCGTGCAAGTATCACCCTGAAGTCATCTCGTTAAACGAAACCTCTGCACGCCTTGACCAACACATCAAACTCTATGGATACACGACCATTGAAAGGAACTCTGGCCAGAATAGAGGTGTTGCGATCCTCATCAAGCTGGGCTGCTCATTCACCAACATCTACCTCCAAGAAGAAAATGCCCTAGCAGTGGAAATAGTCACGAACCATAGCCCACTTGCTATTTTAACTACCTACATCCCCCCAGGTGAGCACTCCATCCCTTCGAGAGCCATTCACAAGGTGCTCAACAGAAATGTCCCAACGATCCTTGCAGGGGACTTTAATGCCCACCATGCAGCATTTTTCAATGACACCAATGGACGTGATGACATCAAAGGTCGACTATTATTTAACCTCATGACAGCGAGGAACTTAACCTTCTTGGGTCCCTACTTTAAAACTTTTGTAGGTAACCACCAAGGAAAACCTGATATCATACTGACGAATGTTGAATGCGATATCTTTCACAGCAGAATACTCCCAGGTAATGATGTAGGTTCAGATCACATATCTGTTATTCTCCATCTCCAAGCATCTCCCTTTAGAATTCTGGGACGCCCCAGACCCAATCTAAATACGCTTCGACTTCGTCCATATATGGAGTTCCTTGGCTCTGACCCAACCGCTGATCTTGACAATAAACCGGTCCAGGACATTGACGCAGCAATTGCCTCCATTCATACTCGCATCACTGAGGCAACTATGGCCAATTGTGATCTGACTAACACCAGAATAATTCAGCAATACAAACCAACTAGAGAGATCAAGGATAAAATGAGGCATTACCAACAAGAATGTGTGAGGCGCCTACGCACAGGCCAGCCATCCCTCCAAATCATTCAGGCCCTCAGACGTGATGTCTTAGGCCTCACGCTCCTACACAAACGACACATTTGGGGTACTCTAGTCAACCAAGCGAACCAGTACAAGAGAGAACCTGCCAGATTCTGGGGTAAGATCAGAAAACTCCTAGGATCATCAAAGACACCGCTGTCGCACCTCAGCTATACATATACTGATGACAACAACGAGGTAATAACCACCAGAGTGGAAGATGCACAGCTGCAGGCTAATCTCATGGGACTGGTTTGGGAGGAAATCTTCACAGAAAACAACAGCCAGATCAACAATGACAACCACCGTTCAGTCAACCAATGGGTTGCTGAAAACGTTGAGAACCTGGCTAGCAGGCCTCTAGTTGACACCGCACTCCTTGACCCTGACCACCCGATCACCCGACCCATCACCATACGCGAACTGTTGGAAGTATTAAAGAAAACGAGGAACAAAGCGCCAGGTTTGTCAGGAATAACAGTCAACCAACTGAAGTTTCTACCTCTAAACTACGTGCAGTCCTTGCTCAATGTCTTCAACGCCATCCTCGTCTCAGGACACTTTCCACAAGTATTTAAAACTGCCAAAATGATCTTTATCCCGAAGCCTGGCAAAAGCAAACACGTCCCTGGAAACTATAGGCCTATCTCCCTGTTGGAGTCGACAGGGAAGTGCTTTGAGAAAATACTGTCAAATCGTATTAACTACTACATGGAGTTCCACCATCTGTATACAGAAAAACAGTTTGGCTTTAGGAACCACAGATCGACACAGCATGCCATCAACATCATCTACGATGCAGCAGACAGTATTAGGAAACAACACCAGACTGCAATAATAGCAACCAGAGATGTCAACAAGGCCTTTGACAGTTTATGGCATAATGGTCTGCTCTTCAAGCTGCAATCCATACCACACCACAACTGGACCCTCCTTAGACTTGTCAGAAATTTTCTAAGCCATAGAACAATAATTCCAATGTTTAACAACAAGGAAGCTGATTCCTTTATGCCGACAGCAGGAGTTCCTCAGGGATCGTGCATAAGCCCACTCCTCTTCAATCTTTTTGTAAATGACTTGCCACGCCCTATTTATAACGACACTATTATAACTCAATTTGCAGATGATGTCATCCATGTAGTGTCCTCGATGCCTGCTGGCCAAGGAACTAAACACGATTCAGTCATAAGGAAGACGAAAGAGGAACTAGCAGCCACAGCAAGTTGGGAACAAGACTGGAAAATTGTGACAAACCCTAACAAGATTCAACTGTGCTCAGTGGGCAGCTGGGCTAGTACACTTGGGGCCATCAACATTGGTGGCACGTTAATACAGGTTCAGAACTCTACTACAATTCTAGGCTATGAAATATCGAGACTCTTGAATTCCACTGAACATATTAATAAGAAAGTAACCTTAGCCAAAGCACAACTAGCCCGGCTGTACCGATTCAGGCAAGCCCCACAGCATGTGAAGCTACATCTTTATAGAATGCTTATTCGACCTATCCTGGAATACCCATACACCCCACTTGCTCTTACTAAAAAGTCAATATGCTGAAACTTCAAAGGGTTCAAAATAGAGCACTCAGATTTGTAGCAGGAGTGACACTTGCTGAGAAAATTCGGACCGACAGACTCCACATCCAATTAAAGATAGAACCTTTGAATAGACGTCTCCACAAACTATCAGCAAAGCAGTTATACAAAATGAAGTACACCTACTTACCAAATCGTGACGATCCCTTTATGGTGTACAACACAACCAACTATGAAATACGAGACCAGCCTCACAGAACAAGGAGGATGTCACTACAGCAAAAAGTCAGGCGGTACATCCACAACAGGAATTACCCTCAGCCCAGAATACTTAGTAATCTACCACGTGAGGAGGATGATGAATGGGAACCTCCTGATCCTTTATACACCTAACAAGAACGAACTACGAGCTAACAAGCCAACATCAGTCACCAATACCTCTACCAACCAGGACAAATTCACTGTAAACATCACCTACAAGATCCTATACCAACAATACATCAGTAAGTCACCACAGCACTGCTCTACGGATGCGGCACCAAGACTGGAACTCTGTCCTCGCATGGCAACTTCTCTCCTCCTGTTGTGCGACAGCTACAGCTTGCTGCTGCTGGCAGCCAGCAATCATTCATCTTAAAAAAAAAAATCATCACCATAACATCATCACCATCATTTATGAGTACAGCCTTGCCTCCCTATCAATACACATATCAACTCATATCACTTCATAATCACTCCCCAAGCCAAAGTGGTTAGGCCACTACCCTGTCCATCCCACTCTCCTCCCAACCTCCTAATCCTCCTTCATGTTTTCCTTAATCCTACCCGTGCCTCTTCCATCCCTGCTTGCCAGCTCTATGGACATCTTCAAGTTCAAGGTCTGAAAAGATCACAAAATATTGCAGCCAGCCGTCGTCGAGAGCAGACGTGCCTCACAACGCTCTTCACTTTTGGCAGCCCCTTAGACCTCCCATCGTCGATGCGAGACTCTTGTGGTTGTCGGCAGTTGGTCAAGAAGATTACACCTACTAGACAGAAAGGAACACCGAATACTAACATCCACCAAGAGAGAAAATTTCAAATATTCAAGCAAGCCTGAGGATTGGCGCCGCGCTAACCGCCACCTCTGAGCCAGACTGCCCTCCTCCACTCAACCTCCTCCACCCTCCACATCCTCAATCCTCCACTGTTCCAACCCATCCTCACCCTTCTCTCCTTAACCCTACCAACCAACCCACACCCAAGCACCTGCCATTCTCCAGTTTCACCTCACCACTCATCTCAGTCTCACCTCACCACATCATCACACCCACCACCGTTTTGTACTGACCTACATGTACTAACCCCTGTCTTTCTGATCTGTTAGTCTACTCTTGCTTTTTCGCCACCTGATTTAACTGACTCTGCGCAAGTACCACGGCCGGTGTGTAGTAAATCTGGTCACGCAAAGAGTTGGGGCATCTTTTCTGCCATTGTAGCATGGCTAGGCTATCGTTAGGCTTAGGAGGTTAGGATTTACTAACTACTAACTTGCTGCCTGATTCCATATCATATTACCATATCATCTTATCACAATGGCTATAAAAATTAACATCAAGTTCACTGGGCACATAGCCACCAATGAGAATGATCTTGTAGCGTTACTGAGCTCAATTGCAGAGGTTGCGCCTGCAGATGTTCACATCAAAGCCAGAAGAGGAGCCACAGTTGTGCTCTCCAACGAAGATGAGATAAGGAAACTCCTCACTCCCGACCTCCAAGACGCCTTTAAGAGGGCAAATATTGAACTCCATCCCAGTGCCCAATACCAGGCTGCAAGGTCGGTCTTTGTGACAAGACTTAGTACGATGATCTCTCAAAGGACCGAGGACATTAAAAATGAAATTACACCATAAACGACGGAATACAAGTCGTTGGGATATACAAAATCACCATCCCAACTCGAACCGAGCAACTCTTAAACTCACTCTTGAAACTCCAGCCCAAGTCAGGGAACTGGTGGAAAATGAGTTGAATGCTTTAACTTATCTGTTACACCAGACCGGATAAGCAGGGAGAGATACGTCGAAGTCCAACAATGCTTCAAGTGCTTCGAGTTTGGCCACCTACCTCCTCAATGCAAGGCAAATGCCGAAAAATGCAGCAAATGTGCAGGATCTCACCGCTTCACAACATGCACTGAGACCATCCTGAAATGTGCCCTTTGCAGTGGGAATCACAAGGCAGTGGCTATTCACTGCCCTAGAAGGAAGGAGGAAATCCAGAGGATTCTGGACCAGGCCAGGCAGGGCACCACACGGACACAAACTATTCCACCACCAAATATGAACAGCCAACCCTTCCTCCACTACCCTAACGAGGTGGAAGGCTCCTGCTGAGCCTTCCACCTCGACAATCAGCCCGCACAATCGCCACTACCCCCAGCCTCAGACTCACCCCATTTCTGTCATACCCCAGGAAGTCAACTCTGGAACAACCTCCCAGGCCACGATTGTCCAGACCTTTCATTCCTCAAGTCGGCCCCCAACCCCTCACCCACTAACCACATCAACACCGGCTCGGGCGGTACACTCACACATCACCACGAGGACTCTATTGACTCCCGCTCGTTCTCGAATGATTCAGTGGACATTGAGGGCGAAAACTCCTCTGATAATGAATGCTACGTAGACAACGTTCAACTCACCGTTGCTGAGGGGGAAAATGGTGTTCAGAGGGCCAGGAGGGACTCAATCCCAGCTGACCGCACACGAAGCAAGTCACAACAGAATGTAACACAACCACAACTCTGCCATCGCATATAATGGGGCTGAAGGTAATTCAGATAAACACTCGTCACTTTTTCAACAACCGATACTTACTAGAAATAGAACTCAATAAACACAGTCCCGAGGTGGTTCTGCTCAACGAAACTTCGGCACGCCCAGATCAACACGTCAAAATTCACGGCTACACGACGATTGAAAAGAACGAGGGCCGAACAGAAGCGTGGCTATCCTTGTCAAGAGAGGATGCCCGTTCACTAATATCTTTCTGCAGGAAGGGAACGCTCTGGCGATTGAACTCTCCACCACCTACGGCCCTCTGGCAATCCTAACAACCTACATTCCCCCTGGCCAGCATGCAATTCCATCGAGGGCAATCCATAAAGTACTAAACAGGAACGTGCCTGTGATCCTTGCAGGCGATTTTAATGCACACCATGCTGCGTTCTTCAATGCCCCCAATGGTAGAAATGACGTCAAAGGTAGAATCCTAAACAACCTCCTAATGGCAAGGAACCTAACCTTCCTCGGCCCTTTTTCCCACTCTTACGTCGGCGTTCAACCGGGAACTCCGGATCTAGTCCTGCTAAACCATGAATGTGGCATCTTTCACTCCAGAATCACCCCGGGTGGGATGTGGGATCTGACCACATCCCGATAATTATCCATCTTCAATCGACCCCCTTCAGGACCATAGGTACTCCCAAACCCCAACTCAGTACCCTTAGACTCCGCCCTTACATGGATTCCCTGGGTGACGACCCGGTAATAGTTTTACAAGACTGCCCAATCCACGACATAGATGCAGCAGTGGACCTCCTCCATACCCGCATCACTGAAGCAACACTTGCAAACTGCGACCTAACCAGCACAAGAGTCATAAAACAGTACAACCCAACAAGGGAAATAAGGGAAAAAATGAGAACTTACCAACAAGAGTGCATCAGAAGGACCCGCACAGGCCTCCCCCATTTACACACTATCCAGGCCCTCAGACGAGAAGTAATAGGACTCACCCTCCTTCACAAACGCCATATCTGGGGCACTTTGGTCAACCAGGCCAACAATTACAAGAGTGAGCCAGCCGCGTTCTGGAAGAAAATTAAACAACTGGCTCCACTGAAACCCCTCTCTCCCATCTCAACCATACACACACCAACGCCAACAACGAGGTAGTCACGACTAGGATTGAGAACCCTCAGCTCCAGGCCAACTACATGGGAGAGGTCTGGCGTGGAATTTTCACCGAAAACCTGAACCAGGTTAACCTTGAGAACCATCGGAGGGTGGGCCTATGGGCCCAGGAAAACGAAGAAAACCTTCACGCCAGACCAACCATCGACGATGCCCAACTCGATCCATCCCACCCCATTACTAGACCGATCACTCTTCTAGAATTGAGGGAGGTCCTGAAGAATACCAAAAACAGAGCTCCGGGGCTTACTGTATTACCCTCATCCAACTAAAGTTCCTGCCCGATAACTACATCCAAAGCCTTCTTAACATATATAATGCCATCCTGGCATCCGGCACCTACCCACTGTACTTAAGACCGCAAAAATGATATTCATTCCCAAGCCAGGCAAGAGCAGATACTCCCCTGTGAACTACCGCCGATCTCCTTGCTAGAAACGTCAGGAAAATGCTTTGAGAAGATCATGTCTAACAGAATTAATTATTATATGGAATACCACCACCTCTTCACAGAAAAACAGTTTGGTTTCAGGTACCAGAGGTCGACTCAACATGCAATCAACGTAATCTACGACGCAGCCGACAGCGTTCGTAAGCAAAACAAACGGCAATAATAGCAACAAGAGATGTACACAAGGCATTTGACAGCCTCTGGCACGACGGTCTCCTCTTCAAGCTGACCAACCTGCCTCACCACAACTGGACCCTCCTGAGATTGATTAACAATTTCCTAAAAAACAGAAGGATCATCCCAATGTTCAACACTAAACAGCAGCTGCATTCACACCTATGGCAGGGGTCCCCAGGGGTCATGCATCAGCCCTGTGCTCTTTAACCTTTTCGTGAATGATTTGCCACGCCCTATCCACAATGACACAATTATCACCCAATTCGCAGACGATGTCATTCACGTTGTCACGTCGATGCCTGCAGGACAAAAAACAAAACACGACTTGATGATTAGGAAGGTCAAGGAGGAACTAGCCGCCACTGCAACTTGGGAGAGGGAGTGGAAAATCGTGACCAACCCCAGCAAAATCCAACTTTGCTCGATAGGCTGCTGGGCTAGCTCCCTGGGAGCTATCAACATTGGAGGCACGCTGACAAGGGTACAAAACTCAACCACGATCCTGGGATATAACATATCAAGGCTCCTGAACTCTAATGAACATATCAACAGGAAGGCAAAATTGCCAGAACTCAACTAGCCAAGCTATATCGCTTTCATCAGGCCCCGCAAGTACATAGGTATGACGTCGACCAAGCTGACGAGGCGTTTGACATGCCATCTTCAATCCGGTGCCCCTAGGAATCACATGTGACAAGCCCATGACATCACCCTAACAAGAGAAATGTTGAACAAAAATACATGCATAATAGACAAAACCCAAGATGCAAGAAGATTACAAATTCTTGAAGCAATTCACATAAGAATAGAACAACCTACCATGAACACCCAAATCACGGAACTATTTACTCTACCCACCATGAGAGTAAAGACAAGGCCAGAACATAACGATGCCAACACAGAAGACAATGTTCAACATAATAGGCCAATTACACTGGATTAATCTTTGTATGTAGATACGAGCTGCCTCGTATGGGCCAATAAGCCTTCTGCAGTTACCTCCATCCTTATGTTCTTATGTTTCACCCCACATTTATCCCTAATGTATCCCCATATGTTCTCACCTTTATTGTCTTATCACCTGAACCAGTGCGGGTATAAAATCAACCAGCATTGTAATATCTCTTACTTGAGAATGAACCATGGAGGTTCGAAACGTTGTGCAAATTGTATAAATAAGTGTAATACATTCTATAGTAATTCACCTCTTTTCTTCACCCTGAAATTACGAAAATAAGTTTTGGAGAACTCCGATTTCAGCTAAGCCCTGATGCTAAGAAAATAGTTAGAGGGATAGAGCCCTAAGTCAGAAGATAGTAAATACAGAATATGCGGTCATATTCAATGAGACATGTTTAAAAGAAAACCTGCTGCCATATACACCAATATATATATTATATATATATAATATATATATATATATATATATTATATATATATATATATATATATATTATATATATATATATATGTCGTACCTAGTAGCCAGAACGCACTTCTCAGCCTACTATACAAGGCCCGATTTGCCTAATAAGCCAAGTTTTCATGAATTAATATATTTTCTCTAATTTTTTTCTTATGAAATGATAAAGCTACCCATCTCATTACGTATGAGGCCAATTTTTTTTTTATTGGAGTTAAAATTAACGTAGTTATATGACCGAACCTAACCAACCCTACCTAACCTAACCTAACCTATCTTATAGGTTAGGTTAGGTTAGGTAGCCGAAAAAGTTAGGTTAGGTTAGGTTAGGTAGGTAAGGTAGTCCAAAAAACAATTAATTCATGAAAACTTGGCTTATTAGGCAAATCGGGCCTTGCATAGTAGGCTGAGAAGTGCGTTCTGGCTACTAGGTACGACATATGTATATATATGCGAACAAGCCTGAATGGTCCCCAGGACTATAATATATAAGGTGAGATATATATATATATATATATATATATATATATATATATATATATATATATATATATATATATATAATATATATATATATATATATATTTTATCAAAGGGGTACCACCTCTGGTGCAAGTGTAGGGACCCATAGCCTCGGAGAAGAAAATAAAGAGTACTCAGAGAAGACTTTGTGGATCCTCACTGAACACTTTAATATTTTCTTCTCCTACCACCCTATTCTTTTGGTATGTGTGTATATTATCTAATTTTATTTGAAAATGTCATTACACAAAAAAAGTTACAATATTGATTACATGCAGGGTACAAGCTGCTTGTCACAAGTTGAATAGCTCCTCAAGCTCCTCGGCGGGCAGGAACCATGGATGCAGTGAGCATTTCCTCTCTGGATTGCCACACTGAGGCGCTGAAAAAGAAAACTGGCAGCCCTAGGGTCTCTAGTTGTTTCGATTAGCTTAGACCCCAACTCCTTCAAAAAGCTAGCAGCACTTTTACCCCAGGCACCAAGTGTCTCTGAGGCAATGGGGACAAAATTGTAGTGGTGCTCAAGGTCTCTGTATTTACGTGACTTGGCCGCTTCCCGGTGATTGGCAGCTCCTCCTGCTTGAGAAGCACTGAAGTCAACATAGGTATTGGCTAGAGTTGAAACGCAAGTGTAGTCCCACACCAACTGTCTACCATTCTTCCAAGGGTTCACCGTGATTCCGTCTGGGCGACCGACAGGCTCATCAGAGTTGCATATATAGGCAAGACAACAACATCTCTTTCCAGACGATTAACGATGCATAAGCAACAGGGCTCTATCAAGGAACATATAATCTCTTCCCAAAACCAGCCCATCACCAGAGAAGTCTTAACAAAAAACACGGAAATCATCGATAGATACAGCGATAGCAGGCGGCTAGATATCTGCGAGGCACTACACATTAAGAAGTCAACACCAGCAATCAACAGCCAATTATGCACAATTATATTCTACCCACTTCAAGACTCCGCTCCAATATAGAAGCCTCAAGAAATATGGGCCAATAGGCCTCTGCAGTTTCTTCTATTCTTCCCTTTAGCTTATACCCATTGTTTCGTGTTCTGTGTTGTGTTGAAAGTTTGTTTTCACCTCATCACAAAACCATTGTAACATGTCACCTCACCCAAATGCAGGTATAAAAAATAAAGTCAAATCTGTTTAAACTCTGTTCATTTACAGTTGTGTGTGTGTGTGTAAACTAAAGTCTTTGAAAATGTAATAAGTTTTACGAAATGCGCTCAAGTGTCGCGTCAGACTAGAAATAAAAATGAACTTTGGAGAAATGATTTTCAGTTACCATCAACAGTGAAAAAGAATATAAGAAACACTGAGAAAATTTTTGTTAGAATTATTAATCTTACTTTTTTTATTAATTATTAATATTACGTTAGAATTATTAATCTCTCAGAAAGGCACTTACCGTGCCTTTCTGGGCCTGGACCCGGGCCTTTCTGGGCCTGTATCCGGGTTTTCTGGGCTTGGATCCAGGCCTTTCTGGGCCTGGACCCGGGCCTTCTGGGCCAGGACCCGGGCCTTTCTGGACCTGGATCCGGGCCTTTCTGGGCCTGGATCCGGGCCTATCTGTGCCTGGATCCGGGCCTTTCTGGGCCTGTACCCTGGCCTTTTTGGGCCTGGATCCGGGCCTTTCTGGGCCTGGACCCGGGCCTTTCTGGGCCTGCATCCGGGCCTTTCTGGGCATGAACCCGGGCCTTTCTGGGCCTGGATTCGGGCCTTTCTGGGCCTGGACCCGGGCTTTTCTGGGCCTGCATCCGGGCCTTTCTGGGCCTATACCCGGCCGGGCCTTTCTGGCCCTGGGTTCGGTCCTTTCTGGGCCTGGATCCGGGCCTTTCTGGGCCTGGATCTGGGCCTTTCTGGGCCTGGATGGGGTTTTGTGGGCCTGGATCCGGGCCTTTCTGGGCCTGTACCCGGGCCTTTCTGGGCCTGTACCCGGACCTTTCTGGGCCTGTACCCGGGCATTTCTGGGCCTGGATTCGGGCCTTTCTGGCCCCTGGATCCGAGCCTTTCTGGGCCTGGATCCGGGCCTTTCTGGGCCAGGATCCGGGCCTTTCTGGGCCTGGACCCGGNCAGGCTTCGGGGGAGAGTTGTGACGATAATCTCTTCCAAGAGATTGAGCCTGCTCTTCCCTACCCTCGTCACATTCCATACTCAACATTCAAGATATGCTTTACAGTAGAAAAACGTATATCAGACAGCCACACGCACCTGCACCCCCTCCCCCTCACACACCTCACCGCCAGCTCCTCGCCGACTGCACTTCACTAGCAAACTACCAGTGTGGGAAATGCCCGTATTCTCATTGGCTGTTCAAGATCTCGCCACTCAAGCTCCCCACCACTCACGAACGTCGTCAAGTCAACGTTGGCGCCCACGAGCTGTTCCTCGTCAGAATTCTTGTGCTCTATAGCTGAGAACATCTAGTTGATTCAACTCGTGTATCAAATAGCGGTTGTTAGCGTGTTCATATATTCCCAGCACCATTTTTATATATTGACCATTTTATATTTCACTTGTGTTTCATATTGTCCTCCTGTTAACGTAATTCATTTTTATGTTAGTTCTTTTTCACTTGTTATCTATTCACGTTGCTCAGCCAAGGTATTGTCTTTATTTAACTTGTTTTCTAGAGTAATTAAATTTCATTGTTTATATTTGTTTTGTGTCTCTTCCCTTACCTTACCACAGATTATCAGACAAGCAGTCATTCTTTTTTTTCTTTTTTTTTACTTTTTGTTGTTATATGTGGCCTGGCTTTGACATCTGCCAGTGGAAGACTGCCGAACACCATACTCCACTACTTTACCGTCACAAATATATATATATATATTATATATAATATATATATATATATATATATATAATAATATATATATATATATATAATATATATATTTATAATGTCGTACCAAGTAGCCAGAATGCACTTTTTGGCCTACTATGCACAGCTCGATTTGCCTAATAAGCCAAGTTTTCCTGAATTTATTATTTTTCTATTTTTTTCTGATGAAACGGTAAAACTATTCATTTCTTTATGAATGAGTTTTTTTTTTTTTAATTTGAGTTTAAAACTAACGTAGATATATGAATAAACCTAACCAACCCTACCTAACATAACCTATCGTAACCTAACCTAAACTAACATAACTAAGTCAATACCTTATGTTCCTATTATTATATAACAATAATGTTTCAAATAAACGAAATGGAAACAGTATTTTGAAAATAAAGAAAATCAATCGGCCTATTAGGCAAGTCGGGTCTTGCATTACAGGCCGAGAAGTGCGTTCTGGCTACTAGGTACGACATATATATATATATATATTCAAACAAGCTCGAACGGTCCCCTTGTACGACTGAAAACTCCATACCCCAGAAGTGACTCTAACCCAGACAGCCAGGAGCACAATGCAACTGGTGTATATGGTACCTTAACCTCTCGACCAACCGTGACCGTACAAAAAGAATGGTATCCCAGGCTATTTCCCCCCCCCCCACCGTCCTGACGGCACTTGGTGATAATCTTGGGTATAGTCATTTCATCGAATCTCCTATTTTTTTGATCCACATAAGCAGCACAATTGAAAACAAGCTTGAATGGTCCCCAAGTATATGCGACTGAAAACTCTACACCTCAAAAGTTACTCGAATCCAGACAGCCAGGAGCACAATGCAACTGGTGTACATGGCACCTTAATCCCTCGACCAACCGTGACTGTACAAGAAGACGATGGTAGCCGAGGTTATTTAACCCCACCGTCCCAACAGCACTTGGTGGTAATCTTGGGCATAGTTATTTCATCAAATTACCTCATTTTGTGGGGCCACGTGAGCAACACAAATGCAAACAAGCCTGAATGGTCCCCAAGCATATATGCGACTGATAACTCCACACTGGTGTGGAGATTTCGATGGTAGAGGGGAGACGATCGTACAGCCATCGTCTCATTGATATTTCGGAAGTGGATAATTCGTTGCCAATTATTGATGTCAAAGTGTTGACCAGACCACACATTAAAAAGTGAAGGGACGACGAGTTTTCGATCCGTTGTGGACCATTTTCAAGTCGATTGATGTCAAAGTGAATAACCCCTCAGGACCCCTTAAGCTGCTAAGGGGTCCTGAGGATATTTACACCACTGTGCGCAAGAAAAAAATCTAAAAAATTGTTTCATCGTCTAAAAATGTTAATTTGTGTTCCCTGAGCACGGAAAAAAAGTCATAGGTAACATATTTTGGGCGCAATAGGTCGAGGAAGTCTGGCAAAATGTGAGCATAGACAGAGTGGTCGTCAGAGCCAGTCAGTGTCACGCGAGCTAACAGGTCTCCGTGGTGTAGTGGTAAGACACTCGCCTGGCGTTCCGCGAGCGCTATGTCATGGGTTCGAATCCTGGCCGGGGAGGATTTACTGGGCGCAATTCCTTAACTGTAGCCTCTGTTTAACGCAACAGTAAAATGTGTACTTGGATGAAAAAAGATTCTTCGCGGCGGGGGATCGTATTCCAGGGACCTGCCCGAAACGCTACGCGTACTAGTGGCTGTACAAGAATGTAACAACTCTTGTATATATCTCAAAAAAAAAAAAAAAAAAAAGGTGGGAGTTGCCACAAAGATATTATTACCTAATTATTTCAATGCCTCTGATTATTTTTCTTAATTTTTTGCAGTAATATTATTCAATAGTGAGATATATTTATATAATAAAAGGGGTGAATCATCGCTATACTCAAAAGTATGGTGTGCATATCAGTGATTCAATTATTATGTTCATAAAACAATAAACAAATAGTTTTGCTGTTATTACACTCTATATACAGGTTATATATAAGTATCTGCATGCTTTGCTCACCATAACGAACCACTAAGTTGGTATTGTGAGTCGAAAAGCAACGAAGAGTGACCGCCATGCATAGCCAGCCACTCGTTTTCACTCCCTCAACAACGCTTCACTCGCCCACTTTCTCCTCCCACCATCCTGTTTTTTTGTTTTATCACTATATACAGACGTTATATAAAAGTATCTAGAAGTTGTGTTCAACACAACTGTACAACTAAGCTGATATAGTTAGTTCAGGCACTAGGAGACGTCGCTACACAGTCAGCTGGTGACTGCCTCCCTCACACATTCAAGGTCACACGTACTAAATTCTCCCCACCCCCCAACAATAATGTTTGCAGTGTTATTACACTATATACACCCATTTTATATAAGTATCTACATGTTGTATGCACCGTAACTGTACACCTAAGCTTGTAGGGTGCCCAAAGAGCACAGTGACCACCCTCTACACAGCTAGACAAGTCATGCAGACGACGCCATCTCCGTAACCCAATTGGCTCCTCCCAACATAATCCTTTTGCTGTTATTACACTAATACACATATTTCAGCCCGTCCTCCAAAAATGGGGAGGTAAATGTAACAGCTTCATAAGTGCAATTATGTACTATGTATGACAGTCAGGAATTGTACATTTTTCACTTAGTATTAGACAGTACTTTCAAATATATTGTGAATATTTGAGTTTACCTGAAAAGCTGAATAGAAAACCAAGACCTAACCTAACTGTCTCAGTTTTTGAAGATAAGCATTTTATTGCTTTAAAATTACAAATACTACTTAACCTATAGCTATATTGATAATACAGTTTTATGAAACAAATAAAACAAAACTAAAATATTTCAATAAATTGTAAAGTAACTCAGGATATTTTCAAATTTCGTATAAAACCTCTATAGTTTAATAAAACTGAAAAATAAATTCCTAATATTTAAAACTTGTGTATAGAGACTTAGATTTGTAGCAGGAGTGACACTTGCTGAGAAAATTCGGACCGACAGACTCCACATCCAATTAAAGATAGAACCTTTGAATAGACGTCTCCACAAACTCTCAGCAAAGCAGTTATACAAAATGAAGTACACCTACTTACCAAATCGTGACGATCCTTTATGGTGTACAACACAACCAACTATGAAATACGAGACCAGCCTCACAGAACAAGGAGGATGTCACTACAGCAAAAAGTCAGGCGGTACATCCACAACAGGAATTACCCTCAGCCCAGAATACTTAGTAATCTACCACGTGAGGAGGATGATGAATGGGAACCTCCTAATCCTTTATACACCTAACAAGAACGAACTACGAGCTAACAAGCCAACATCAGTCACCAATACCTCTACCAACCAGGACAAATTCACTGTAAACATCACCTACAAGATCCTATACCAACAATACATCAGTAAGTCACCACAGCACTGCTCTACGGATGCGGCACCAAGACTGAAACTCTGTCCTCGCATGGCAACTTCTCTCCTCCTGTTGTGCGACAGCTGCAGCTTGCTGCTGCTGGCAGCCAGCAATCATTCATCTTAAAAAAAAAAAAAAAAAAAAAAAATCATCACCATAACATCATCACCATCATTTATGAGTACAACCTTGCCTCCCTATCAAAACACATATCAACTCATATCACTTCATAATCACTCCCCAAGCAACCCGTCCTCGCAAATTTAATAAGTCAATATTGACTTATTAGTTGCGTGCATAGGTGACATACTTAACATAATAGTTTCCCTTGAAAAGCTTTATAGAAAACACCGACCTTACCTAACCTTGTTAGTATGTTAAAATACGCATCTTATAGCTTCGTAATTACAATCGTTACTTAACCTATTATAGGTATAGGTTAAGTAATAATTGTAATTACGAAGCAATAAGATGCTTATCTTAACATACTAACAAGGTTAGGTAAGGTCGGTGTTTTCTATGAAGCTTTTCAAGGGAAACTATTATGTTAAGTATGTCACCTATGCACATATTTAATAAGTCAATATTGACTTATTACATTTGCGAGGACGGGTTGCCCCAAGCCAAAGTGGTTAGGCCACTACCCTGTCCATCCCACTCTCCTCCCAACCTCCTAATCCTCCTTCATGTTTTCCTTAATCCTACCCGTGCCTCTTCCTTCCCCTGCTTGCCAGCTCTATGGACATCTTCAAGTTCAAGGAGATAATTGGTAATGAGGGGCAACACAGGAACCCGAGTGAAGAATGTGGAGGTGGGTGACGGTAAGACCGTGTGTTACATAAGCAAGATGATGTCATCAGTCGGCTGATTGAAGACGAGATTGGTAATATAGTTTACCAGATATGTCATCAGTCACCCTAGAAAATTTAAGGAGTATCTTGTTGCCAGCTTTTCAAGGGAGTTTTCTGTTGATAGAGTTGTTAATCTTGAAGGGGTCTACATGGCAAGACGGATAAACAAGGATAGTTAACCTCTCAAAAGAATCATTGTCTGGAAAGACAATGAACCTCCTCATCAACAACATTGCTTCCTTGTAAGTTTCATTCAACCAAGTTCTACTAGACCTTGGATGTCCTCTCCTGTTATCTGTTATAATTGCCACGGTACTAATCATGTGTAAGTACTGTTGACGTGAATGTGTGTGCAGGTTCTGTGCTGACTGTTATGAACCTTACCTCCTGTGGAGGTTAGTTTCAAGTATAAAATGTTGGTGGACACAGTGGAGAATTTTTGATAGGAAAATATCTACACCTGATTTCAGGGAGGCCGCGAGTTACCAGTAATACTCCGCCCAGCAAAGTAGTACCTTCTCAGCTGGAGATTGTCAGGAATAATGTTAACTGGAATATCCTAACTATGTGTGGGAAAAATGGACTCCATCTAAAAGCATGCATGGGGAATATGGTAAATAAAGTCAATAAAGGGTTTGATTGCAAATGTAAAACAGAGTATTAAGGGGCGATGACGCAAGAGAGGTGGACGCCATCTTGACTGGCGGGGAGGTGGATACGTTGACAACCTGATCCTGCTATCTGAGGGTGTTTCTCCGGCCATACAGTCAGGTAAGCCCATCTTAGTATCTAAACAGGGTTGCAAGATATTGTAGAGTAGTTATGCAGACTTTGGAGATGTTTGTAAGAGAGAGTGCAGGTTTCCTAGAGGTGTAAATGTGTGTGTCATCGGTGGATAGCTGTGGTGGCTGTGTGCACGGTTCCAGGTTTGGGACGGAGAGCCTTAGGGTATCTAGAGCCCACTTGGGGGGTTATATCACTCCAAATGACCATGTATTGTAAGGATATCACCTTACTGAATATGTTTGTGTGTCTTTGCATATAAGTTTGTGTCTATGTACTAGGCTGTTTTACCTTACTCCTTGATTTGCCCTAGGCTCGAGTACAATCATCTATTCCCCTAGACAACATTTAAAGGTCCACCACCACTAAATTCTTAACAGGCCACTGTGACACAGCTATGACAAAAGTTATTGACACACCCCCTCGTGACACTGACCACCATGATACAAGGCTGCGTCCTCACAAGGACCCCCCCCCCTACCTCTTAGGACCGTGAGGTAGCCTTTCCTCTGGTCAGTGTGTCCCCAGTGTTTACTTGAAGGCATACATGTTTGGTATCATGACTGCATACAATGTCCAGTCTTCCCTAACTTACGTAGAAAGCCAGTGGTGTTTGGCCCAGCTGCACCAAGCACCCAGCAGGACGCTCCTGATATCAGCCCCAGTAAGCAGTTTCCAAGTATCGTCCAACTGAAGCAAACAAAAATAATATAGGAATTGATTGGTTAAAGATGAAAATTGCTGAATTGTGAAAATAAAATAACCACTAAAGAAAAATCTGCTCAGTGGTTGTGGAAAAGCGAGTCATGTTAGCGACAGTGGTAAAGTGAAGGCAGGATGGCAGACACTCTAGAGTTGCCAGGGCAGCATTGAGGTGCAACCCGTTCTCCCACTTGCTTACAGTCAATATTGGCTTATTTAATAAGTGTATATGTGACATACTAATTGATTGTGAATATTTTAGTTTACCTTGAAAAGCTTCATAGAAAACACCGACCTCACCTAACCTTCTTAGTATGTTAAGATAAGCATCTTATTGCTTCTTAATTACAATTATTACTTAACCTAATTACTTAACCTATACCATTGATAGGTTAATTAAGTAATAATTGTAAATAAGAAGCAATAAGATGCTTATCTTAACATACGAAGAAGGTTAGGTGAGGTCGGTGCTTTCTATGAAGCTTTTCAAGGTAAACTAAAATATTCACAATCAATTAGTATGTCACACATGCACTTATTAAATAAGCCAATATTGACTATAAGCAAGTGCGAGAACAGGTTGTGAGGTGAGATGGACAGCCTTCTCACTTCATGGTGATTTTAAATGAACTGTCGAACCTTCCCATCCGTAAGATTGATTTTACTCCCAAAGATGGTTTCAAGTTTATGAAAGTAGATATAAGTAAACTTCGGTTTATGGATAGTTTGGCTTTATTGAATGGTGGGTTAGACAAACTAGCCAAAGAATACTGAACAGATCCACAAAATAGAGAATATCCTTGATAACCTAGCAAACCCAGTACCAAATATCATCTTCCTTGGAGACTTCAATCTACCCAGTTTAAAATGGAGAATAGTAAACAATAACATTATAGCAGGAAGTCAACCTGGAAATAACCAACCACAGGTCAGAGAACTACTGAGATTTTGTGACAAATTCTCGCTCAGTCAGCAGATTACAGAACCAGCTAGGAAGGAGAACACGCTGGACCTGATCAACTTTATCTGCTGCTCCTTGAGCCCACATCATCCCAAACATGATGTAATCACCCCAGAAGGCAGCTAAGTACCCAGTGACCTAAATGTGACCGAAATATACAACAAAACCTAACCTACTAGCTCATCTCGACCTCATTAGTGGTGCTCCCTGGAGGAAGCTAACCTGACGTTTGCTGCTGCCACATCAACGAGTCTACCCCATCTGCCTGCGTACATCTCTGCTGCTATCATGCAAAACAATTCTAAGCTCGGTAAGGCTGCAAAGAAAGATAACACACCTATCAGGATGAACCCAACCAGCCAAGCTAGCAACAGGAATAACGCGGCTGTCTCCCCCCTAGCGGCAACCGGGGGGGGGGTACCGACCCTCCCTGCGTCAACAATAACAAACCTTCCCAGCTGAGTGAAGCGTTGTCGCCGACTCGAGCCATGCAACAGTTAAGTAACCATATGGAGCAACTTAAACGAGCTGCCTCCCCATGTTCTGACTTTAAGCGTCTCGCTGATAATCCATGGTTCAAATTATTGACTCAGATACATGATGACCAAAAGTCTATAATCCGAGAGCAGTCGGACCTGATAATGAAGCTACAGAGTGATGCTTTGGCCATGCACAAGATTAACCAAGATCTGTCTGCCAGAGTCGGCCACCTCGAACAGGAATTAAGCTCTCTGCAGATCTCGGTTACTAACTCTAAATCAGCAGAAACCTCTAAGAAGCAAGAAGAGATGTTACAAAAGTTAGAGAACCATTTTAACTCCCTACAACAGCAACACACTACAACCCAAGACGAATCAGATCAACTTAAGCTCCTTGATTCTGTTATCATCTCATCACTTGATTTTCCCCATGAAACTGACAGGGAAAACTGTACTGCCATCGTGATCCAGGAATTGCGTACTAAGCTGAATTATTCAATCGAAGCAAGTGACATCAAGTCAGCTTATAGAGTGGGTACGAAATCATCTGGCACAAATAACAGGAAGATACGTGTGAAGTTAGATAGCTGCTCCCGCAAGTCTGACCTTATCACTGCTGCAGTCGGTGGGAAATCCAATGTTTATGTGAACGAATGTCTAACCAGATTCAGACAAAATCTCTTATATAAACTACGTGGAATCTGCAAAAGTTCCCCTGCTATTAAACATTGTTTTGTGCGCGATGGTAAAATAATAGCTAGGAAGACTGACTCTGGAAAAACTTATGTCATAACCACTGAGGCACACCTCACTTCCTTCCTGGCTGACTGTGGGATATCAGCTGAATAACCAGATCATAATTTGTAGTCTCACATACAACCAAAGTGTACTTAAGCTCTGCCTTTCCTTTCCAAAGGTTTTTTATTTTTATTTTTATTTTTATTTTTTGTTTGTCATCTATGCCTGTTTTTTTACTCTTAATTATTTGTTCTTAGTTAATCCCCTTGTCACTAAACCTAGGGATCTTATTACCCTGTTATATTTAAAGTAACTTGGTATTTTGTTTCATGTAATCATTTATTGGAATTAAGCAATAGTATAATTGTTTGTATCATCTACCACAGTATCATAGTAAAATCTTCCACATTATAATACTCTCAACCGGTTTATTTTTACACTTAGATTTATATTAGAGTAAAATTCAAGATTTACTCAGATATACATGTCATCTTTTGTTTTCTTTCTTTTCGGAATTATCTATTTGAGCTCACTTTGTTTTCTTAGGTTCATACCAACTATAGGATTTTAATTAACCATTACTAAGCTAATTATCCTCAAGTTCATTTTACTTTATGATTATTATTTTTCTCATTATTTTTTATTTTACATTTATATTGTCAGTCTCTACTGATTTTTTGTTTTTTATTTTACCTACTTCTGTGTCCTTCCTGGCTATCTATTGGATCTCAATTTTACTTCTAAATTGTTACTATTTATTGTATTTGCTTTTATTCCTGTGCTTTCCTATCATGTATCTTGTATCGTGATCCCTCTGCATCTCTATGCACACTGATATTGATCCTGATCAAAATCTTCTGTCTCATATCTACACCAACCAGCACATTGATCATCATTATTGCAAGTATTTCACAGCACACCAGGCTAAAAACAAACTCCAAAATAACACCAGTTTATCAGTTTACAACCAAAATGTTAGATCACTTGGTAAACATTTTGACGATTTAAATGCATTACTCACAGCACTAGGTACTAACTTATCGTTCATTATTTTAACAGAAACTTGGCTAAATAAAAACTATACCCAACTCTACAACTTAGCTGGTTATAAAGCCATTCATAACTGTAGGCCAAATAAAAAAGGTGGTGGCACAGCTATATATTACCGAGATACATTTATCTGCAACAGTATTATTAGTGACAGAGATGACTACTGTGAATATACTTTTGCTCAGTTTACAATTAAATCCCTTAAATCCTCATTGACTATTGGAGCCATCTATAGATTTCCCAATACTAACATAGCTTCTTTCTCAGACAACCTAAGTAATCTTATTATAAACAACAATCTCAACAAAAACCACATCATTCTGGGAGGAGACTTTAATATTGACCTGGGTCAACAAAATTGCTCTCAAGTTGACTATTTCCTTAACAGCATGAACTCCTGTATGCTAATCCCCACAATCACCAAACCTACCCGAGTCACTCAAACATCAGCCACTACCTTGGACCACATATGGACAAACATAACAGCTCCCCTTGTATCTGGTATAATCTACGACAGAACAACTGACCACTATCCTACCTTTCTCATAGCGAACATGGACATAACACCACCAAAAAGCAAGAAACTTTCATTTAGGCTACACAGTGAATCAGCTTTGGGCAATCTTACAGATGCATTTCACAATATTAACTGGGATTCTGAATTCAATAATACCCAGGATATAAATTCATTAGCTAACCTCTTCCTCTCCAAAACTCTAAGCCTCTACAACCTTCATTGTCCCCTTCTTACCAAGCAAGTAACTGACAAAAGATTAAACAATCCATGGCTCACAAGCGGCATTCTCAATTCAATCAACAAGAAACATGAATATGAAAAGAAACTTAGGATTGGCCTAGTTTCAAAGGAAGTAGCTAAAAGGTACTCATCAATGCTTACCAGTATCATAAGAAAGGCAAAACTTGCATATTATGTGAATAGATTCAATGAAGCAAAAGGCAACATGAAAAGCACTTGGAAAACCATCTCTAGTATCCTAGGAACTAAACAACACTCACATAACCAAATAAAACTCTACAAGGATGGGGATATACCGTCAACTGATTTAGAAATGGCAAATGAATTTAATAGTTTCTTTTCATCGGTTGGTGCTAATCTTGCCAGTAAAATCCCACAGACTCAGACACATATTAACACATATCTCTCAGGCAGCTATCCAAACTCTCTTCTCCTTTCACCAATCAGCCCGGCAGATGTTGTGTCCATCATACACTCTCTAAAAACAAAGGCAGGGAACACCAGTGAAATTCCGTCCATTGTATACAAGAGAGCCTCCCATGCCCTTGCCCCACCCATAGCCCTACTGTTCAACAAATCTATAGAGTGTCACACCTTCCCTGATATCCTCAAAAAAGCAAGAGTAACGCCAGTCCATAAAGGAGGCAATCCGGCGGACATAAACAATTATAGACCAATATCAAATCTACCCATTCTATCAAAAATATTTGAAAAAATTATTTACAAACAGCTCTATTCCTACCTCGTAAAATTCGACATACTCAGCCCCTGCCAGTTTGGCTTCAGGTCCCAAAAGAGCACCAACGATGCAATCATTAGTCTCCTTGACGTAATCTACTCAGCACTTGACAAAAATGAGTTTCCGATTGGACTCTTCATTGACCTAAGAAAAGCCTTTGATACTGTTAATCACAACTACCTCTTACTTAAACTCCAGCATTATGGAATCCGAGGCCTTGCCCTTGACTACATCCGATCCTATCTTAGTGACAGACACCAATATGTAACTATCAATGAAACAACTTCTTCCACTCTACCAATTACCGTTGGAGTGCCACAGGGCAGTATCTTAGGACCTCTTCTATTTCTTATATATATAAACGATCTGCCTAATGTCTCTAATATTCTCAAACCTATATTGTTTGCTGACGATACTACTCTTATCTATTCAGACCTCAACCCACATACACTAAATAATGTTGTGAATAATGAATTAAAAAAAGTCCACTTATGGATGTCAACTAACAAACTAACATTAAACATCGAAAAGACTTACTACATCTTATTTGGAAGCAAATCATCAAATGCAATTCAGCTACAGATAGACAACATTAACATCAGTAATAAAAATGATGGCAAGTTTCTTGGCCTATTCCTAGACAAGAGACTCAACTTCAGCACCCACATTCAACACATAACTAAGAAAGTCTCTAAGACAGTTGGTATACTCTCCAAAATCAGATATTATGTTCCTAACTCTGCTCTCCTCTCTCTCTATTATGCTCTAATCTACCCCTATCTTAATTATGGTATCTGTGCATGGGGGTCTACCACTGCAAACCACCTTAAGCCCATCATCACCCAGCAAAAATCTGCTATCAGAATAATAACTAACTCTGCTTTCAGACAACACTCAGCTCCCTTGTTTAAATCCCTAAACTTGCTAAATATTAACTCCCTCCACACATTCTCTTGTGTCAACTACATCTACAAAACCCTGTTCTTAAATGCAAACCATGCTCTGAAACTCTCTCTGGACAGATGTAATAGGACCCATTATCACCACACCAGAAATAAATATCTCTTTGATATCCCCAGGGTCAAACTTAATCTGTGTAAACACTCTATGCAAATTAAGGGACCTAGTCTATGGAACTCACTCCCTAGTGAATTGAAAAACTGTAAAACTTTTGCCTTATTTAAAAACAAAACCAAAAAGTACTTAATTTCATCTTCTTAGTTTCCTACACTGAGCTTTATTTTTTGCTCTGTATCTAGTGTTACCCAATCTCCTAATTCTTATGTATTTAACCCAAACAACCTTATCATTGTGTTCATTGCTGTCTTCCTTTATGTGCTAGCCATTTGCTGTATTGTGCCTACCAAATTTTGTCAACTACCATTCAAGCTTTCATTGCAATCAATCTTAGCTACCTAAGTGCTTTATTATACTGTACCTACAATTTTCTCTCATCTTTTTTTTTTTTTTTTCTTTTCTTGCCATGTAACTGTTATCATTTCTTTTTTATAATTTTTGCTAGTATTTACCTACTAAAAATTTTCTTAGATTAAGGACCTGCCCGAAACGCTGCGCGTACTAGTGGCTTTACAAGATTGTAATTACCATATTATATATTCTCACATTCCCAATGTACCTTCTTGTATATGAATAAATAAATAAATAAATAAATAAGTAATATTCACGAACAATGAGGAGCTAATCAAAGACATTACTGTCTCAGGCACTACGTACTCGGACCACAAGCTCATTGAAGTGCAAACTAACATTAATAACGGTAGTAGGCCCAAGAGAAAACAAGTGAGATGGGCTATTCAATAAATTCAATTTTAATAATAAAAGGATAGACTGGGAGAAAATAAACAGGGAACTTACAAACATTCAATGGGAAAATGTTCTAAGAAATAAAAGTCCTACACAAGGAATAGAAAAACTGACTTCTGAAGCGTATGAAGTCTGTCTGAAACATATTCCTTTGAGGAAAGCCAGAAAGAGGTCAAATGTAGAAAGAGAACGCAGACGTCATTGCAAAAGAAGGAAGAAATTAACGGAAATGCTTAAGCAGACACGACTCTCCATACAAAGAAGAAATAATTTAAACAGGGAGATTGAAGAAATCGAGCAGAGACTGAAGCATTCCTATCAGACTGAAGAAAGGCAACTAGAACAGAAAGCAATTCAAGAAATAAAGAAAAAACCCAAAATATTTCTTCACATATGCTAAAATCAAAAGCGAAAACCACTGCCAGTATTGGACCTTTTCGTAGT
>WNGS01005528.1:0-29450 GCA_020271785.1 Procambarus virginalis
CACTGTGTGTAGACCACTAGTCTACCCTGGTGGGTGTCATGACACAGGAGACAACACTGTGTAGACCACTAGTCTACCCTGGTGGGTGTCATGACACAGGTGACACACTGTGTAGACCACTAGTCTACCCTGGTGGGTGTCATGACACAGGAGACACACTGTGTAGACCACTAGTCTACCCTGGTGGGTGTCATGACACAGGTGGCAACACTGTGTAGACCACTAGTCTACCCTGGTGGGTGTCATGACACAGTGGCGCACTGTGTAGACCACTAGTCTACCCTGGTGGTGTCATGACACAGGTGGCGACACTGTGTAGACCACTAGTCTACCCTGGTGGGTGTCATGACACAGGTGGCGACACTGTGTAGACCACTATCTACCCTGGTGGGTGTCATGACACAGGTGGCGGCACTGTGTGTAGACCACTAGTCTACCCTGGTGGGTGTCATGACACAGGTGGCGGCACTGTGTGTAGACCACTAGTCTACCCTGGTGGGTGTCATGACACAGGTGGCGGCACTGTGTAGACCACTAGTCTACCCTGGTGGGTGTCATGACACAGGTGGCGGCACTGTGTAGACCACTAGTCTACCCTGGTGGGTGTCATGACACAGGTGGCGACACTGTGTGTAGACCACTAGTCTACCCTGGTGGGTGTCATGACACAGGTGGCGACACTGTGTGTAGTCCACTAGTCTACCCTATTGGGTGTCATGACACAGGTGGCAACACTGTGTGTAGACCACTAGTCTACCCTGGTGGGTGTCATGACACAGGAGACAACACTGTGTGTAGACCACTAGTCTACCCTGGTGGTGTCATGACACAGTGGCGGCACTGTGTAGACCACTAGTCTACCCTGGTGGGTGTCATGACACAGGTGGACACTGTGTGTAGACCACTAGTCTACCCTGGTGGGTGTCATGGCACAGGTGGCGGCACTGTGTGTAGACCACTAGTCTACCCTGGTGGGTGTCATGACACAGGTGGCGGCACTGTGTGTAGACCATTAGTCTACCATGGTGGGTGTCATGACACATGTGGCGGCACTGTGTGTAGACCACTAGTCTACCCTATTGGGTGTCATGACACAAGTGGCGACACTGTGTGTAGACCACTAGTCTACCCTGGTGGGTGTCATGACACAGGTGGCGACACTGTGTAGACCACTAGTCTACCCTGGTGGGTGTCATGACACAGGAGACAACACTGTGTAGACCACTATTCTACCCTGGTGGGTGTCATGACACAGGAGACAACACTGTGTGTAGACCACTAGTCTACGCTGGTGGGTGTCATGACACAGGTGGCAACACTGTGTAGACCACTAGTCTACCCTGGTGGGTGTCATGACACAGGTGGCGACACTGTGTGTAGACCACTAGTCTACCCTGGTGGGTGTCATGACACAGGAGGCAACACTGTGTAGACCACTAGTCTACCCTGGTGGGTGTCATGATACAGGTGGCGACACTGTGTGTAGACCACTAGTCTACCCTGGTGGGTGTCATGACACAGGTGGCGACACTGTGTGTAGTCCACTAGTCTACCCTGGTGGGTGTGTAGTCCACTAGTCTACCCTGGTGGGTGTCATGACACAGGTGGCAACACTGTGTGTAGACCACTAGTCTACCCTGGTGGGTGTCATGACACAGGAGACAGCACTGTGTGTAGACCACTAGTCTACCCTGGTGGGTGTCATGACACATGTGGCGGCACTGTGTAGACCACTAGTCTACCCTGGTGGGTGTCATGACACAGGTGGCGACACTGTGTAGACCACTAGTCTACCCTGGTGGGTGTCATGACACAGGAGACAACACTGTGTATAGACCACTAGTCTACCCTGGTGGGTGTCATGACACAGGTGGCGGCTGTGTGTAGACCACTAGTCTACCCTGGTTGGTGTCATGACACAGGTGGCGGCACTGTGTAGACCACTAGTCTACCCTGGTGGGTGTCATGACACAGGTGGCAACACTGTGTAGACCACTAGTCTACCCTGGTGGGTGTCATGATACAGGTGGCGGCACTGTGTGTAGACCACTAGTCTACCCTGGTGGGTGTCATGACACAGGAGACAACACTGTGTATAGACCACTAGTCTACCCTGGTGGGTGTCATGACACAGGTGGCGGCTGTGTGTAGACCACTAGTCTACCCTGGTGGGTGTCATGACACAGGTGGCGGCACTGTGTAGACCACTAGTCTACCCTGGTGGGTGTCATGACACAGGTGGCAACACTGTGTAGACCACTAGTCTACCCTGGTGGGTGTCACGATACAGGTGGCGGCACTGTGTGTAGACCACTAGTCTACCCTGGTGGGTGTCACGATACAGGTGGCGGCACTGTGTGTAGACCACTAGTCTACCCTGGTGGGTGTCATGATACAGGTGGCGGCACTGTGTGTAGACCACTAGTCTACCCTGGTGGGTGTCATGACACAGGTGGCAACACTGTGTAGACCACTAGTCTACCCTGGTGGGTGTCATGACACAGGTGGCAACACTGTGTAGACCACTAGTCTACCTTGGTGGGTGTCATGACACAGGTGGCGGCACTGTGTAGACCACTAGTCTACCCTGGTGGGTGTCATGACACAGGTGGCAACACTGTGTAGACCACTAGTCTACCCTGGTGGGTGTCATGACACAGGTGGCGGCACTGTGTAGACCACTAGTCTACCCTGGTGGGTGTCATGCCACAGGTGGCGGCACTGTGTGTAGACCACTAGTCTACCCTGGTGGGTGTCATGACACAGGAGACAGCACTGTGTAGACCACTAGTCTACCCTGGTGGGTGTCATGACACAGGAGACAACACTGAGTAGACCACTAGTCTACCCTGGTGGGTGTCATGACACAGGAGACAACACTGTGTAGACCACTAGTCTACCCTGGTGGGTGTCATGACACAGAAGACAACACTGTGTAGACCACTAGTCTACCCTGGTGGGTGTCATGACACAGGAGACAACACTGTGTAGACCACTAGTCTACCCTGGTGGGTGTCATGACACAGGAGACAACACTGTGTAGACCACTAGTCTACCCTGTGTAGACCACTTGGAGCCGGTCGGCCGAGCGGACAGCATGCTGGACTTGTGATCCTGTGGTCCTGGGTTCAATCCCAGGCGCCGGCGAGAAACAATGGGCAGAGTTTCTTTCACCCTATGCCCCTGTTACCTAGCAGTAAAATAGGTACCTGGGTGTTAGTCAGCTGTCACGGGCTGCTTCCTAGGGGTGGAGGCCTGGTCGAGGACCGGGCCGCGGGGCCACTAAAAAGCCCCGAAATCATCTCAAGATAACCTCAAGATAACCCTGGTGGGTGTCATGACACAGGTGGCAACACTGTGTAGACCACTAGTCTACCCTGGTGGATGTCATGACACAGGTGGCGGCACTGTGTAGACCACTAGTCTACCGTGGTGGGTGTCATGACACAGGAGACAACACTGTGTAGACCACTAGTCTACCCTGGTGGGTGTCATGACACAGGAGGCAACACTGTGTAGACCACTAGTCTACCCTGGTGGGTGTCATGACACAGGAGGCGACACTGTGTGTAGACCACTAGTCTACCCTGGTGGGTGTCATGACACAGGAGGCGGCACTGTGTAGACCACTAGTCTACCCTGGTGGGTGTCATGACATAGGCGACAACACTGTGTAGACCACTAGTCTACCCTGGTGGGTGTCATGACACAGGAGGCGACACTGTGTGTAGACCACTAGTCTACCCTGGTGGGTGTCATGACATAGGCGACAACACTGTGTAGACCACTAGTCTACCCTGGTGGGTGTCATGACACAGGAGGCGACACTGTGTGTAGACCACTAGTCTACCCTGGTGGGTGTCATGACACAGGAGACAACACTGTGTAGACCACTAGTCTAGGAGGACGAGGAAACACTCGGGCAGTGTTACAAGGACTGATTCCAAGAGTGTAACAGTGAAGGGGAGCGCCCTCACACCAACCACAATTTGTGGTAAATTGCAACAAATAAAACAAACAAACAACACAAGTAGACATCCTATCGTGTTGCTTCTTCCTCTGGCACCACACTGTCTGGCGGGTAGTTCTTCACTCACTGACGAACTACCAGGATTTGAATAATATTGTGGACTAGTTTAGCGTCACCAAGATGGTGACTCAGGGCTCAGTAGCCACCTGTTGTGTGGTGTTCACTCCCTCACACTCGGCAGCCAGTGACTTACTCTCCTCTTACTTAACTCTGGCGACCTTCCCTAAAGTTTGACCTTTATTTTCTTTCTTTATTGTCCAGTCCACAGATCGAAGCTTATGTGATTCTCAGTTAGAGCCCTCACAGGAACTAGAACAAAATAAATTGTCAAACAAACAAACATTTATTACAAACAAAATTAAGTGTAATAATTAATTGATGGCCTGGACGAGGTCCCCAACTTGTAGCATATCACTTGGTGACAGTCTCTTCAATATCCAGTGAATCAAGAGCATACAATGTTATACCATGTACATATAAGTATCGAGTCAATGTAGAACTCGTTATCAGTATAATAAACTTCTTATATCTGCGATGCATCAGGAACATATTCAACTCTGTTAATCAACGCACAAATAACTGCTTAAGAATATGGTAAAAAGTCACTGTCATATATCACTGCTTCAATGATTGTGATTATTCTTACCTAAAGTATCTGTTCTTGTTGGTTTAGATTCAGCAAGTCGAAACAAAATGTTCCAAGTAGCACGGGCTATGGTGAGCCCATCATTTATAGTCATCATCAGTCTAGCTGGGCATGGGTTACATACTTATCATCAATCATAGGCTTTAATTTAAAATCAATACAAAAAATATATACTCATCACCAAACGTCTAGTATACAGATACAGTTATCTCCTCATACAAACACAGATGTCAAACGATCCCTCTGAATCAACTGTGGATTAAGTTTACCATAACAAAATAATCCACTTCCATGAACAACGAGCCAATAATTAAAATAAATTCTCCATTACTCTTCCTCCCCCCAACGTTTCCTAGCCCTCTGGACATCGAACTTGAGCCATTACTCCCTTCACCCTGCTGGTTGTCACTGCGCACTGTGAAGGGTACTCCCCCGCCGGGCGAATCCACACTAAAAATCTTCGCCTGGAGTCCCTCACCACCAGTTGATCACCAACCACTGCTGAGTGGGCATGTGTCGCTCTGACATCCCGCATGTTAACTGAACTTAATTCTTTAATATAACTTCATAATTACTATATGCATGCCTAATTCATTCACCTAAGCATCAATATTAGATCACCGAGTACTTAATATCACCGTACAAGTCAAACTGTATGAATCAAAGCCTCTTACTGCACATTTACTGGAGCAACGACGCTTGCTTCCACAAAGTCAAGATGGCGCCTGGAGTTTACCCCTCGCAGGTGGACCAAAAATTCGACCGTCACTGTTGACTTCTTGTCCTTACTTGAGTGTGCAGGTTACTACACAGGCGCCAACTCGACTTACCTGTCAACAAGTCCTCACCTGGTACAACCCGACCTCTTCTTAGGTCTACCACTGTGGACTACCAGGGAACGATCACCCTCCCATGGCTTCACACCGCCCTTCTGGTCCCACAAGTTGAGACAAACACAACAGTCACCCTATACTTGCTTACAGCACAGGTCTAAGTCGCAGTTCACTGCACTTTTCTTCATCAAGACACAAGAAAAGCACTTTCATCTAAGTGGAAGCTAATTACGTGTATCCTCCTTGACCCCACACTGAAAAGTGACGTCGCAAATAACTGATAACACCCTTTGCACACGACGCAAAGCTTTCTTGCACTCGACATGCAAGTCCTCGCTTCTTCCTCATTGGCTGGCGATGACGTCATCCAACTTTTTCCCCTTGGGGGAATCCCCAAATACTGTCGCCATCCACTGCTATTCCTCCAAATTTGCTCTGTGACACCTTAATGCCTCCACAATGCTTCTTCTCTATCATCTAAAGGTGGTTTACTCTGCAAATTTTATTTAAAACTTTTATCTTGATCCTCTGCAAGGCCGAGTGAGGAATAACTCTCACTTTGGGGCAGAGCCTAAGTCATGAAGCTGTATGCAGTACACAACAGTCTGCAGTCTAAGTAGCTTTAGCATTGAATTTAGAGCAGTAAATAAAAATTTAAATTCCACAATTTATTAGATGAACTGTATGATCTGACCTTATTAACTAACATTATAATAAACCTCTTCTGAGGGAATAGTGTGGAAAGTTTCGCTTGTTATAGTCTCCTAGAAATTAATACCGATATTTAAATATACAGTCCACGCATTTAAATTGAAATAAATAGTTCAATTATCCACACACCGTCAGAGCACTCATCAACTGTACCATCACCACCTGATGACCCGTGTGGAGTAAGGTGTGAACTGTTACGATCGCTGTCTAGTTCGTGCCCTTCAATTGGGGGGTTATATACAATGGGACGGTACGAACGACATTCGTATGACATAGTACACTGTCCCAGCTGGATTGTTTCTTTCTTTCACTATGGTTGGTCTGAGTGCTGGTTTGGCAGGGTACCTCATTTTGTATTGCATTCCGTGTATAGGGGGTTGTGTGTCTTCGCTGAGACCCCAGGTTGTCTGATGCCGAGGAGAAAGGATGGGACAGGAATTTGGATGGCAGTGCTGATACCAAGGCTGCCGAGCCTCACTGGAAGAGTGGCTAGTTTCCACTGACAGTCATTGAGGGAAAGGTTGACAACTTTTTCTAGTGTGGTTCTTCAGTAGGAAGTCATACTCTACAAGCTTGGGGCTGTTGTAAGATGGGGCTCAAAATGTAGGTTAGCCTTTTAAGAGTTAAGCACCTATTGAGGAGACAGAAAGCATCGTAAGCATTGATATCCCCTAGCCTGTCTTTCATCCGCCTTGGGTCCATGGTTTTCTTATCAAAAATCTCGTCAATGGCGTTAGACCCGAGGGGGGCTCCAAGGAGGGTGCTGTCTGCAGCCCTAATGACATGGGCTCCGGGCAAGACGGAGCTTATTCTAGCTACGATGTCTTGGTTGGAGGAGACTACTGCACACTTGGAAGGGTTTAGGGAGAGACCCAGGCTTACTTCTTGCCCCTTTATTTTTCTGACTTCTTCAAAGAGGGGAAGACATCAGGAAAATTCAGATGCATAAATGTAAAAATATATGGATGGATGGATAGACAGATAGATAGTTGTATAGATAGAAGGATGGATCGATGAATGAATAGAAAGATAGATGGATGGGTGGACGGATAGATAAATAGATGGATTGATAGATTGATAGATGGGAGACCGACAGACCCAGGCAATGCTGCAAACGTTTCTCCTGATAGTTTCCCCACCTCACCATGCTATTTTCATGAAGTCCTAAATGAAATTGGGGATTTAATTTTCCGAACTCAATTACAACCTCACTTTAGCCTGTGCTAAAAGAAAATTTTGTTTTGAGGAGGTGAGTCTAAAACAACAACATATGTACCACTAACTGTAAAATGCTAAACAGAATGTGATTAGCTGTTGACATAACAAGGACACAATTATGTGTCCTGTAACCTCCAATGTCCTCCTGTTTGGCAACATATGCCTAGCTGTCCCTGCAAGGAGAGACAAGACACTAGCCTCCTCAGTCATTAGAGCCATAAATAGCTTTCCCAGAGAGGATAACCAGGTGACAAAAACACCCACCGCAGGAAAGGTAACAACAACGCAACTCAAACATACAAAATCAGAGCAAAAATAAGGAAGAAAATAGAGGAAGGCAACACAGTAGAGGCAATACGAGTCATCACCAGCTAGGACACAGTTGTCACCAGAGATACCAATGCAGCACTAGCCGTGAGAGACAGACACCTACCCAGAGCTGCAGGTGACGACAGTGTTCCATCAGTCGGCGTCACCTGAGCAGAAGCCCTCTGTGTGGTCGAATCTATGGTCCATAAAGCAGCTTCATCCTTCCCCCCAGAATCAGCAGACGGGTTCACAGGACTAATACCCAACCTGGTTGACAGGACTAATAATCCTGGTTGAGCTAACTAGATTCACCAACATGTGACTGACTGGAAACATAACAGAGGCCTTAAGGCCTTTGTTTTTTGGAGCTACTGTTACGGTACCGTTGCTGGAGTGTGGAGTGGCGATTTCGGCACCATCTATGGATCTGCACTCCAACTCCCTTGTATTAGGTGAGATGCAAACAACTCCATCTGTTGGCAGTGGTGTGGCATCTGTTTCATACCTCAGTTAGGAGGTGAGGTCGATGATGATGTCCTCTGGTGGGTTGTGTAACGATATCAACGCCATCTAGTTGTGAAAGCAATTACAATGTTAATTCCCAGGTCGAAGGGTGTTATTCTAAGGTCACCCAGTATACTGTCTGTCTAGCCAATGACGTTTTATGTTCACAGAGGTGACGTAAGGAGGCGATTGAGCTGAGGAGGGCAGTTCACCTTGGGCCGTCTAGAACACTTGACTTTGTCCTGTGAATGGACAAATGGCCGTCGTCGGTAGTAGCATTGTGTTAGCTGCTGGATTTATGCAGTGTTGTCTGAACCGACGCACCCGGGATTTGGCCAAGAAGAGTTAAGAGACGACAGTAGTGTGTCTGTTGAGAAGTTCTGCTAGTGTGTTGCTAGAGACTTCTGCCAGGGTGTTAGCTACCCCTGTACGTGATTATTTGAGAACCCTGTCAGCTTGTGGCTGAAGCCCTCGCCAGTGTGTTTCTGGAGAGCGGATGTGGAGTATTGAGACATCGTGATGATACGGTGTTTGGACTTGGCCCATGTTGAAGGTGAACTCGCTAGTGATTTCCGTTGAGCATGGATGACGTATACCTGGACGTAGTGGACTTGCCAGGATTTGATGAACACTGCAGGTCTATTGAGTGTCCTGAGTGAAAGCGACAGTGTAAATATGTGTAGTAATACTTTGAGATATATTGGTGAAGGTGATAATATATTGATGAATGTGTAATTGTGTATTTTTTATTCTCAACCCTTCTCCCCCCACCCTTGTTCCTTGCACTGTTACTCGCTACCGCCAGTTCTTGAAAACTTGCCATCGACTTGCTTCAAGATAAAGAAGAGGTTTTAAGACATCTTAATAGAAAAGAACCCGGTTACTGGCCGAAGCTGACCATAACAGCTACCCTTTGAGCCATGAGGAAAAAGGATGGAGGAATCAGACTAATAACTGTGGGCAATTCACTCCGGCGCCTCGTTGCTAAGGCTGCTGCTAGAACAGTTAGCCAGGCAGCAGCCGAAATGATGAAGTCAAAACATTTCGAGTTTGGCATTCCCCAAAGGTGTGATGCAGTGGTTTATGCAACTAAAGCCTACATTGCCAACATTACAGCAGAAAAGGCCCTAATCAAACTGGATTTTAAAAATGCTTTCAACCTAGTTACAAGGGATGCATTACTCTTTGCTGTTCGTCGACATTTTTCTTCCCATTTGTACACTTGTTATAGCAAGGACCTTAAACTACTACTCAGGAAAAATTAAATTGACTTACGAGAAGGTGTTTAGCAGAGAGGCCCCCTTTCTTTTCTTTTCTACGTAGTCATTAAAAATGTTACTGATAACCTGCCCAGTGAGCTCAACATTTGGCTCTTGGAAGATGATACTCTAGCTGGTTCCCCAGACTCCCTCCTAGAGGACATAAGAATAATTCAAGAGTAATGAGCAAATCTAGGCCTCGCCTTGAATTCTTCAAAGTGCGAAATAACCTCTACTAACCAGCACATAAGAGCGAATAAAAGATGTTTTGTCAGATACCCATATAACTATCCGTGGGGACAGCACACTCTTGGGAGCTCCTCTTGGAGGGAAGGCCATCGACCAGGTCCTTGGTAAGATGACCTGAAGAAGATGGACGAGAGGACTGAAGACACTGATGCTCACGATGCACTTCCAACCTCCAGGCTGACATACTTTCTTAGATGTTTGCCATCTTTCAATAGTCGTAAGTAATAGGAGTAAAACAACTTGCAGAAATTGTTATAAAATGCCCTTAACCTTTCTTCAAGTTACTCAGTGTAAACAAGCCTCCCTTCCAGTCAGACTCGAGGGCCTCAGTGTTCAAACAGCAACACAAATTGCTGTACCAGCGTTACTGCCCTCTTCAGTGGCATCTGAAAACCTGGTCAGGAAATCCTACCAGATTACCTAGATCAACAGGCAGGGGTACACAATTCCAGTTATATACACTGCACTGTCAAATGGGTCTCTCTCATGGAACCAGCACTCCAATCACTAACATCTAAAACCCACAAACAATCCAGCTGGAATGACAAAAATGGTTGACCAAGCGACTGCAACATGCCTAGAAACTAAAACACCACTACTCGATTTAGAGCCATAGCAGCTCCCCTTGAAGATGATTTCCTAATAGGAACCCTAATGTTAGCAACCAGCATGAGTATCTCACCGCAGGCCCTCCGAATTGCATTAGCTCTCTGCCTTGCTGCTCCAATCCACACTATATAGGTATATTTGCAGTGGGACAGGTATGGCCAGCATTACCTGCTCTCCCAAAGCACAGAGGGTTGGCCCTCAAGACACAGTCAAGTACAGTAAAATATTTAGGACGAGCTTTACCACAGCTGGTTGTCTAACAGAGAGAGAAAGCTTCGTTACCTAATGCTCTGCTACTTTGACGAGACTGTTTGTCGCCGAAATAGGTTCACGGTGAACCCCTGGATGGGATTTTGTATGAATTAGCAAGAATGGATATAGGTGGACAATTATTACAATGGATACTGGGCTATCTTACCAACTGGATGTTCTCTGCACTGTTCCAAGGCATCAAGAGTGAAACTAAATTATTGCAACTAGGCATCCCACAAGGGTACTAAGTCCTACCTTGTTTATTGATCTAATTAATGCGTTATTAAAATCAATTGCAACTAGTCGGCAAACATCACTATCAGCTATGCAGATGACATCCTTGTACATACTAAAACTCGCCACGAAATGCAAACAATCTTAAATTGTATACATACACCTTGTGAGACCCTTGGTCTTGTAATCAACACTGGTAAAATTAAGGTATTTAACAGACTTATTGGTAATTGCAGAAGTGGACCACGGAAACTTAAGAGAGATAACGTACCAATTGACTGTCTCTTCTTTCAAATACCTTGGTGTCTCTGTCTNTTGTAGACCACTAGTCTACCCTGGTGGGTGTCATGACACAGGTGCAACACTGTGTGTAGACCACAAGTCTACCTGGGGGGTGTCATGACACAGGTGGCGGCACTGTGTATAGACCACTAGTCTACCCTGGTGGGTGTCATGACACAGGTGACGCACTGTGTGTAGACCACTAGTCTACCCTGGTGGGTGTGTCATGACACAGGTGACAACACTGTGTGTAGACCACTAGTCTACCCTGGTGGGTGTCATGACACAGGTGGCGACACTGTGTATAGACACTAGTCTACCCTGGTGGGTGTCATGACACAGGTGGCAGCACTGTGTGTAGACCACTAGTCTACCCTGGTGGGTGTCATGACACAGGTGGTGAACAGTGTAGACCACTAGTCTACCCTGGTGGGTGTCATGACACAGGTGGCAACACTGTGTGTAGACCTCTAGTCTACCCTGGTGGGTGTCATGACACAGGTGGCGGCACTGTGTGTAGACCACTAGTCTACCCTGGTGGGTGTCATGACACAGGTGGCGGCACTGTGTATAGACCACAAGTCTACCCTGGTGGGTGTCATGACACAGGTGGAGGCACTGGTGTGTAGACCACTAGTCTACCCTGGTGGGTGTCATGACACAGGAGGCGGCACTGTGTAGACCACTAGTCTACCCTGGTGGGTGTCATGACACAGGTGGCAACACTGTGTAGACCACTAGTCTACCCTGGTGGGTGTCATGACAAAGGTGACAACACTGTGTGTAAAACACTAGTCTACCCTGGTTGGTGTCATGACACAGGTGGCGGCACTGTGTGTAGACCATTAGTCTACCCTGGTGGGTGTCATGACACAGGTGGCGGCACTGTGTGTAGACCACTAGTCTACCCTGGTGGGTGTCATGACACAGGTGGCGGCACTGTGTATAGACCACTAGTCTACCCTGGTGGGTGTCATGACACAGGTGGAGGCACTGTGTGTAGACCACTAGTCTACCCTGGTGGGTGTCATGACACAGGAGGCGGCACTGTGTAGACCACTAGTCTACCCTGGTGGGTGTCATGACACAGGTGGCAACACTGTGTAGACCACTAGTCTACCCTGGTGGGTGTCATGACACAGGTGACAACACTGTGTGTAGACCACTAGTCTACCCTGGTGGGTGTCATGACACAGGTGGCGGCACTGTGTGTAGACCACTAGTCTACCCTGGTGGGTGTCATGACACAGGTGGCGGCACTGTGTAGACCACTAGTCTACCCTGGTGGGTGTCATGACACAGGTGGCGACACTGTGTGTAGACCATTAGTCTACCCTGGTGGGTGTCATGACACAGGAGACAACACTGTGTAGACCACTAGTCTACCCTGGTGGGTGTCATGACAGAGGTGGCGACACTGTGTGTAGACCATTAATCTACCCTGGTGGGTGTCATGACACAGGTGGCAACACTGTGTGTAGACCACTAGTCTACCCTGGTGGGTGTCATGACACAGGTGACAACACTGTGTAGACCACTACTCTACCCTGGTGGGTGTCATGACACAGGAGACAACACTGTGTGTAGACCACTAGTCTACCCTGGTGGGTGTCATGACACAGGTGGCGGCACTGTGTGTAGACCACTAGTCTACCCTGGTGGGTGTCATGACACAGGTGGCGGCACTGTGTAGACCACTAGTCTACCCTGGTGGGTGTCATGACACAGGTGGCAACACTGTGTAGACCACTTGTCTACCCTGGTGGGTGTCATGACACAGGAGACAACACTGTGTAGACCACTAGTCTACCCTGGTGGGTGTCATGACAGAGGTGACAACACTGTGTAGACCACTAGTCTACCCTGGTGGGTGTCATGACACAGGAGACAACACTGTGTAGACCACTAGTCTACCCTGGTGGGTGTCATGACACAGGTGGCGGCACTGTGTGTAGACCACTAGTCTACCCTGGTGGGTGTCATGACACAGGAGACAACACTGTGTAGACGACTAGTCTACCCTGGTGGGTGTCATGACACAGGTGACAACACTGTGTAGACCACTAGTCTACCCTGGTGGGTGTCATGACACAGGTGGCGACACTGTGTGTAGACCACTAGTCTACCCTGGTGGGTGTCATGACACAGGTGGCGGCACTGTGTAGACCACTAGTCTACCCTGGTGGGTGTCATGACACAGGTGGCGGCACTGTGTAGACCACTAGTCTACCCTGGTGGGTGTCATGACACAGGTGGCGACACTGTGTGTAGACCACTAGTCTACCCTGGTGGGTGTCATGACACAGGAGACAACACTGTGTAGACCTCTAGTCTACCCTGGTGGGTGTCATGACACAGGTGGCGATACTGTGTGTAGACCACTAGTCTACCCTGGTGGGTGTCATGACACAGGTGGCGGCACTGTGTGTAGACCACTAGTCTACCCTGGTGGGTGTCATGACACAGGTGGCGGCACTGTGTGCAGACCAATAGGCTACCCTGGTGGGTGTCATGACACAGGTGGCGGCACTGTGTGTAGACCACTAGTCTTCCCTGGTGGGTGTCATGACACAGGTGACAACACTGTGTGTAGACCACTAGTCTACCCTGGTGGGTGTCATGACACAGGTGGCAACACTGTGTAGACCACTAGTCTACCCTGGTGGGTGTCATGACACAGGTGGCAACACTGTGTAGACCACTAGTCTACCCTGGTGGGTGTCATGACACAGGTGGCAACACTGTGTAGACCACTAGTCTACCCTGGTGGGTGTCATGACACAGGAGACAACACTGTGTGTAGACCACTAGTCTACCCTGGTGGGTGTCATGACACAGGTGGCGACACTGTGTGTAGACCACTAGTCTACCCTGGTGGGTGTCATGACACAGGTGACAACACTGTGTGTAGACCACTAGTCTACCCTGGTGGGTGTCATGACACAGGTGACAACACTGTGTGTAGACCACTAGTCTACCCTGGTGGGTGTCATGACACAGGAGACAACACTGTGTAGACCACTAGTCTACCCTGGTGGGTGTCATGACACAGGTGGCAACACTGTGTGTAGACCACTAGTCTACCCTGGTGGGTGTCATGACACAGGAGACAACACTGTGTAGACCACTAGTCTACCCTGGTGGGTGTCATGACACAGGTGGCGGCACTGTGTAGACCACTAGTCTACCCTGGTGGGTGTCATGACACAGGAGACAACACTGTGTAGACCACTAGTCTACCCTGGGGGGTGTCATGACACAGGTGGCGACACTGTGTGTAGACCACTAGTCTACCCTGGTGGGTGTCATGACACAGGAGACAACACTGTGTGTAGACCACTAGTCTACCCTGGTGGGTGTCATGACACAGGTGGCGACACTGTGTGTAGACCACTAGTCTACCCTGGTGGGTGTCATGACACAGGAGGCGGCCCTGTGTAGACCACTAGTCTACCCTGGTGGGTGTCATGACACAGGTGACAACACTGTGTGTAGACCACTAGTCTCCCTGGTGGGTGTCATGACACAGGTGGCGGCACTGTGTTGACCACTAGTCTACCCTGGTGGGTGTCATGACACAGGTGACAACACTGTGTGTAGACCACTAGTCTACCTGGTGGGTGTCATGACACAGGAGGCGGCACTGTGTAGACCACTAGTCTACCCTGGTGGGTGTCATGACAAAGGAGACAACACTGTGTAGACCACTAGTCTACCCTGGTGGGTGTCATGACACAGGTGGCGACACTGTGTGTAGACCACTAGTCTACCCTGGTGGGTGTCATGACACAGGTGGCGGCACTGTGTGAACCACTAGTCTACCCTGGTGGGTGTCATGACACAGGTGGCAACACTGTGTAGACCACTAGTCTACCCTGGTGGGTGTCATGACACAGGTGGCAACACTGTGTAGTCCACTAGTCTACCCTGGTGGGTGTCATGACACAGGAGACAACACTGTGTGTAGACCACTAGTCTACCCTGGTGGGTGTCATGACACAGGTGGCGACACTGTGTGTAGACCACTAGTCTACCCTGGAGGGTGTCATGACACAGGAGACAACACTGTGTGCAGACCACTAGTCTACCCTGGTGGGTGTCATGACACAGGTGGCGGCACTGTGTGTAGACCACTAGTCTTCCCTGGTGGGTGTCATGACACAGGTGGCGACACTGTGTAGACCACTAGTCTACCCTGGTGGGTGTCATGACACAGGTGACAACACTGTGTGTAGACCACTAGTCTATCCTGGTGGGTGTCATGACACAGGTGACAACACTGTGTGTAGACAACTCGTCTACCCTGGTGGGTGTCATGACACAGGAGTCAACACTGTGTAGACCACTAGTCTACCCTGGTGGGTGTCATGACACAGGTGACAACACTGTGTGTAGTAGACCTCTAGTCTACCCTGGTGGGTGTCATGACACAGGAGACAACACTGTGTAGACCACTAGTCTACCCTGGTGGGTGTCATGACACAGGTGGCGGAACTGTGTAGACCACTAGTCTACCCTGGTGGGTGTCATGACACAGGAGACAACACTGTGTAGACCACTAGTCTACCCTGGGGGGTGTCATGCCACAGGTGGCGACACTGTGTGTAGTCTACTAGTCTACCCTGGTGGGTGTCATGACACAGGAGACAACACTGTGTGTAGACCACTAGTCTACCCTGGTGGGTGTCATGACACAGGAGGCGGCCCTGTGTAGACCACTAGTCTACCCTTACCTTGAGGATACCTTGAGGTGCTTCCGGGCTTATCGTCCCCGCGGCCCGGTCATCGACCAGGCCTCCTGGTTGCTGGACTGATCAACCAGGCTGTTGGACGCGGCTGCTCGCAGCCTGACGTATGAGTCACAGCCTGGTTGATCAGGTATCCTTTGGAGGTGCTTATCCAGTTCTCTCTTGAACACTGTGAGGGGTTTGCCAGTTATGTCCCTTATGTGTAGTGGAAGCGTGTTGAACAGTCTCGGGCCTCTGATGTTGATAGAGTTCTCTCTCAGAGTACCAGTTGCACCTCTGCTTTTCAACGGGGTATTCTGCACATCCTGCCATGTCTTCTGGTCTCATGTGATGTTATTTCTGTGTGCAGGTTTGGGACCAGCCCCTCTAATATTTTCCACGTGTAAATTATTATGTATCTCTCCCGCTGCGCTCAAGGGAATACAGATTTAGGCTCTTTAGTCGGTCCCAATAGTTTAGATGTTTTACCGAGTGGATTCTAGCAGTAAAGGATCTCTGCACGCTCTCCAGGTCAGCAATTTCACCCGCAGTGAAAGGGGCTGTCATTGTGCAGCAGTACTCCACTCTAGAGAGCACAAGCGTTTTGAAAAGTGTCATCATCGGTATAGCATCTCTAGTGTGAAAAGTTCTTGTTATCCAACCTGTCATTTTTCTTGCAGTTGTGACGGCTACTTTATTGTGTTCTTTNGGCGACACTGTGTGTAGACCACTAGTCTACCCTGGTGGGTGTCATGACACAGGAGGCGGCACTGTGTAGACCACTAGTCTACCCTGTGGGTTGCATGACACAGGTGGCGGCACTGTGTAGACCACTACTCTACCTTGGTGGGTGTCATGACACAGATGGCGACACTGTGTGTAGACCACTAGTCTACCCTGGTGGGTGTCATGACACAGGAGACAAACTGTGTAGACCACTAGTCTACCCTGGTGGGTGTCATGACACAGGTGGCGATACTGTGTGTAGACCACTAGTCTACCCTGGTGGGTGTCATGACACAGGTGGCGGCGGCACAGTGTGTAGACCACTAGTCTACCTGGTGGGTGTCATGACACAGGTGGCGGCACTGTGTGCAGACCAATGGCTAACCCTGGTGGTGTCATGACACAGGGCGGCACTGTGTGTAGACCACTAGTCTCCCTGGTGGGTGTCATGACACAGATGACAACACTGTGTGTAGACCACTAGTCTTCCCTGGTGGGTGTCATGACACAGGTGGCAACACTGTGTAGACCACTAGTCTACCCTTGTGGTGTCATGACACAGGTGGCAACACTGTGTAGACCACTAGTCTACCCTGGTGGGTGTCATGACACAGGTGGCAACACTGTGTAGTCCACTAGTCTACCCTGGTGGGTGTCATGACACAGGAGACAACACTGTGTGTAGACCACTAGTCTACACCCTGGGGTGTCATGACACAGGTGGCGACACTGTGTGTAGACCACTAGTCTACCCTGGAGGTGTCATGGACAGGAGACAACACTGTGTGTAGACCAACTAGTCTACCCTGGTGCTTGTCATGACACAGGTGACAAACACTCTGTGTAGACCACTAGTCTACCCTGGTGGGTGTCATGACACAGGGACAACACTGTGTAGACCACTAGTCTACCCTGGTGGATGGCATGACACAGGTGACAACACTGTGTGTAGACCTCTAGTCTACCCTGGTGGGTGTCATGACACAGGAGACAACACTGTATAGACCACTAGTCTACCCTGGTGGGTGTCATAACACAGGTGGCGGCACTGTGTAGACCACTAGTCTACCCTGGTGGGTGTCATGACACAGGGACAACACTGTGTAGACCACTAGTCTACCCTGGGGGTGTCATGCCACAGGTGGCGACACTGTGTGTAGACCTACTAGTCTACCCTGGTGGGTGTCATACACAGGAGACAACACTGTGTGTAGACCACTAGTCTACCCTGGTGGTGTCATGACACAGGTGGCGACACTGTGTGTAGACCACTAGTCTAGTCCCTGGTGGGTGTCATGACACAGGAGGCGGCACTGTGTAGACCACTAGTCTACCCTGTGGGTGTCATGACACAGGTGACAACACTGTGTGTCGACCACTAGTCTCCCTGGTGGGTGTCATGACACAGGTGGCGGCACTGTGTAGACCACTATTCTACCCTGGTGGTGTCATGACACAGGTGGACACACTGTGTGTAGACCACTAGTCTAACCTGGTGGGTGTCATGACACAGGTGCGGCACTGTGTAGACCACTAGTCTACCCTGGTGGGTGTCATGACAAAGGAGACAACACTGTGTAGACCACTAGTCTACCCTGGTGGGTGTCATGACACAGGTGGCGACACTGTGTGTAGACCACTAGTCTACCCTGGTGGGGGCGTCATGACACAGGTGGCGGCACTGTGTGAGACCACTAGTCTACCCTGGTGGGTGTCATGACACAGGTGGCAACACTGTGTAGACCACTAGTCTACCCTGGTGGGTGTCATGACACAGTGGCAACACTGTGTAGACCACTAGTCTACCCTGGTGGTTGTCATGACACAGGAGACAACACTGTGTGTAGACCACTAGTCTACCCTGGTGGTGTCATGACACAGGTGGCGACACTGTGTGTAGACCACTAGTCTACCCTGGTGGGTGTCATGACACAGGAGACAACACTGTGTGCAGACCACTAGTCTACCCTGGTGGGTGTCATGACACAGGTGGCGGCACTGTGTGTAGACCACTAGTCTTCCCTGGTGGGTGTCATGACACAGGTGGCGACACTGTGTAGACCACTAGTCTACCCTGGTGGGTGTCATGACACAGGTGACAACACTGTGTGTAGACCACTAGTCTATCCTGGTGGGTGTCATGACACAGGTGACACACTGTGTGTAGACAACTCGTCTACCCTGGTGGGTGTCATGACACAGGAGTCAACACTGTGTAGACCACTAGTCTACCCTGGTGGGTGTCATGACACAGGTGACAACACTGTGTGTAGACCTCTAGTCTACCCTGGTGGGTGTCATGACACAGGAGACAACACTGTGTAGACCACTAGTCTACCCTGGTGGGTGTCATGACACAGGTGGCGGAACTGTGTAGACCACTAGTCTACCCTGGTGGGTGTCATGACACAGGAGACAACACTGTGTAGACCACTAGTCTACCCTGGGGGGTGTCATGCCACAGGTGGCGACACTGTGTGTAGTCTACTAGTCTACCCTGGTGGGTGTCATGACACAGGAGACAACACTGTGTGTAGACCACTAGTCTACCCTGGTGGGTGTCATGACACAGGAGGCGGCCCTGTGTAGACCACTAGTCTACCCTGGTGGGTGTCATGACACAGGTGACAACACTGTATGTCGACCACTAGTCTCTCCTGGTGGGTGTCATGACACAGGTGGCGGCACTGTGTTGACCACTATTCTACCCTGGTGGGTGTCATGACACAGGTGACAACACTGTGTGTAGACCACTAGTCTACCCTGGTGGGTGTCATGACACAGGAGGCGGAACTGTGTAGACCACTAGTCTACCCTGGTGGGTGTCATGACAAAGGAGACAACACTGTGTAGACCACTAGTCTACCCTGGTGGGTGTCATGACACAGGTGGCGACACTGTGTGTAGACCACTAGTCTACCCTGGTGGGTGTCATGACACAGGTGGCGGAACTGTGTAGACCACTAGTCTACCCTGGTGGGTGTCATGACACAGGAGACAACACTGTGTAGACCACTAGTCTACCCTGGTGGGTGTCATGACACAGGTGGCGACACTGTGTGTAGACCACTAGTCTACCCTGGTGGGTGTCATGACACAGGAGACAACACTGTGTAGACCACTAGTCTACCCTGGTGGGTGTCATGACACAGGTGGCGGCACTGTGTAGACCACTAGTCTACCCTGGTGGGTGTCATGACACAGGTGACACACTGTATGTAGACCACTAGTCTACCTGGTGGGTGTCATGACACAGGTGGCGGCACTGTGTTGACCACTAGTCTACCCTGGTGGGTGTCATGACACAGGTGACAACACTGTGTGTAGACCACTAGTCTACCCTGGTGGGTGTCATGACACAGGAGGCGGCACTGTGTAGACCACTAGTCTACCCTGGTGGGTGTCATGACACAGGAGACAACACTGTGTAGACCACTAGTCTACCCTGGTGGGTGTCATGACACAGGTGGCGACACTGTGTGTAGACCACTAGTCTACCCTGGTGGGTGTCATGACACAGGTGGCGGCACTGTGTGTAGACCACTAGTCTACCCTGGTGGGTGTCATGACACAGGTGGCGACACTGTGTAGACCACTAGTCTACCCTGGTGGGTGTCATGACACAGGTGGCGGCACTGTGTAGACCACTAGTCTACCCTGGTGGGTGTCATGACACAGGTGGCGGCACTGTGTGTAGACCACTAGTCTACCCTGGTGGGTGTCATGACACAGGTGGCGGCACTGTGTAGACCACTAGTCTACCCTGGTGGGTGTCATGACACAGGTGCGGCACTGTGTAGACCACTAGTCTACCCTGGTGGGTGTCATGACACAGGTGGCGACACTGTGTGTAGACCACTAGTCTACCCTGGTGGGTGTCATGACACAGGAGACAACACTGTGTGTAGACCACTAGTCTACCCTGGTGGGTGTCATGACACAGGTGACAACACTGTGTGTAGACCACTAGTCTACCCTGGTGGGTGTCATGACACAGGTGGCGACACTGTGTAGACCACTAGTCTACCCTGGTGGGTGTCATGACACAGGTGGCGACACTGTGTAGACCACTAGTCTACCCTGGTGGGTGTCATGACACAGGTGGCGACACTGTGTGTAGACCACTAGTCTACCCTGGTGGGTGTCATGACACAGGTGGCGGCACTGTGTGTAGACCACTAGTCTACCCTGGTGGGTGTCATGACACAGGTGGCGACACTGTGTAGACCACTAGTCTACCCTGGTGGGTGTCATGACACAGGTGACAACACTGTGTGTAGACCACTAGTCTATCCTGGTGGGTGTCATGACACAGGTGACAACACTGTGTAGACCACTAGTCTACCCTGGTGGGTGTCATGACACAGGAGACAACACTGTGTAGACCACTAGTCTACCCTGGTGGGTGTCATGACACAGGTGACAACACTGTGTGTAGACCACTAGTCTACCCTGGTGGGTGTCATGACACAGGAGACAACACTGTGTAGACCACTAGTCTACCCTGGTGGGTGTCATGACACAGGTGGCGGAACTGTGTAGACCACTAGTCTACCCTGGTGGGTGTCATGACACAGGAGACAACACTGTGTAGACCACTAGTCTACCCTGGGGGTGTCATGACACAGGTGGCGACACTGTGTGTAGACCACTAGTCTACCCTGGTGGGTGTCATGACACAGGAGACAACACTGTGTGTAGACCACTAGTCTACCCTGGTGGGTGTCATGACACAGGAGGCGGCCCTGTGTAGACCACTAGTCTACCCTGGTGGGTGTCATGACACAGGTGACAACACTGTATGTCGACCACTAGTCTCTCCTGGTGGGTGTCATGACACAGGTGGCGGCACTGTGTTGACCACTATTCTACCCTGGTGGGTGTCATGACACAGGTGACAACACTGTGTGTAGACCACTAGTCTACCCTGGTGGGTGTCATGACACAGGAGGCGGCACTGTGTAGACCACTAGTCTACCCTGGTGGGTGTCATGACAAAGGAGACAACACTGTGTAGACCACTAGTCTACCCTGGTGGGTGTCATGACACAGGTGGCGACACTGTGTGTAGACCACTAGTCTACCCTGGTGGGTGTCATGACACAGGTGGCGGCACTGTGTGAAGACCACTAGTCTACCCTGGTGGGTGTCATGACACAGGTGGCGACACTGTGTAGACCACTAGTCTACCCTGTTGGTTGTCATGACACAGGTGGCGGCACTGTGTAGACCACTAGTCTACCCTGGTGGGTGTCATGACACAGGAGACAACACTGTGTAGACCACTAGTCTACCCTGGTGGGTGTCATGACACAGGTGGCGGCACTGTGTGTAGACCACTAGTCTACCCTGGTGGGTGTCATGACACAGGTGGCGGCACTGTGTAGACCACTAGTCTAACATGGTGGGTGTCATGACACAGGTTGCGGCACTGTGTAGACCACTAGTCTACCCTGGTGGGTGTCATGAGACAGGTGGCGACACTGTGTGTAGACCACTAGTCTACCCTGGTGGGTGTCATGACACAGGAGACAACACTGTGTGTAGAACACTAGTCTACCCTGGTGGGTGTCATGACACAGGTGACAACACTGTGTGTAGACCACTAGTCTACCCTGGTGGGTGTCATGACACAGGAGGCGACACTGTGTAGACCACTAGTCTACCCTGGTGGGTGTCATGACACAGGTGGCGACACTGTGTAGACCACTAGTCTACCCTGGTGGGTGTCATGACACAGGTGGCGACACTGTGTGTAGACCACTAGTCTACCCTGGTGGGTGTCATGACACAGGTGGCGGCACTGTGTGTAGACCACTAGTCTACCCTGGTGGGTGTCATGACACAGGTGGCGGCACTGTGTGTAGACCACTAGTCTACCCTGGTGGGTGTCATGACACTGATGGCGACACTGTGTAGACCACTAGTCTACCCTGGTGGGTGTCATGACACAGGTGACAACACTGTGTGTAGACCACTAGTCTATCCTGGTGGGTGTTATGACACAGGAGACAACACTGTGTTGACCACTAGTCTACCCTGGTGGGTTTCATGACACAGGTGGCAACACTGTGTAGACCACTATTCTACCCTGGTGGGTATCATGACACAGCTGGCGACAGTGTGTGTAGACCACTAGTCTACCCTGGTGGGTGTCATGACACAGGTGGCGGCACTGTGTGTAGACCACTAGTCTACCCTGGTGGGTGTCATGACACAGGTGCCGACACTGTGTAGACCACTAGTCTACCCTGGTGGGTGTCATGACACAGGTGGCGACACTGTGTGTAGACCACTAGTCTACCCTGGTGGGTGTCATGACACAGGTGGCGGCACTGTGTAGACCACTAGTCTACCCTGGTGGGTGTCATGACACAGGAGACAACACTGTGTAGACCACTAGTCTACCCTGGTGGGTGTCATGACACAGGTGGCGGCACTGTGTAGACCACTAGTCTACCCTGGTGGGTGTCATGACACAGGAGACAACACTGTGTAGACCACTAGTCTACCCTGGTGGGTGTCATGACACAGGTGGCGGCACTGTGTGTAGACCACTAGTCTACCCTGGTGGGTGTCATGACACAGGTGGCGGCACTGTGTGTAGACCACTAGTCTACCCTGGTGGGTGTCATGACACAGGTGGCGGCACTGTGTAGACCACTAGTCTACCCTGGTGGGTGTCATGACACAGGTGGCGGCACTGTGTGTAGACCACTAGTCTACCCTGGTGGGTGTCATGACACAGGTGGCAACACTGTGTAGACCACTAGTCTACCCTGGTGGGTGTCATGACACAGGTGACAACACTGTGTGTAGACCACTAGTCTTCCCTGGTGGGTGTCATGACACAGGTGGCAACACTGTGTAGACCACTAGTCTACCCTGGTGGGTGTCATGACACAGGTGGCAACACTGTGTAGACCACTAGTCTACCCTGGTGGGTGTCATGACACAGGTGGCAACACTGTGTAGACCACTAGTCTACCCTGGTGGGTGTCATGACACAGGAGGCGACACTGTGTGTAGACCACTAGTCTACCCTGGTGGGTGTCATGACACAGGTGGCGACACTGTGTGTAGACCACTAGTCTACCCTGGAGGGTGTCATGACACAGGAGACAACACTGTGTGTAGACCACTAGTCTACCCTGGTGGGTGTCATGACACAGGTGACAACACTGTGTGTAGACCACTAGTCTACCCTGGTGGGTGTCATGACACAGGAGGCGACACTGTGTAGACCACTAGTCTACCCTGGTGGGTGTCATGACACAGGTGGCGACACTGTGTAGACCACTAGTCTACCCTGGTGGGTGTCATGACACAGGTGGCGACACTGTGTGTAGACCACTAGTCTACCCTGGTGGGTGTCATGACACAGGTGGCGGCACTGTGTGTAGACCAATAGTCTACCCTGGTGGGTGTCATGACACAGGTGGCGGCACTGTGTGTAGACCACTAGTCTTCCCTGGTGGGTGTCATGACACAGGTGGCGACACTGTGTTGACCACTAGTCTACCCTGGTGGGTGTCATGACACAGGTGACAACACTGTGTGTAGGCCACTAGTCTATCCTGGTGGGGTGTCATGACACAGGTGACAACACTGTGTGTAGACAACTAGTCTACCCTGGTGGGTGTCATGACACAGGAGACAACACTGTGTAGACCACTAGTCTACCCTGGTGGGTGTCATGACACAGGTGACAACACTGTGTGTAGACCTCTAGTCTACCCTGGTGGGTGTCATGACACAGGAGACAACACTGTGTAGACCACTAGTCTACCCTGGTGGGTGTCATGACACAGGTGGCGGCACTGTGTAGACCACTAGTCTACCCTGGTGGGTGTCATGACACAGGACAACACTGTGTAGACCACTAGTCTACCCTGGTGGGTGTCATGACACAGGTGGCGACACTGTGTGTAGACCACTAGTCTACCCTGGTGGGTGTCATGACACAGGTGGCGACACTGTGTGTAGACCACTAGTCTACCCTGGTGGGTGTCATGACACAGGTGGCGGCCTGTGTAGACCACTAGTCTACCCTGGTGGGTGTCATGACACAGGTGACAACACTGTGTGTAACCACTAGTCTACCCTGGTGGGTGTCATGACACAGGTGGCGGCACTGTGTAGACCACTAGTCTACCCTGGTGGGTGTCATGACACAGGTGACAACACTGTGTGTAGACCACTAGTCTACCCTGGTGGGTGTCATGACACAGGAGGCGGCACTGTGTAGACCACTAGTCTACCCTGGTGGGTGTCATGACACAGGAGACAACACTGTGTAGACCACTAGTCTACCCTGGTGGGTGTCATGACACAGGTGGCGACACTGTGTGTAGACCACTAGTCTACCCTGGTGGGTGTCATGACACAGGTGGCGGCACTGTGTGTAGACCACTAGTCTACCCTGGTGGGTGTCATGACACAGGTGGCGCACTGTGTAGACCACTAGTCTACCCTGGTGGGTGTCATGACACAGGTGGCGACACTGTGTGTAGACCACTAGTCTACCCTGGTGGGTGTCATGACACAGGTGGCGGCACTGTGTAGACCACTAGTCTACCCTGGTGGGTGTCATGACACAGGTGACAACACTGTGTAGACCACTAGTCTACCCTGGTGGGTGTCATGACACAGGTGGCGGCACTGTGTAGACCACTAGTCTACCCTGGTGGGTGTCATGACACAGGAGACAACACTGTGTAGACCACTAGTCTACCCTGGTGGGTGTCATGACACAGGTGGCGGCACTGTGTGTAGACCACTAGTCTACCCTGGTGGGTGTCATGACACAGGTGGCGGCACTGTGTAGACCACTAGTCTACCCTGGTGGGTGTCATGACACAGGTGGCTGCACTGTGTAGACCACTAGTCTACCCTGGTGGGTGTCATGACACAGGTGACAACACTGTGTGTAGACCACTAGTCTACCCTGGTGGGTGTCATGACACAGGAGGCGACACTGTGTAGACCACTAGTCTACCCTGGTGGGTGTCATGACACAGGTGGCGACACTGTGTAGACCACTAGTCTACCCTGGTGGGTGTCATGACACAGGTGGCGACACTGTGTGTAGACCACTAGTCTACCCTGGTGGGTGTCATGACACAGGTGGCGGCACTGTGTAGACCACTAGTCTACCCTGGTGGGTGTCATGACACAGGTGGCGGCACTGTGTGTAGACCACTAGTCTACCCTGGTGGGTGTCATGACACAGGAGACAACACTGTGTGTAGACCACTAGTCTACCCTGGTGGGTGTCATGACACAGGTGACAACACTGTGTGTAGACCACTAGTCTACCCTGGTGGGTGTCATGACACAGAAGGCGACACTGTGTAGACCACTAGTCTACCCTGGTGGGTGTCATGACACAGGTGGCGACACTGTGTAGACCACTAGTCTACCCTGGTGGGTGTCATGACACAGGTGGCGGCACTGTGTGTAGACCACTAGTCTACCCTGGTGGGTGTCATGACACAGGTGGCGGCACTGTGTGTAGACCACTAGTCTACCCTGGTGGGTGTCATGACACAGGTGGCGGCACTGTGTAGACCACTAGTCTACCCTGGTGGGTGTCATGACACAGGTGGCGGCACTGTGTAGACCACTAGTCTACCCTGGTGGTGTCATGACACAGGTGGCGACACTGTGTGTAGACCACTAGTCTACCCTGGTGGGTGTCATGACACAGGAGACAACACTGTGTAGACCACTAGTCTACCCTGGTGGGTGTCATGACACAGGTGACAACACTGTGTGTAGACCACTAGTCTACCCTGGTGGGTGTCATGACACAGGAGGCGACACTGTGTAGACCACTAGTCTACCCTGGTGGGTGTCATGACACAGGTGGCGACACTGTGTAGACCACTAGTCTACCCTGGTGGGTGTCATGACACAGGTAGCGACACTGTGTGTAGACCACTAGTCTACCCTGGTGGGTGTCATGACACAGGTGGCGGCACTGTGTGTAGACCACTAGTCTACCCTGGTGGGTGTCATGACACAGGTGGCGGCACTGTGTGTAGACCACTAGTCTACCCTGGTGGGTGTCATGACACAGGTGGCGACACTGTGTAGACCACTAGTCTACCCTGGTGGGTGTCATGACACAGGTGACAACACTGTGTGTAGACCACTAGTCTACCCTGGTGGGTGTCATGACACAGGTGACAACACTGTGTGTAGACACTAGTCTACCCTGGTGGGTGTCATGACACAGGACAACACTGTGTAGACCACTAGTCTACCCTGGTGGGTGTCATGACACAGGTGGCAACACTGTGTGTAGACCACTAGTCTACCCTGGTGGGTGTCATGACACAGGAGACAACACTGTGTAGACCACTAGTCTACCCTGGTGGGTGTCATGACACAGGTGGCGGCACTGTGTAGACCACTAGTCTACCCTGGTGGGTGTCATGACACAGGTGACAACACTGTGTAGACCACTAGTCTACCCTGGGGGGTGTCATGACACAGGTGGCGACACTGTGTGTAGACCACTAGTCTACCCTGGTGGGTGTCATGACACAGGAGACAACACTGTGTGTAGACCACTAGTCTACCCTGGTGGGTGTCATGACACAGGTGGCGACACTGTGTGTAGACCACTAGTCTACCCTGGTGGGTGTCATGACACAGGTGGCGGCACTGTGTAGACCACTAGTCTACCCTGGTGGGTGTCATGACACAGTGACAACACTGTGTAGACCACTAGTCTCTCCTGGTGGGTGTCATGACACAGGTGGCGGCACTGTGTTGACCACTATTCTACCCTGGTGGGTGTCATGACACAGGTGACAACACTGTGTGTAGACCACTAGTCTACCCTGGTGGGTGTCATGACACAGGAGGCGGCACTGTGTAGACCACTAGTCTACCCTGGTGGGTGTCATGACACAGTAGACAACACTGTGTAGACCACTAGTCTACCCTGGTGGGTGTCATGACACAGGTGGCGACACTGTGTGTAGACCACTAGTCTACCCTGGTGGGTGTCATGACACAGGTGGCGGCACTGTGTGAAGACCACTAGTCTACCCTGGTGGGTGTCATGACACAGGTGGCGACACTGTGTAGACCACTAGTCTACCCTGGTGGGTGTCATGACACAGGTGGCGGCACTGTGTAGACCACTAGTCTACCCTGGTGGGTGTCATGACACAGGAGACAACACTGTGTAGACCACTAGTCTACCCTGGTGGGTGTCATAACACAGGTGTCGGCACTGTGTGTAGACCAGTAGTCTACCCTGGTGGGTGTCATGACACAGGTGGCGGCACTGTGTAGACCACTAGTCTAACATGGTGGGTGTCATGAGACAGGTGGCGACACTGTGTGTAGACAGGTGGCGACACTGGGTGTCATGACACAGGTGGCGACAATGTGTAGACCACTAGTCTACCCTGGTGGGTGTCATGACACAGGTGGCGACACTCTGTGTAGACCACTAGTCTACCCTGGTGGGTGTCATGACACAGGTGGCGGCACTGTGTGTAGACCACTAGTCTACCCTGGTGGGTGTCATGACACAGGTGGCGGCACTGTGTGTAGAACACTAGTCTACCCTGGTGGGTGTCATGACACAGGAGACAACACTGTGTCGACCACTAGTCTACCCTGGTGGGTGTCATGACACAGGTGGCGGCACTGTGTGTAGAACACTAGTCTACCCTGGTGGGTGTCATGACACAGGTGACAACACTGTGTGTAGACCACTAGTCTACCCTGGTGGGTGTCATGACACAGGAGGCGACACTGTGTAGACCACTAGTCTATCCTGGTGGGTGTCATGACATAGGTGGCGACACTGTGTAGACCACTAATCTACCCTGGTGGGTGTCATGACACAGGTGGCGACACTGTGTGTAGACCACTAGTCTACCCTGGTGGGTGTCATGACACAGGTGGCGGCACTGTGTGTAGACCACTAGTCTACCCTGGTGGGTGTCATGACACAGGTGGCGGCACTGTGTGTAAACCACTAGTCTACCTGGTGGGTGTCATGACACTGATGGCGACACTGTGTAGACCACTAGTCTACCCTGGTGGGTGTCATGACACAGGTGACAACACTGTGTGTAGACCACTAGTCTATCCTGGTGGGTGCTATGACACAGGAGACAACACTGTGTTGACCACTAGTCTACCCTGGTGGGTTTCATGACACAGGTGGCAACACTGTGTAGACCACTACTCTACCCTAGTGGGTTTCATGACACAGGTGGCGACACTGTGTAGACCACTAGTCTACGCTGGTGGTGTCATGACACAGGTGACAACACTGTGTGTAGACCACTAGTCTCCCTGGTGGGTGTCATGACACAGGTGGCAACACTGTGTAGACCACTAGTCTACCCTGGTGGGTGTCATGACACAGGTGGCAACACTGTGTAGACCACTAGTCTACCCTGGTGGGTGTCATGACACAGGTGGCAACACTGTGTAGACCACTAGTCTACCCTGGTGGGTGTCATGACACAGGTGGCGACACTGTGTGTTGACCACTAGTCTACCCTGGTGGGTGTCATGACACAGGTGGCGACACTGTGTAGACCACTAGTCTACCCTGGTGGGTGTCATGACACAGGAGACAACACTGTTGTAGACCACTAGTCTACCCTGGTGGGTGTCATGACACAGGTGGCGACACTGTGTGTAGACCACTAGTCTACCCTGGTGGGTGTCATGACACAGGTGACAACACTGTTGTAGACCACTAGTCTACCCTGGTGGGTGTCATGACACAGGTGGCGGCACTGTTGTAGACCACTAGTCTACCCTGGTGGGTGTCATGACACAGGAGACAACACTGTGTAGACCACTAGTCTACCCTGGTGG
>WNGS01005528.1:29727-52570 GCA_020271785.1 Procambarus virginalis
AACTATGCTGAGTTATATAAAAGTCACAAGGGCTCCTGTCATCTACAAAATATTCTATCATCTGCTTGGTGCTTGGGCTGAGCCATATGCCTGTTAAAAAGGTATCCTATCATAAGATGGGCGAGCGTGCTGAAGAAATGCCTGTAAATTCAATCCTCTCATTTGAAGAACGAACGGGATGGACAATATTCCTGTCAACAGTGGTCGCCTGTTCTTAGCAATATGTCTGATATGGGGAGTTTTGTTCCGTTGTGCACATATGCTGGGCTATGTGGCTTTCAATGGGATTCGTGTCAGATACACTGCGAATATCTGAACAATACGTCTGTCCAATGGACTAACGCATGCAGGGCGCCTACGCTGAACTTCATGCGTAGAAACTTTCTGTCAAATGGCATTCTATCATCTTTTGGGCGCTTACAGTGAGTATCATGCCTGTCAATGGAATTCTTGTATCGTCTATGCTGAGTTATATAAAAGTCACAAGGGCTACCTTGAGGATACCTTGAGGTGCTTCGGGGCTTATCGTCCCCGCGGCCGGTCATCGACCAGGCCTCCTGGTTGCTGGACTGATCAACCAGGCTGTTGGACGCGGCTGCTCGCAGCCTGACGTATGAGTCACAGCCTGGTTGATCAGGTATCCTTTGGAGGTGCTTATCCAGTTCTCTCTTGAACACTGTGTGAGGGTTTGCCAGTTATGTCCCTTATGTGTAGTGGAAGCGTGTTGAACAGTCTCGGGCCTCTGATGTTGATAGAGTTCTCTCTCAGAGTACCAGTTGCACCTCTGCTTTTCAACGGGGGTATTCTGCACATCCTGCCATGTCTTCTGGTCTCATGTGATGTTATTTCTGTGTGCAGGTTTGGGACCAGCCCTCTAATATTTCCACGTGTAATTATTATGTATCTCTCCCGCCTGCGCTCAAGGGAATACAGATTTAGGCTTTAGTCGGTCCCAATAGTTTAGATGTTTTACCGAGTGGATTCTAGCAGTAAAGGATCTCTGCACGCTCTCCAGGTCAGCAATTTCACCCGCAGTGAAAGGGCTGTCATTGTGCAGCAGTACTCCACTCTAGAGAGCACAAGCGTTTTGAAAAGTGTCATCATCGGTATAGCATCTCTAGTGTGAAAAGTTCTTGTTATCCAACCTGTCATTTTTCTTGCAGTTGTGACGGCTACTTTATTGTGTTCTTTAAAGGTAAGGTCTTCCGACATGAGTACACCCAGATCCTTTACATTGCCTTTTCGTTCTATGTTATGATTTGCCTGAGTTTTGTACGTGGTTTCAGTTTTTATATTTTCATTCTTTCCATAGCGCATGAGCTGGAACTTGTCTTCGTTAAACACCATATTATTTTCTGTAGCCCATAGAAAGACCTGATCTACATCTGACTGGAGGTTCGCCGTGTCCTCTATGTTGCCTACTCTCATGAAGATCCTAGTGTCATCTGCAAAGGATGATACAGTGCTATAGGTTGTGTTCTTGTCTATGTCCGATATAAGGATGAGAAAAAGTACTGGAGCAAGCACAGTACCCTGGGGGACTGAGCTCTTAACGGTTGACGGGTTGGATTTTATTTTGTTGACTATTACACATTGGGTTCTGTTGGTCAGGAAATTGTAGATCCATCTGCCTACTTTTCCGGTAATTCCTTTTGAGCGCATTTTATGGGCAATAACACCATGGTCACATTTATCAAAAGCTTTTGCAAAATCTGTGTAAATTACATCAGCGTTTTGTTTGTCTTCCATAGCATCTAATGCCATATCATAGTGGTCCAGCAACTGCGACAGGCAAGAGCGCCCTGTTCTGAAACCATGTTGTCCGGGGTTATGGAGATGCTGTGATTCCATGTATTTTGTGATCTTACTTCTTAGCACTCTCTCAAAAATTTTTATGATGTGCGATGTTAGTGCTATCGGTCTGTAATTTTTTGCCTCTGCCTTATTTCCTCCTTTATGAAGTGGTGCTATCTCTGCTGTTTTTAGTATATCAGGAATAACGCCAGTATCTAGGCTTTGTCTCCACAGAATGTGAAGGGCCTGCGATAGTGGTTTTTTACAGTTCTTGATGAATATGGAGTTCCAAGAATCCGGGCCTGGTGCGGAGTGCATAGGCATACTGTTTATGGCTTCTTCAAAATCCAGTGGGGATAGGGTGACGTCTGATATATGATTTGATGTTGGTATCATATCCATGAAAAATTCATTTGGGTTATCGATCTTTAGTGCGTTTAATGGCTCGCTAAAGACAGAGTCGTATTGCTTCCTCAGTAGCTCGCTCATTTCTTTGTTGTCATCGGTGAAAGTTCCATCTTCCTTTCGCAGGGGCCCGATACTAGATGTGGTTTTTGATCTTGATTTTGCACAGGAGAAAAAATATTTCGGGTTTCTCTCTATTTCACTGATGGCCTTTTGCTCTCTTTCCCTCTCCTGCGTTTTGTATGATTCTTGTAGCTTGAGTTCAATTTTTCCTATTTCGCTACCTAACCTTCTTCGCCGTTCCTGAGATAGGGTGCGACTCTCAAGTTGTACCGCGATTCGTTTTCTTCGCCTATATAGGGAACGACGTTCTCGTTCCAATCTGCATCTCTTCCTCTTTTTTCTTAGGGGGATGCGGTTTGTACATATTTCTAGTGCTACTGAGCTTATTTTTTCCAGGCACTGGTTCAGGTTCGCATTTCCTAGCTGTTCTTCCCAGTTTATTTCCGTGAAGTCCTGGTTTATTTGCTCCCAGTTTATCTGTTTATTATTGAAGTTGAATTTGCTGAAATCTCCTCCACCGGGAATCTGGACTGGTTTTGAAGGTCTATTCCCCATGGTTGTCATAACTTCAATTAAGTTGTGATCTGAGTAACAGGTATTTGTAATCATTATGTTCCTGATCAATTCATCATTATTAGTGAAAATGAGGTCCAGCGTGTTCTCCTTCCTGGTTGGTTCTACTATTTGCTGGTTTAAGGCAAACCTGTCGCACATCCGTAGCAGGTCATTTGCATGTGCCTGTTCATTAAGGCTACTTCCTGGTATTCTTTCTGATATTACTGTATTAGCCAGGTGCTTCCATTTCAGGTGCCGTAGGTTGAAGTCCCCAAGCAGAATGATGTTCGGAGCTGGATTTGTGAGGTTTTCCAAGCAGTGTTCTACTTTCATTAGTTGGTCTTTAAACTGCTGAGGGTTTGCCTCCGGTGACCTGGTGGGTGGTCACTGACACAGGTGACAACACTGTATGTCGACCACTAGTCTCTCCTGGTGGGTGTCATGACACAGGTGGCGGCACTGTGTTGACCACTATTCTACCCTGGTGGGTGTCATGACACAGGTGACAATACTGTGTGTAGACCACTAGTCTACCCTGGTGGGTGTCATGACACAGGAGGCGGAACTGTGTAGACCACTAGTCTACCCTGGTGGGTGTCATGACAAAGGAGACAACACTGTGTAGACCACTAGTCTACCCTGGTGGGTGTCATGACACAGGTGGCGACACTGTGTGTAGACCACTAGTCTACCCTGGTGGGTGTCATGACACAGGTGGCGGAACTGTGTAGACCACTAGTCTACCCTGGTGGGTGTCATGACACAGGAGACAACACTGTGTAGACCACTAGTCTACCCTGGGGGGTGTCATGCCACAGGTGGCGACACTGTGTGTAGTCTACTAGTCTACCCTGGTGGGTGTCATGACACAGGAGACAACACTGTGTGTAGACCACTAGTCTACCCTGGTGGGTGTCATGACACAGGAGGCGGCCCTGTGTAGACCACTAGTCTACCCTGGTGGGTGTCATGACACAGGTGACAACACTGTATGTCGACCACTAGTCTCTCCTGGTGGGTGTCATGACACAGGTGGCGGCACTGTGTTGACCACTATTCTACCCTGGTGGGTGTCATGACACAGGTGACAACACTGTGTGTAGACCACTAGTCTACCCTGGTGGGTGTCATGACACAGGAGGCGGCACTGTGTAGACCACTAGTCTACCCTGATGGGTGTCATGACAAAGGAGACAACACTGTGTAGACCACTAGTCTACCCTGGTGGGTGTCATGACACAGGTGGCGACACTGTGTGTAGACCACTAGTCTACCCTGGTGGGCGTCATGACACAGGTGGCGGCACTGTGTGAAGACCACTAGTCTACCCTGGTGGGTGTCATGACACAGGTGGCGACACTGTGTAGACCACTAGTCTACCCTGTTGGTTGTCATGACACAGGTGGCGGCACTGTGTAGACCACTAGTCTACCCTGGTGGGTGTCATGACACAGGTGGCGGCACTGTGTGTAGACAACTAGTCTACCCTGGTGGGTGTCATGACACAGGTGGCGGCACTGTGTAGACCACTAGTCTAACATGGTGGGTGTCATGACACAGGTTGCGGCACTGTGTAGACCACTAGTCTACCCTGGTGGGTGTCATGAGACAGGTGGCGACACTGTGTGTAGACCACTAGTCTACCCTGGTGGGTGTCATGACACAGGAGACAACACTGTGTGTAGACCACTAGTCTACCCTGGTGGGTGTCATGACACAGGTGACAACACTGTGTGTAGACCACTAGTCTACCCTGGTGGGTGTCATGACACAGGAGGCGACACTGTGTAGACCACTAGTCTACCCTGGTGGGTGTCATGACACAGGTGGCGACACTGTGTAGACCACTAGTCTACCCTGGTGGGTGTCATGACACAGGTGGCAACACTGTGTGTAGACCACTAGTCTACCCTGGTGGGTGTCATGACACAGGTGGCGGCACTGTGTGTAGACCACTAGTCTACCCTGGTGGGTGTCATGACACAGGTGGCGGCACTGTGTGTAGACCACTAGTCTACCCTGGTGGGTGTCATGACACAGGTGGCGGCACTGTGTGTAGACCACTAGTCTACCCTGGTGGGTGTCATGACACAGGTGGCGACACTGTGTAGACCACTAGTCTACCCTGGTGGGTGTCATGACACAGGTGACAACACTGTGTGTAGACCACTAGTCTACCCTGGTGGGTGTCATGACACAGGTGACAACACTGTGTGTAGACCACTAGTCTACCCTGGTGGGTGTCATGACACAGGAGACAACACTGTGTAGACCACTAGTCTACCCTGGTGGGTGTCATGACACAGGTGACAACACTGTGTGTAGACCACTAGTCTACCCTGGTGGGTGTCATGACACAGGAGACAACACTGTGTAGACCACTAGTCTACCCTGGTGGGTGTCATGACACAGGTGGCGGAACTGTGTAGACCACTAGTCTACCCTGGTGGGTGTCATGACACAGGAGACAACACTGTGTAGACCACTAGTCTACCCTGGGGGTGTCATGACACAGGTGGCGACACTGTGTGTAGACCACTAGTCTACCCTGGTGGGTGTCATGACACAGGAGACAACACTGTGTGTAGACCACTAGTCTACCCTGGTGGGTGTCATGACACAGGTGGCGGCACTGTGTAGACCACTAGTCTACCCTGGTGGGTGTCATGACACAGGTGACAACACTGTGTAGACCACTAGTCTCCCTGGTGGGTGTCATGACACAGGTGGCGGCACTGTGTTGACCACTAGTCTACCCTGGTGGGTGTCATGACACAGGTGACAACACTGTGTGTAGACCACTAGTCTACCCTGGTGGGTGTCATGACACAGGTGGCGGCACTGTGTAGACCACTAGTCTACCCTGGTGGGTGTCATGACAAAGGAGACAACACTGTGTAGACCACTAGTCTACCCTGGTGGGTGTCATGACACAGGTGGCGACACTGTGTGTAGACCACTAGTCTACCCTGGTGGGTGTCATGACACAGGTGGCGGAACTGTGTAGACCACTAGTCTACCCTGGTGGGTGTCATGACACAGGAGACAACACTGTGTAGACCACTAGTCTACCCTGGTGGGTGTCATGACACAGGTGGCGACACTGTGTGTAGACCACTAGTCTACCCTGGTGGGTGTCATGACACAGGAGACAACACTGTGTGTAGACCACTAGTCTACCCTGGTGGGTGTCATGACACAGGAGGCGGCCCTGTGTAGACCACTAGTCTACCCTGGTGGGTGTCATGACACAGGTGACAACACTGTGTAGACCACTAGTCTCTCCTGGTGGGTGTCATGACACAGGTGGCGGCACTGTGTTGACCACTATTCTACCCTGGTGGGTGTCATGACACAGGTGACAACACTGTGTGTAGACCACTAGTCTACCCTGGTGGGTGTCATGACACAGGAGGCGGCACTGTGTAGACCACTAGTCTACCCTGGTGGGTGTCATGACACAGGAGACAACACTGTGTAGACCACTAGTCTACCCTGGTGGGTGTCATGACACAGGTGGCGACACTGTGTGTAGACCACTAGTCTACCCTGGTGGGTGTCATGACACAGGTGGCGGCACTGTGTGAAGACCACTAGTCTACCCTGGTGGGTGTCATGACACAGGTGGCGACACTGTGTAGACCACTAGTCTACCCTGGTGGGTGTCATGACACAGGTGGCGGCACTGTGTAGACCACTAGTCTACCCTGGTGGGTGTCATGACACAGGAGACAACACTGTGTAGACCACTAGTCTACCCTGGTGGGTGTCATGACACAGGTGGCGGCACTGTGTGTAGACCACTAGTCTACCCTGGTGGGTGTCATGACACAGGTGGCGGCACTGTGTAGACCACTAGTCTACCCTGGTGGGTGTCATGACACAGGTGGCGGCACTGTGTAGACCACTAGTCTACCCTGGTGGGTGTCATGACACAGGTGGCGACACTGTGTGTAGACCACTAGTCTACCCTGGTGGGTGTCATGACACAGGAGACAACACTGTGTGTAGACCACTAGTCTACCCTGGTGGGTGTCATGACACAGGTGACAACACTGTGTGTAGACCACTAGTCTACCCTGGTGGGTGTCATGACACAGGAGGCGACACTGTGTAGACCACTAGTCTACCCTGGTGGGTGTCATGACACAGGTGGCGACACTGTGTAGACCACTAGTCTACCCTGGTGGGTGTCATGACACAGGTGGCGACACTGTGTGTAGACCACTAGTCTACCCTGGTGGGTGTCATGACACAGGTGGCGGCACTGTGTGTAGACCACTAGTCTACCCTGGTGGGTGTCATGACACAGGTGGCGGCACTGTGTGTAGACCACTAGTCTACCCTGGTGGGTGTCATGACACAGATGGCGACACTGTGTAGACCACTAGTCTACCCTGGTGGGTGTCATGACACAGGTGACAACACTGTGTGTAGACCACTAGTCTACCCTGGTGGGTGTCATGACACAGGAGACAACACTGTGTAGACCACTAGTCTACCCTGGTGGGTGTCATGACACAGGTGGCAACACTGTGTAGACCACTATTCTACCCTGGTGGGCGTCATGACACAGGTGGCGACACTGTGTGTAGACCACTAGTCTACCCTGGTGGGTGTCATGACACAGGTGGCGGCACTGTGTGTAGACCACTAGTCTACCCTGGTGGGTGTCATGACACAGGTGGCGACACTGTGTAGACCACTAGTCTACCCTGGTGGGTGTCATGACACAGGTGGCGACACTGTGTGTAGACCACTAGTCTACCCTGGTGGGTGTCATGACACAGGTGGCGGCACTGTGTAGACCACTAGTCTACCCTGGTGGGTGTCATGACACAGGAGACAACACTGTGTAGACCACTAGTCTACCCTGGTGGGTGTCATGACACAGGTGGCGGCACTGTGTAGACCACTAGTCTACCCTGGTGGGTGTCATGACACAGGAGACAACACTGTGTAGACCACTAGTCTACCCTGGTGGGTGTCATGACACAGGTGGCGGCACTGTGTGTAGACCACTAGTCTACCCTGGTGGGTGTCATGACACAGGTGGCGGCACTGTGTGTAGACCACTAGTCTACCCTGGTGGGTGTCATGACACAGGTGGCGGCACTGTGTGTAGACCACTAGTCTACCCTGGTGGGTGTCATGACACAGGTGGCAACACTGTGTAGACCACTAGTCTACCCTGGTGGGTGTCATGACACAGGAGACAACACTGTGTAGACCACTAGTCTACCCTGGTGGGTGTCATGACACAGGTGGCGACACTGTGTGTAGACCACTAGTCTACCCTGGTGGGTGTCATGACACAGGAGGCGGCACTGTGTAGACCACTAGTCTACCCTGGTGGGTGTCATGACACAGGTGGCGGCACTGTGTAGACCACTAGTCTACCCTGGTGGGTGTCATGACACAGGTGGCGACACTGTGTGTAGACCACTAGTCTACCCTGGTGGGTGTCATGACACAGGTGACAACACTGTGTAGACCACTAGTCTACCCTGGTGGGTGTCATGACACAGGTGGCGACACTGTGTGTAGACCACTAGTCTACCCTGGTGGGTGTCATGACACAGGTGGCGGCACTGTGTGTAGACCACTAGTCTACCCTGGTGGGTGTCATGACACAGGTGGCGGCACTGTGTGTAGACCACTAGTCTACCCTGGTGGGTGTCATGACACAGGTGGCGGCACTGTGTGTAGACCACTAGTCTACCCTGGTGGGTGTCATGACACAGGTGGCAACACTGTGTAGACCACTAGTCTACCCTGGTGGGTGTCATGACACAGGTGGCAACACTGTGTAGACCACTAGTCTACCCTGGTGGGTGTCATGACACAGGTGGCAACACTGTGTAGACCACTAGTCTACCCTGGTGGGTGTCATGACACAGGTGGCAACACTGTGTAGACCACTAGTCTACCCTGGTGGGTGTCATGACACAGGTGGCACACTGTGTGTAGACCACTAGTCTACCCTGGTGGGTGTCATGACACAGGTGGCGACACTGTGTGTAGACCACTAGTCTACCCTGGTGGGTGTCATGACACAGGTGACAACACTGTGTGTAGACCACTAGTCTACCCTGGTGGGTGTCATGACACAGGTGACAACACTGTGTGTAGACCACTAGTCTACCCTGGTGGGTGTCATGACACAGGTGACAACACTGTGTAGACCACTAGTCTACCCTGGTGGGTGTCATGACACAGGTGACAACACTGTGTGTAGACCACTAGTCTACCCTGGTGGGTGTCATGACACAGGAGACAACACTGTGTAGACCACTAGTCTACCCTGGTGGGTGTCATGACACAGGTGGCGGCACTGTGTAGACCACTAGTCTACCCTGGTGGGTGTCATGACACAGGTGACAACACTGTGTAGACCACTAGTCTACCCTGGGGGTGTCATGACACAGGTGGCGACACTGTGTGTAGACACTAGTCTACCCTGGTGGGTGTCATGACACAGGAGACAACACTGTGTGTAGACCACTAGTCTACCCTGGTGGGTGTCATGACACAGGTGGCGACACTGTGTGTAGACCACTAGTCTACCCTGGTGGGTGTCATGACACAGAGGCGGCACTGTGTAGACCACTAGTCTACCCTGGTGGGTGTCATGACACAGGTGACAACACTGTGTGTAGACCACTAGTCTCCCTGGTGGGTGTCATGACACAGGTGGCGGCACTGTGTAGACCACTAGTCTACCCTGGTGGGTGTCATGACACAGGTGACAACACTGTGTGTAGACCACTAGTCTACCCTGGTGGGTGTCATGACACAGGTGGCGGCACTGTGTAGACCACTAGTCTACCCTGGTGGGTGTCATGACACAGGGACAACACTGTGTAGACCACTAGTCTACCCTGGTGGGTGTCATGACACAGGTGGCGACACTGTGTGTAGACCACTAGTCTACCCTGGTGGGTGTCATGACACAGGTGGCGCACTGTGTGTAGACCACTAGTCTACCCTGGTGGGTGTCATGACACAGGTGGCAACACTGTGTAGACCACTAGTCTACCCTGGTGGGTGTCATGACACAGGTGGCAACACTGTGTAGACCACTAGTCTACCCTGGTGGGTGTCATGACACAGGTGACAACACTGTGTGTAGACCACTAGTCTACCCTGGTGGGTGTCATGACACAGGTGGCGACACTGTGTGTAGACCACTAGTCTACCCTGGTGGGTGTCATGACACAGGTGACAACACTGTGTGTAGACCACTAGTCTACCCTGGTGGGTGTCATGACACAGGTGGCGGCACTGTGTGTAGACCACTAGTCTACCCTGGTGGGTGTCATGACACAGGTGGCGACACTGTGTAGACCACTAGTCTACCCTGGTGGGTGTCATGACACAGGTGACAACACTGTGTAGACCACTAGTCTACCCTGGTGGGTGTCATGACACAGGTGACAACACTGTGTGTAGACCACTAGTCTACCCTGGTGGGTGTCATGACACAGGTGGCAACACTGTGTAGACCACTAGTCTACCCTGGTGGGTGTCATGACACAGGTGGCAACACTGTGTGTAGACCACTAGTCTACCCTGGTGGGTGTCATGACACAGGAGACAACACTGTGTAGACCACTAGTCTACCCTGGTGGGTGTCATGACACAGGTGGCGGACACTGTGTAGACCACTAGTCTACCCTGGTGGGTGTCATGACACAGGTGACAACACTGTGTAGACCACTAGTCTACCCTGGTGGGTGTCATGACACAGGTGGCGACACTGTGTGTAGACCACTAGTCTACCCTGGTGGGTGTCATGACACAGGTGACAACACTGTGTGTAGACCACTAGTCTACCCTGGTGGGTGTCATGACACAGGTGGCGGCACTGTGTAGACCACTAGTCTACCCTGGTGGGTGTCATGACACAGGTGGCAACACTGTGTGTAGACCACTAGTCTACCCTGGTGGGTGTCATGACACAGGTGGCGGCACTGTGTAGACCACTAGTCTACCCTGGTGGGTGTCATGACACAGGTGACAACACTGTGTGTAGACCACTAGTCTACCCTGGTGGGTGTCATGACACAGGTGGCAACTGTGTAGACCACTAGTCTACCCTGGTGGGTGTCATGACACAGGTGACAACACTGTGTAGACCACTAGTCTACCCTGGTGGGTGTCATGACACAGGTGGCGACACTGTGTGTAGACCACTAGTCTACCCTGGTGGGTGTCATGACACAGGTGGCGGCACTGTGTAGACCACTAGTCTACCCTGGTGGGTGTCATGACACAGGTGACAACACTGTGTAGACCACTAGTCTACCCTGGTGGGTGTCATGACACAGGTGGCGACACTGTGTGTAGACCACTAGTCTACCCTGGTGGGTGTCATGACACAGGTGGCAACACTGTGTAGACCACTAGTCTACCCTGGTGGGTGTCATGACACAGGTGGCAACACTGTGTAGACCACTAGTCTACCCTGGTGGGTGTCATGACACAGGTGGCAACACTGTGTAGACCACTAGTCTACCCTGGTGGGTGTCATGACACAGGTGGCAACACTGTGTAGACCACTAGTCTACCCTGGTGGGTGTCATGACACAGGTGGCGACACTGTGTGTAGACCACTAGTCTACCCTGGTGGGTGTCATGACACAGGTGGCGGCACTGTGTAGACCACTAGTCTACCCTGGTGGGTGTCATGACACAGGTGACAACACTGTGTAGACCACTAGTCTACCCTGGTGGGTGTCATGACACAGGTGGCGGCACTGTGTGTAGACCACTAGTCTACCCTGGTGGGTGTCATGACACAGGTGGCGACACTGTGTAGACCACTAGTCTACCCTGGTGGGTGTCATGACACAGGTGGCGACACTGTGTAGACCACTAGTCTACCCTGGTGGGTGTCATGACACAGGTGGCAACACTGTGTAGACCACTAGTCTACCCTGGTGGGTGTCATGACACAGGTGGCGGCACTGTGTGTAGACCACTAGTCTACCCTGGTGGGTGTCATGACACAGGTGGCGGCACTGTGTAGACCACTAGTCTACCCTGGTGGGTGTCATGACACAGGTGGCGGCACTGTGTAGACCACTAGTCTACCCTGGTGGGTGTCATGACACAGGTGGCGACACTGTGTGTAGACCACTAGTCTACCCTGGTGGGTGTCATGACACAGGAGACAACACTGTGTGTAGACCACTAGTCTACCCTGGTGGGTGTCATGACACAGGTGACAACACTGTGTGTAGACCACTAGTCTACCCTGGTGGGTGTCATGACACAGGAGGCGACACTGTGTAGACCACTAGTCTACCCTGGTGGGTGTCATGACACAGGTGGCGACACTGTGTAGACCACTAGTCTACCCTGGTGGGTGTCATGACACAGGTGGCGACACTGTGTGTAGACCACTAGTCTACCCTGGTGGGTGTCATGACACAGGTGGCGGCACTGTGTGTAGACCACTAGTCTACCCTGGTGGGTGTCATGACACAGGTGGCGGCACTGTGTGTAGACCACTAGTCTACCCTGGTGGGTGTCATGACACAGGTGGCGACACTGTGTAGACCACTAGTCTACCCTGGTGGGTGTCATGACACAGGTGACAACACTGTGTGTAGACCACTAGTCTACCCTGGTGGGTGTCATGACACAGGTGCAACACTGTGTGACCACTAGTCTACCCTGGTGGGTGTCATGACACAGGTGGCAACACTGTGTAGACCACTAGTCTACCCTGGTGGGTGTCATGACACAGGTGGCGACACTGTGTGTAGACCACTAGTCTACCCTGGTGGGTGTCATGACACAGGTGGCGGCACTGTGTAGACCACTAGTCTACCCTGGTGGGTGTCATGACACAGGTGGCGACACTGTGTAGACCACTAGTCTACCCTGGTGGGTGTCATGACACAGGTGGCAACACTGTGTAGACCACTAGTCTACCCTGGTGGGTGTCATGACACAGGTGGCGACACTGTGTGTAGACCACTAGTCTACCCTGGTGGGTGTCATGACACAGGTGACAACACTGTGTAGACCACTAGTCTACCCTGGTGGGTGTCATGACACAGGTGGCGACACTGTGTAGACCACTAGTCTACCCTGGTGGGTGTCATGACACAGGTGGCGGCACTGTGTAGACCACTAGTCTACCCTGGTGGGTGTCATGACACAGGTGGCGGCACTGTGTGTAGACCACTAGTCTACCCTGGTGGGTGTCATGACACAGGTGGCGGCACTGTGTAGACCACTAGTCTACCCTGGTGGGTGTCATGACACAGGTGGCAACACTGTGTGTAGACCACTAGTCTACCCTGGTGGGTGTCATGACACAGGTGGCAACACTGTGTAGACCACTAGTCTACCCTGGTGGGTGTCATGACACAGGTGGCAACACTGTGTAGACCACTAGTCTACCCTGGTGGGTGTCATGACACAGGTGGCAACACTGTGTGTAGACCACTAGTCTACCCTGGTGGGTGTCATGACACAGGTGGCAACACTGTGTAGACCACTAGTCTACCCTGGTGGGTGTCATGACACAGGTGGCGACACTGTGTAGACCACTAGTCTACCCTGGTGGGTGTCATGACACAGGTGGCGACACTGTGTAGACCACTAGTCTACCCTGGTGGGTGTCATGACACAGGTGGCGACACTGTGTAGACCACTAGTCTACCCTGGTGGGTGTCATGACACAGGTGGCGACACTGTGTGTAGACCACTAGTCTACCCTGGTGGGTGTCATGACACAGGTGGCAACACTGTGTAGACCACTAGTCTACCCTGGTGGGTGTCATGACACAGGTGGCAACACTGTGTGTAGACCACTAGTCTACCCTGGTGGGTGTCATGACACAGGTGGCGACACTGTGTAGACCACTAGTCTACCCTGGTGGGTGTCATGACACAGGTGGCGACACTGTGTAGACCACTAGTCTACCCTGGTGGGTGTCATGACACAGGTGGCGACACTGTGTGTAGACCACTAGTCTACCCTGGTGGGTGTCATGACACAGGTGGCGGCACTGTGTGTAGACCACTAGTCTACCCTGGTGGGTGTCATGACACAGGTGGCGGCACTGTGTGTAGACCACTAGTCTACCCTGGTGGGTGTCATGACACAGGTGGCGACACTGTGTGTAGACCACTAGTCTACCCTGGTGGGTGTCATGACACAGGTGACAACACTGTGTAGACCACTAGTCTACCCTGGTGGGTGTCATGACACAGGTGGCAACACTGTGTAGACCACTAGTCTACCCTGGTGGGTGTCATGACACAGGTGGCGACACTGTGTAGACCACTAGTCTACCCTGGTGGGTGTCATGACACAGGTGGCGACACTGTGTGTAGACCACTAGTCTACCCTGGTGGGTGTCATGACACAGGTGGCGACACTGTGTGTAGACCACTAGTCTACCCTGGTGGGTGTCATGACACAGGTGGCGGCACTGTGTGTAGACCACTAGTCTACCCTGGTGGGTGTCATGACACAGGTGGCGACACTGTGTAGACCACTAGTCTACCCTGGTGGGTGTCATGACACAGGTGGCAACACTGTGTGTAGACCACTAGTCTACCCTGGTGGGTGTCATGACACAGGTGACAACACTGTGTAGACCACTAGTCTACCCTGGTGGGTGTCATGACACAGGTGGCAACACTGTGTAGACCACTAGTCTACCCTGGTGGGTGTCATGACACAGGTGGCGACACTGTGTAGACCACTAGTCTACCCTGGTGGGTGTCATGACACAGGTGGCAACACTGTGTAGACCACTAGTCTACCCTGGTGGGTGTCATGACACAGGTGGCAACACTGTGTAGACCACTAGTCTACCCTGGTGGGTGTCATGACACAGGTGGCAACACTGTGTAGACCACTAGTCTACCCTGGTGGGTGTCATGACACAGGTGGCAACACTGTGTAGACCACTAGTCTACCCTGGTGGGTGTCATGACACAGGTGGCGACACTGTGTAGACCACTAGTCTACCCTGGTGGGTGTCATGACACAGGTGGCAACACTGTGTAGACCACTAGTCTACCCTGGTGGGTGTCATGACACAGGTGACAACACTGTGTGTAGACCACTAGTCTACCCTGGTGGGTGTCATGACACAGGTGGCGACACTGTGTAGACCACTAGTCTACCCTGGTGGGTGTCATGACACAGGTGGCAACACTGTGTAGACCACTAGTCTACCCTGGTGGGTGTCATGACACAGGTGGCGGCACTGTGTAGACCACTAGTCTACCCTGGTGGGTGTCATGACACAGGGACAACACTGTGTAGACCACTAGTCTACCCTGGTGGGTGTCATGACACAGGTGGCGGCACTGTGTGTAGACCACTAGTCTACCCTGGTGGGTGTCATGACACAGGTGGCGGCACTGTGTAGACCACTAGTCTACCCTGGTGGGTGTCATGACACAGGTGGCGACACTGTGTGTAGACCACTAGTCTACCCTGGTGGGTGTCATGACACAGGTGGCGACACTGTGTAGACCACTAGTCTACCCTGGTGGGTGTCATGACACAGGTGGCGACACACTGTGTAGACCACTAGTCTACCCTGGTGGGTGTCATGACACAGGTGGCGGCACTGTGTGTAGACCACTAGTCTACCCTGGTGGGTGTCATGACACAGGTGGCGGCACTGTGTGTAGACCACTAGTCTACCCTGGTGGGTGTCATGACACAGGTGGCAACACTGTGTAGACCACTAGTCTACCCTGGTGGGTGTCATGACACAGGTGGCGGCACTGTGTGTAGACCACTAGTCTACCCTGGTGGGTGTCATGACACAGGTGACAACACTGTGTGTAGACCACTAGTCTACCCTGGTGGGTGTCATGACACAGGTGGCGACACTGTGTAGACCACTAGTCTACCCTGGTGGGTGTCATGACACAGGTGGCGACACTGTGTAGACCACTAGTCTACCCTGGTGGGTGTCATGACACAGGTGGCGACACTGTGTGTAGACCACTAGTCTACCCTGGTGGGTGTCATGACACAGGTGGCGGCACTGTGTAGACCACTAGTCTACCCTGGTGGGTGTCATGACACAGGTGGCGGCACTGTGTGTAGACCACTAGTCTACCCTGGTGGGTGTCATGACACAGGTGGCGACACTGTGTAGACCACTAGTCTACCCTGGTGGGTGTCATGACACAGGTGGCAACACTGTGTGTAGACCACTAGTCTACCCTGGTGGGTGTCATGACACAGGTGACAACACTGTGTAGACCACTAGTCTACCCTGGTGGGTGTCATGACACAGGTGGCAACACTGTGTAGACCACTAGTCTACCCTGGTGGGTGTCATGACACAGGTGGCGACACTGTGTAGACCACTAGTCTACCCTGGTGGGTGTCATGACACAGGTGGCAACACTGTGTGTAGACCACTAGTCTACCCTGGTGGGTGTCATGACACAGGTGGCAACACTGTGTAGACCACTAGTCTACCCTGGTGGGTGTCATGACACAGGTGGCAACACTGTGTAGACCACTAGTCTACCCTGGTGGGTGTCATGACACAGGTGGCGACACTGTGTAGACCACTAGTCTACCCTGGTGGGTGTCATGACACAGGTGGCGACACTGTGTAGACCACTAGTCTACCCTGGTGGGTGTCATGACACAGGTGGCGACACTGTGTAGACCACTAGTCTACCCTGGTGGGTGTCATGACACAGGTGACAACACTGTGTGTAGACCACTAGTCTACCCTGGTGGGTGTCATGACACAGGTGGCAACACTGTGTGTAGACCACTAGTCTACCCTGGTGGGTGTCATGACACAGGTGACAACACTGTGTAGACCACTAGTCTACCCTGGTGGGTGTCATGACACAGGTGGCGACACTGTGTAGACCACTAGTCTACCCTGGTGGGTGTCATGACACAGGTGGCGACACTGTGTAGACCACTAGTCTACCCTGGTGGGTGTCATGACACAGGTGGCGACACTGTGTGTAGACCACTAGTCTACCCTGGTGGGTGTCATGACACAGGTGGCGGCACTGTGTGTAGACCACTAGTCTACCCTGGTGGGTGTCATGACACAGGTGGCGGCACTGTGTGTAGACCACTAGTCTACCCTGGTGGGTGTCATGACACAGGTGGCGACACTGTGTAGACCACTAGTCTACCCTGGTGGGTGTCATGACACAGGTGACAACACTGTGTGTAGACCACTAGTCTACCCTGGTGGGTGTCATGACACAGGTGGCACTGTGTGTAGACCACTAGTCTACCCTGGTGGGTGTCATGACACAGGTGACAACACTGTGTAGACCACTAGTCTACCCTGGTGGGTGTCATGACACAGGTGACAACACTGTGTGTAGACCACTAGTCTACCCTGGTGGGTGTCATGACACAGGTGGCAACACTGTGTAGACCACTAGTCTACCCTGGTGGGTGTCATGACACAGGTGGCGGCACTGTGTAGACCACTAGTCTACCCTGGTGGGTGTCATGACACAGGTGGCAACACTGTGTAGACCACTAGTCTACCCTGGTGGGTGTCATGACACAGGTGGCGACACTGTGTGTAGACCACTAGTCTACCCTGGTGGGTGTCATGACACAGGTGGCAACACTGTGTAGACCACTAGTCTACCCTGGTGGGTGTCATGACACAGGTGGCAACACTGTGTAGACCACTAGTCTACCCTGGTGGGTGTCATGACACAGGTGGCGACACTGTGTGTAGACCACTAGTCTACCCTGGTGGGTGTCATGACACAGGTGGCAACACTGTGTAGACCACTAGTCTACCCTGGTGGGTGTCATGACACAGGTGGCGGCACTGTGTAGACCACTAGTCTACCCTGGTGGGTGTCATGACACAGGTGGCGACACTGTGTAGACCACTAGTCTACCCTGGTGGGTGTCATGACACAGGTGGCGACACTGTGTAGACCACTAGTCTACCCTGGTGGGTGTCATGACACAGGTGGCGACACTGTGTGTAGACCACTAGTCTACCCTGGTGGGTGTCATGACACAGGTGGCGACACTGTGTGTAGACCACTAGTCTACCCTGGTGGGTGTCATGACACAGGTGGCAACACTGTGTAGACCACTAGTCTACCCTGGTGGGTGTCATGACACAGGTGGCGACACTGTGTAGACCACTAGTCTACCCTGGTGGGTGTCATGACACAGGTGGCGACACTGTGTAGACCACTAGTCTACCCTGGTGGGTGTCATGACACAGGTGGCAACACTGTGTAGACCACTAGTCTACCCTGGTGGGTGTCATGACACAGGTGGCGACACTGTGTAGACCACTAGTCTACCCTGGTGGGTGTCATGACACAGGTGGCGACACTGTGTAGACCACTAGTCTACCCTGGTGGGTGTCATGACACAGGTGGCACACTGTGTAGACCACTAGTCTACCCTGGTGGGTGTCATGACACAGGTGGCAACACTGTGTGTAGACCACTAGTCTACCCTGGTGGGTGTCATGACACAGGTGGCGACACTGTGTAGACCACTAGTCTACCCTGGTGGGTGTCATGACACAGGTGGCAACACTGTGTAGACCACTAGTCTACCCTGGTGGGTGTCATGACACAGGTGGCGACACTGTGTGTAGACCACTAGTCTACCCTGGTGGGTGTCATGACACAGGTGGCAACACTGTGTAGACCACTAGTCTACCCTGGTGGGTGTCATGACACAGGTGGCGACACTGTGTAGACCACTAGTCTACCCTGGTGGGTGTCATGACACAGGTGGCGACACTGTGTGTAGACCACTAGTCTACCCTGGTGGGTGTCATGACACAGGTGGCGGCACTGTGTGTAGACCACTAGTCTACCCTGGTGGGTGTCATGACACAGGTGGCGGCACTGTGTAGACCACTAGTCTACCCTGGTGGGTGTCATGACACAGGTGGCGGCACTGTGTAGACCACTAGTCTACCCTGGTGGGTGTCATGACACAGGTGGCGACACTGTGTAGACCACTAGTCTACCCTGGTGGGTGTCATGACACAGGTGGCAACACTGTGTGTAGACCACTAGTCTACCCTGGTGGGTGTCATGACACAGGTGGCGGCACTGTGTGTAGACCACTAGTCTACCCTGGTGGGTGTCATGACACAGGTGGCGACACTGTGTAGACCACTAGTCTACCCTGGTGGGTGTCATGACACAGGTGGCAACACTGTGTGTAGACCACTAGTCTACCCTGGTGGGTGTCATGACACAGGTGGCGACACTGTGTGTAGACCACTAGTCTACCCTGGTGGGTGTCATGACACAGGTGGCAACACTGTGTAGACCACTAGTCTACCCTGGTGGGTGTCATGACACAGGTGGCGGCACTGTGTAGACCACTAGTCTACCCTGGTGGGTGTCATGACACAGGTGACAACACTGTGTAGACCACTAGTCTACCCTGGTGGGTGTCATGACACAGGTGGCGACACTGTGTGTAGACCACTAGTCTACCCTGGTGGGTGTCATGACACAGGTGGCAACACTGTGTAGACCACTAGTCTACCCTGGTGGGTGTCATGACACAGGTGGCGACACTGTGTAGACCACTAGTCTACCCTGGTGGGTGTCATGACACAGGTGGCGACACTGTGTAGACCACTAGTCTACCCTGGTGGGTGTCATGACACAGGTGGCGACACTGTGTGTAGACCACTAGTCTACCCTGGTGGGTGTCATGACACAGGTGGCGGCACTGTGTAGACCACTAGTCTACCCTGGTGGGTGTCATGACACAGGTGGCGGCACTGTGTAGACCACTAGTCTACCCTGGTGGGTGTCATGACACAGGTGGCGACACTGTGTAGACCACTAGTCTACCCTGGTGGGTGTCATGACACAGGTGGCGGCACTGTGTGTAGACCACTAGTCTACCCTGGTGGGTGTCATGACACAGGTGACAACACTGTGTGTAGACCACTAGTCTACCCTGGTGGGTGTCATGACACAGGTGGCGGACACTGTGTAGACCACTAGTCTACCCTGGTGGGTGTCATGACACAGGTGGCGGCACTGTGTAGACCACTAGTCTACCCTGGTGGGTGTCATGACACAGGTGGCAACACTGTGTGTAGACCACTAGTCTACCCTGGTGGGTGTCATGACACAGGTGGCAACACTGTGTAGACCACTAGTCTACCCTGGTGGGTGTCATGACACAGGTGACAACACTGTGTAGACCACTAGTCTACCCTGGTGGGTGTCATGACACAGGTGGCAACACTGTGTAGACCACTAGTCTACCCTGGTGGGTGTCATGACACAGGTGGCGACACTGTGTGTAGACCACTAGTCTACCCTGGTGGGTGTCATGACACAGGTGGCGACACTGTGTAGACCACTAGTCTACCCTGGTGGGTGTCATGACACAGGTGGCGGCACTGTGTGTAGACCACTAGTCTACCCTGGTGGGTGTCATGACACAGGTGGCAACACTGTGTAGACCACTAGTCTACCCTGGTGGGTGTCATGACACAGGTGACACACTGTGTGTAGACCACTAGTCTACCCTGGTGGGTGTCATGACACAGGTGGCGACACTGTGTAGACCACTAGTCTACCCTGGTGGGTGTCATGACACAGGTGGCGACACTGTGTAGACCACTAGTCTACCCTGGTGGGTGTCATGACACAGGTGACGACACTGTGTGTAGACCACTAGTCTACCCTGGTGGGTGTCATGACACAGGTGGCGCACTGTGTGTAGACCACTAGTCTACCCTGGTGGGTGTCATGACACAGGTGGCGGCACTGTGTGTAGACCACTAGTCTACCCTGGTGGGTGTCATGACACAGGTGGCGACACTGTGTAGACCACTAGTCTACCCTGGTGGGTGTCATGACACAGGTGACAACACTGTGTAGACCACTAGTCTACCCTGGTGGGTGTCATGACACAGGTGACAACACTGTGTGTAGACCACTAGTCTACCCTGGTGGGTGTCATGACACAGGTGGCAACACTGTGTAGACCACTAGTCTACCCTGGTGGGTGTCATGACACAGGTGACAACACTGTGTGTAGACCACTAGTCTACCCTGGTGGTGTCATGACACAGGTGGCGGCACTGTGTGTAGACCACTAGTCTACCCTGGTGGGTGTCATGACACAGGTGGCGGCACTGTGTGTAGACCACTAGTCTACCCTGGTGGGTGTCATGACACAGGTGGCGACACTGTGTAGACCACTAGTCTACCCTGGTGGGTGTCATGACACAGGTGACAACACGTGTGTAGACCACTAGTCTACCCTGGTGGGTGTCATGACACAGTGACAACACTGTGTAGACCACTAGTCTACCCTGGTGGGTGTCATGACACAGGTGGCAACACTGTGTAGACCACTAGTCTACCCTGGTGGGTGTCATGACACAGGTGGCGACACTGTGTGTAGACCACTAGTCTACCCTGGTGGGTGTCATGACACAGGTGGCGGCACTGTGTGTAGACCACTAGTCTACCCTGGTGGGTGTCATGACACAGGTGGCGGCACTGTGTAGACCACTAGTCTACCCTGGTGGGTGTCATGACACAGGTGGCGGCACTGTGTAGACCACTAGTCTACCCTGGTGGGTGTCATGACACAGGTGGCGACACTGTGTAGACCACTAGTCTACCCTGGTGGGTGTCATGACACAGGTGGCGACACTGTGTGTAGACCACTAGTCTACCCTGGTGGGTGTCATGACACAGGTGGCACACTGTGTAGACCACTAGTCTACCCTGGTGGGTGTCATGACACAGGTACAACACTGTGTAGACCACTAGTCTACCCTGGTGGGTGTCATGACACAGGTGGCGACACTGTGTAGACCACTAGTCTACCCTGGTGGGTGTCATGACACAGGTGGCGACACTGTGTAGACCACTAGTCTACCCTGGTGGGTGTCATGACACAGGAGGCAACACTGTGTAGACCACTAGTCTACCCTGGTGGGTGTCATGACACAGGTGGCGACACTGTGTGTAGACCACTAGTCTACCCTGGTGGGTGTCATGACACAGTGGCGACACTGTGTAGACCACTAGTCTACCCTGGTGGGTGTCATGACACAGGTGCGGCACTGTGTAGACCACTAGTCTACCCTGGTGGTGTCATGACACAGGTGACAACACTGTGTAGACCACTAGTCTACCCTGGTGGGTGTCATGACACAGGTGGCGACACTGTGTGTAGACCACTAGTCTACCCTGGTGGGTGTCATGACACAGGTGACAACACTGTGTAGACCACTAGTCTACCCTGGTGGGTGTCATGACACAGGTGGACACTGTGTGTAGACCACTAGTCTACCCTGGTGGTGTCATGACACAGGTGCGAACACTGTGTAGACCACTAGTCTACCCTGGTGGGTGTCATGACACAGGTGGCGGCACTGTGTAGACCACTAGTCTACCCTGGTGGGTGTCATGACACAGGTGGCGGCACTGTGTTAGACCACTAGTCTACCCTGGTGGGTGTCATGACACAGGTGGCAACACACTGTGTAGACCACTAGTCTACCCTGGTGGGTGTCATGACACAGTGGCGGCACTGTGTAGACCACTAGTCTACCCTGGTGGTGTCATGACACAGGTGACAACACTGTGTGTAGACCACTAGTCTACCCTGGTGGGTGTCATGACACAGGTGGCGACACTGTGTAGACCACTAGTCTACCCTGGTGGGTGTCATGACACAGGAGACAACACTGTGTGTAGACCACTAGTCTACCCTGGTGGGTGTCATGACACAGGTGGCGGCACTGTGTATAGACCACTAGTCTACCCTGGTGGGTGTCATGACAGCAGGCACACTGTGTAGACCACTAGTCTACCCTGGTGGGTGTCATGACACAGGTGGCAACACTGTGTGTAGACCACTAGTCTACCCTGGTGGGTGTCATGACACAGGTGGCGACACTGTGTGTAGACCACTAGTCTACCCTGGTGGGTGTCATGACACAGGTACACACTGTGTAGACCACTAGTCTACCCTGGTGGGTGTCATGACACAGGTGGC
>WNGS01005533.1:0-11936 GCA_020271785.1 Procambarus virginalis
CAGCACGAGCATGACAAGAAGCAAGCTGATGTGGCTCTAGCATGTCGTCGACAAGAACTAGAGCTGGAAACTACACACCACACTCGGCGCCAGCAAGCTACCCCCTAGTCTTCCCGTAAGTTTCAATGTCTCCCATGCAAGTAAGTTAATGCCACCATTCGTAGAGACAGAGATCGACGTTTTTTTTACCACTTTTGAGACCCTAGCTAATAAACTTAAATGGCCTGCTGATCAATGGTCTAACCTTCTCAGAGTGCATCTCACAGGTAGAGCTACAGTTACTTGTGGTGTTTGTGTATAGCTAAGGAAGTCTTGGTTGTAAGGTTGATATAAAGTCATGACTTGGTTACTGACTTTAATACTTATAAACGATTACATGACTAGTAGCTACCAAGCTTGGCAGGCGTCCTGTACACTCTTGTTTACCTTCTCTCTCTGGCGCCTCAGACGCCGCACATAGAAAACGGATGGTACCATTTTCTGTGAACATGACATCCCTCCTTTCTTTAAAAAGAATGAATACAGGATGTCTACCATGCTTGTAGCACAAAGCAAAGTTATTGACACAAAGTAAGTTATTAACATATCAAGAGATATTGCATACATTTAACATTAATTAAGCACACAAAGAATTTAAACAACTTAATTTTTACCACAAAGGATTTCAATGTTAAAAATACATATGCAATGTTAAACAAACATGAAAGAAACTGTAATACAAAGTTACAAAATATTGAATGAGAGATTTGCATTATTCAAACAATATTAAATTTAGTTTAGCATAATAAGTAAATACTTTGCATTACATAGGAACACAATTAATCATCATATCGTGTAGGGCGTTTAACATGACGTTTTAGACGAGAGTCCTTAAGTACAAGAATATCCCTCGATGAATTGTTTATCGAGTTATAACTCATTTTTTCTTTTTCTTTTGCACGACTTTGCACTTCATCATTTTCTACACTAGTTGGAATCACTTTGAAATAAGCCATATTACGTGTTATACTATGATCTCTATTACTCGCTGTTACCATAGTTCCTTTTACACTAATCACTTTATATGGTTTTGTATCATACGGCATATCTAGCTTTCCCTCTTTTTTCTTTTTAACGAGAACAGTATCTCCAACCTTTATGAATTGTTCCTTTGCACGTTGATCATGAGCAATTTTCATTTTGCCCTTGGCTAGTGCATCCTTCTGAGCGAGACGTTTATCCGTTACCTTGGCTGGCATGACAGGTAGTGCGATTCTCATAGGACGTCCAAATAAAAGTTCGCCAGGCGACTTGCCCAGTGTTCCATGCGGTGTTGCACGGTAGTTCCTGAGAAAAGCATACATAGCTTGTTTCCAGGATCGTCCTTCGGCATGAGCACAGCGTACAGCTTTCATGAGAGGTTGCATGAATCTCTCGACTTCTCCATTTGCTTGAGGATGTAGTGGCATCACACGGCGGTGTTTGAATCCAATATGCTCAGCAAAGTTGACGAAGTCTTGTCCATTGAATGGCGGTCCATTGTCCGTCTTGACAACTTCAGGAATGCCAAAGTTTGAAAAGATCTTGTCGAGTTTCGGGATGACAGCCTTTGCAGATGTGGAAGTGATGATTTCTACTTCTGGATAACGTGAGTGATCATCAATGACTACCATCAAGTACTCTCCAGTTGGTAGCGGTCCACAGAAGTCCATCGATACTTCCGTCCATGGTGCAGCAGGTAGTGGTTGTAGAGGTGTTGGTCTTGAAGTATCCACTGCAGCTTGGCAAGGGACACAGGCATCATGCATGTCCTTTGCTTGACGATCAATGCCAGGAAACCACACCTTTTCTCGTAGCAGCTGTTTGGTCCTTACAAGACCTTGGTGTCCTTGATGTGCAAGCTTCAGAGCACGTTGCTGGAGAACAGCTGGAATGACGATACGAGTACCTCGCAGCACAGTGTCGCGTTGTTGCGTAACACTTAATTCTGTCTGGATGCGTTCAAGTGCTTTGAATGCATCTTGGTCAACTCCTGAGGGTGGGATGCGTGGAAACTTTTTCTTAGTCAATGCATCCACTGTTGCTTGCAGAGTTGGGTCCTCTAGGGTTGCAGTACGGATTTCGTCAAGAGTGAGAGCCTTAGGGACTGCATCACAGGTTACAGAGTGTACATATTCCTCGGCAACTTGCTGATGCTTGGTGATGGTGAAACTGTTGGCAGGATGTCGACTGATGTAATCAGCGGGATTGCCTGCACCCGGCTTGTATTTCACCGTAAAGTTATATGGTTGCAGACGAAGAGCCCATCTCTCAATGCGAGCTGGTGGTTTGGACTTTGGATTATTGAAGATGGTCTCCAACGGTTTGTGGTCAGTGACTATCGTGGTGAAGGGTGCACCAAGCAGATACACATTGAAGTGTTCACAGCCCCATACAAGAGCAAGAGCTTCCTTCTCTGTCTGACTGTATCGTTGCTCAACATCTGTGAGAGAACGGCTGGCATAGGCAATTACTACTCTGGAATCTGGTTGACCAGGTTTGTGTTGGGCTAACACAGCACCTAAACCAACAGGACTAGCATCCACCGTTAACTCAGTGTCCATTGATGGATCAAAGTATGCAGCAGTCGCATTCTCTACTAATGCATCTTTCACAGCATCAAATGCATTTTGCTCGATATCGCTCCAGTACCATGATGCATTTTTCTTCAGGAGCTCACGTAGAGGCTTCGTAATGGTAGCAAAATCTGGAATGAAGCGAGAACAGTAGTTTGCCATTCCCAGAAAACTATGTACTTCAGTGGATGTTGAAGGAGGTGCAGCATTCTTGATATCTGCAACTTTCTTAGGATCTGGAGACAGACCTTTGTCACTAAGTACATGTCCAAAGAATTCAATTTTATGTTGATTGAACTCACACTTTGCTCGGCTTAGCGTCAAATTCTTTTCTCGTAAGCGTTGCAATGTTGCACGAAGAGCTTTGTCGTGTTCAGCTTGGGTACGGCCATAAACAATGATGTCATCAGACATGTTGTCAGCATTAGGTATATCTTGCAATACCTGGCTGATGATGTGCTGGAATACTTCAGCAGCACTGTTAATACCAAAACTCAGGCGCTTGTACCTATACAGACCTCGATGTGTCGTAAACGTTGTGATGAATCGACTCTCATCATCAAGTTCAAGCTGATGATAGCCCTTGTTTAAATCTAACTTGCTGAATACAGTTGCACCATTCAAGCGGTAGATCATATCATCTACAGTGGGTGTAGGATGGCGTTCACGCATTATTGCCTTGTTGGGAACACGCATGTCTACACAAATGCGTATCTCATCTGGATTCTTCGGCTTTGGTGGAGTGACAATTGGGCTTACCCATGGTGTTGGGCCTGTTACCGGTTCAATGATATCTAGTTCTATCAGCCTATCCAGTTCGGCATCGACTTTCTTGCGAGTATGGAATGGTTGTCGGCGATGTGGTTGGGCAACTGGAATTACATCTGGGTTGATATGCAGATGTACTTTGCTATCAGTATAACAACCTATGGATTTAAATCGATCAGAAAATTCAGCAACAATAGCATCAACATTGTTTGCAGATTCCACTGCTACAGCATTAGAAAGCTGAAGTAGCCCCAATTTGGTTGAAGTCTTGTAACTGAGTAAAGACTCCTTTGCATTCCTAACAACATGGAATGTAGTAATGAGCATTGCATTCTTTGACTTAATCTCTGCAGTGAAAGTTCCAATCACTGGCAAGGCTACCTTTGAAGCATAGGCAGTGGCTTTGCCATTATAGTTTTCAAGCTTTGGGAACTGTTTTTTAAATTTTTCATAGTGGCACTCAGCAATGGTGTCAATGTTTGATCCAGTGTCAATGAGAACTTTGAGACAAATGCCAGCAATGTATACTATAGTCTCTGGGTTGTTTGGAAGATCATTCCATTCTGTGATTGCTTGTACTCCACAAATGTAATCACATTCACTGTCATCTGAGACTGGTTGTAATGAAATGTTGTCTTGTATATTATTAACATTCTGGATTTGAGGTGCAAGATTGTGTTTGCCACCTCGACACCTATGACCTGATCCTCGTACAGTGATTTTATTCATTGATTGTGGTTTCTTTAGTGCGGAACGACACATAGCACCAAAATGACCTAGTTTTCCACACTCATAGCACTTCTTACCTTGTGCAGGACAAACATTAACTTGGTGTGGGTAGTCTCCTCCACAATTGTAACATTTATTGTTGACACCCTCTGATGTGAGTCGTTGTGACTGCTTGAGTCTTGTTCCATGACTCCAGTTGTGATGTGGTTCTCGGCTCAATTTACTGTTAGGTTTGGCATGATATCTTCTATGATTACGGTGTCCTCCCTGAACCTTAAGTACCTCATCACTGTTAGTAACAGTGGCAGAACTGTTGTTGGCACTGCACTCCATGACACGAGCATCACGTGCAGCATCTTCCATTCGACGAGCCATGTCCAGTATCTTGGTAAGAGAACTTTCATCATCAACAAGTTCTAGAGCTCTTCGACGAAGACGTGTAGATGTGCATGTTTCAATTATTTGCTGTTTGATTTCTTTGTCAACATCAGCAAACTCACAATGGGCTGCTAAACCCTGCAGACGTGTGTGGTATTGATCAACAGTTTCATTAGAGAGTTGTTTCGCTCTCCTGAAATGCATAATTTCCATTGCAGTATTTTGTCTTGGTTGGAAATGTTCTGTTAATTTGGCTTTGGCAGTGTCATAATCTTTGGCACTACCAGTGTCTTTCAGTGTGTCAAAGATGTCACAAACTCTATCACCTGCATAATGAAGTAGAAAGGCACGCTTTCTTTCAGCACTTTCGATGTCAGAAACTATCAACAAATTTTCAAACCTTTTAAGCCATTTGGTCCACCTCTGTGACAGGTTTGTCTGGTCACAGTCTGGATCAAATGCAGGAAACTGAGGTATATTTGCCATTTTTACTGAATAAATGTGAACTAATCACTTAAAATGTTCCTCAGAATATATAACACTGCACTGTATATGTTATTCAAGAATTCACTGTAATTACTTTAATTTTGCAAAGCACACAAGCATTTTAATGCAAAAGTTCACAGCACTGCACAATACAGCAGCAACTGACTTCTTACCTAGCCCTTGTGTACATGTGTTGTTCCTACTCACAGCAACACAGCAGTTGTCAGCAGTTGGTACAGCAGTTGTCAGCAGTTGGTATAGCAGTTGGCACAGCAGTCAGTTCACAGCGTGAATAATTTTGTAGCACGAAGCGTCGTTTCGTAACCAATACATCAGGTTTTGTACACATCAAAGCGTCGTTTCGTACACAGCATCGGCACACATGGATCGCAGATTCCTCAGTAAACAGCTTGTCAGCACATAGCTTGGGATGCACACAGCATTGGTTAGCACACAGCATTGGTTAACACACAGCATTGGTTAGCATACAGCATCGGGTATGGTGCTCACAGCACGACTTCTCCTTCCTCCTCCGGGCGAGACAGCATGATCCTTCCTTGTGTTTGAAGCTGAACAAATACCTGCGTTCACAGTTCATCCTCGTCGCCAATGTGGTGTTTGTGTGTAGCTGAGGAAGTCTTGGTTGTAAGGTTGATATAAAGTCATGACTTGGTTACTGACTTTACTACTTATAAACGATTACATGACTAGTAACTACCAAGCTTGGCAGGGCGTCCTGTACACTCTTGTTTACCTTCTCTCTCTCTGGCGTCTCAGCCGCCGCACGTAGGAAACGGATGGTACCGTTTTTTGTGAACATGACATTACTCTCAGTACCTTAGCATCTGAGAATGACTACCAGACCCTGAAGCAAGCAGTGTTGGACGCCTACATTCTCTCCACCGAAAGTTACATTCGAAAATTCCGTGATCACCTTAAGGCAAGTACCACCACCTTTCTCGAATTTGCTAATACCAAGAAAAGATATTTCATGAAATGGCTGGAAGCAGCACATGTCTCTACCTTTGCAGAACTCGTCAACCTCATGCTAGTTGAGGAATTCTTCAGACGTATTCCCCCTTCCGTCCATTTATATCTAGCAGATAAAGAAGAAACCGACTACATAAAATGTGCGAAGTCGGCTGACACCTACAGCCTCATCCACCGGCTGACACCAGAACCACCTTCCAGTAAGAAGTCTTGGTACAGTTACGATAAAGTAAGTACCGATCAAGCGAGCTCACAATTGTATTGTAATTATTGCAAGCTCTATGGACATACCATAGATAAATGTTGGAAGTCTCAATACAAGAACAATGAATCTACTAAACCCAAACAGACTCCTCCTAAGTCCGGTAAGCCTGTTATGAATGTTGGTGTTCATGTTAATATATATATATATATATATATAAATATATATATATATATATATATATATATATATATATATATATATATATATATATTATATAATATTATATATATATATATATATATATATATATATATATATATATATATATATATATATATATATATATATATATATATATATATATATATATATATATATATATACGGGGGTACCACCTCTGGTGCAATTATAGGGACCCACAGCCTCAGAGAAGGGAACACAGAGCATTCAGGGAAAAACTTGCCATTTAGCTCTGAATACATAAGAGTGTTCGCTTCTCCTACCACCCCCCTTTTTTATGGTGTACACTTTATTATGCAAGGTTATACAGTTATATATCTGATTGTATACAAAAAATGAACATTAAGAGGACATACAAAAAAAAGTTCGCTTCCTAGAGGCTGTAGATTTCCTCGAACTCCTCCGACGTCGGGCAGGAACCAAGGATGCAGCGAGCATTTCCCCTCTGGATCGCGACACTGAGGCGCTGAAAGAGAAAACTTGCCGCTCTAGGGTCTCTTGTGGTGTCAATGAGCTTGGAACCAAGATCCTTAAGAATCCTTCTTGCACTCTCTCCCCATGGGCCTAGGGTCTCAGACCCTATTGGAACGAAGTTGTACCGATGATCTAATTGCCTGTACTTGGCTGACTTGTCTCTTTCTCTGTGTGTCGGCGCGGCTCCTGCTGTGCCGGCAGAGAGGTTGATGTATGTGGCTGCCAGGGTGGATACGCAAGTATAGTCCCATGCCAACTGTCTGCCACCCTTCCACGGACGCAGTGTGATTCCGTCTGGTCGGCCGGCAAAGCTAACAGAGTCACGGTTCAGTAGGTTCCGGGGCTCTCCACTGGACACTGAGCAGAGGCAAGGCTTCTTTTAATGATGTCGTTGACTTCGTCGTGCCAAGTGTGCCAACCACCAGATTTTCCACAGTGCAGGCCATGCAATCCATATTCGTCAGCATCTGCCTCGCCGCTAATACACCTATGAACGGTGTGGATAGGGGCAGCAAGATGGAGAGCGACTGCAATACGGAGCTCCTGCAGATCAAGACGTGTGCCTGTCGCAGACATAGGGACTGCCAAAAGGAAGTCCCCTGCATGGGGAGCCTGCACAGCTGTGAGGCATGCACGATCACTGGGGGTTGTTGCTGCCTCCAGCAAAGCTGTGGCTTCTTTGTCTGCAATGGGGCTGTCCCAACTGGATTGTTTCTTGGCTTTTGGCATGGCTGGTCTGAGTGCTGGGTCTGCCATGGCACCCCATTTCGTGTCGCATTCCGTGTAGTGGGGGTCCTGTATCCCCGCTACATCACTCAGGGTGTCAGGTAGAATTTCCTTAACCAGGTCATCTGATGGTGAGGAGGAAGACAGGAAGGCTGGGACAGCAATTTGGGTGGCGGTGCGAACACCCAAGCCACTGAGCCTAACAGGAAGAGTGGCTTGTTTCCACTGGCACTCGTTGAGGGAGAGGTTAACAACTTTTTTCCAGCATGGTCTTCAGTAAGAGGTCATACTCTTCAAGCTTTCGGTTGTCGTAAGATGGAGCGCACCTCAGGAAGTAGGTTAGCCTCGGAAGGGATAGGCATTTGGTGAGGAGATAAAAAGCATCGTGGGCATCGATGTCACCTATTCTGTCTTCCATCCTCCTAAGGTCTGCGATTTTCTTGTCAAGGATCTCCTCAATGGCGTTAGACCCGAGGGGGCTGTCATGTTCACAGAAAATGGTACCATCCGTTTTCTATGTGCGGCGGCTGGACGCCACAGGAGAGAAGGTAAACAACAGCATACAGGACGCTACCAGCTTGGGAGCTACTCTATCATGTAGTTATTTAAGTATTAAAGTCAGTAACCAGGAATGACTTTACATCAACCTTACTACCAAGACTATCTCAGCTATACCCAGACACCACACTGGCGACGACGATGAACTGGGAACGCAGGTATTTTGTTCAACAAAACACAAGGAAGGAGCATGCTGTTTCGCCCAGAGGAGGAAGGAGAAGCTGTCTCTGAGCACCATACCCGATGCTGTATGCAACCCCATGCTGTGTGCTGACTGTTGCTGTGTGCTGATCGTTGCTGTGTGCTGGCCGTTGCTGTGTGCTGGCCAATGCTGTGTGCTACCCAAGCTGTGCTGATTGTTGCTGTGAGAGAGGAATCTGCCGACGCTGTGTACGAAACGACGCTTTGATGCAGTGTACAAAACCCGATATTTTGGTTACGAAACGACGCTTCGTGCTACAAAATTCTTCACGCTGTGAACCAACTGCTGCCTACTGCTGCCAACTGCTGCCAACTGCTGCCTACTGCTGCCAACTGCTGCCAACTGCTGCCTACTGCTGCCTACTGCTGCCTACTGCTTCCTACTGCTGCCAATTGCTGTACCAACTGCTAACAACTGCTGTGTTGCTGTGAGTAGGAACAACACATGTACACAAGGGCTAGGTAAGAAGTCAGTTGCTGCTGTGTTGTGCACTGTTGTGAACTTTTGCATTAAAATGCTTGTGTGCTTTGCAAAATTAAAGTAATTACAGTGAATTCTTGAATAACATATACAGTGCAGTAAGTGTTATATATTCTGAGGAACATTTTAAGTGATAAGTTTAAATTTATTCAGTAAAAATGGCAAATATACCTCAGTTTCCTGCATTTGATCCTGACTGTGACCAGACAAACCTGTCACAGAGGTGGGTCAAATGGCTTAAAAGGTTTGAAAATTTGTTGATAGTTTCTGATATCAAAAGTGCTGAAAGAAAGCGTGCCTTTCTGCTTCACTATGCAGGTGATAGAGTCTGTGATATCTTTGATACACTGAAAGATACTGGTGGTGCTAAAGATTATGACACTGCCAAGGCCAAATTAACTGAGCATTTCAAACCAAGGCAAAATACTGCTATGGAAATTATGCATTTCAGGAGAGCAAAACAACTCTCTAATGAAACTGTTGATCAATACCATACACGTCTGCAGGGTTTAGCAGCCCACTGTGAGTTTGCTGATGTTGACAAGGAAATCAAACAGCAAATAATTGAAACATGCACATCTACACGTCTTCGTCGAAGAGCTCTAGAACTTGTTGATGATGAAAGTTCTCTTACCAAGATACTGGATATGGCTCGTCGAATGGAAGATGCTGCACGTGATGCTCGTGTCATGGAGTGCAGTGCCAACAACGGTTCTGCCACTGTTACTAACAGTCAAGAAGTATGTAAGGTTCAGGGAGTACACCATGATCGTAGAAGATATCATGCCAAACCTAACATTAAATTGAGCCGAGAACCACATCACAATTGGAGTCATGGAACAAGACTCAAGCAGTCACAACGACTCACATCAGAGGTTGTCAATAATAAATGTTACAATTGTGGAGGAGACTACCCACACCAAGATAATGTTTGTCCAGCTCAAGGTAAGAAGTGCTATGAGTGTAGAAAACTAGGTCATTTTGGTGCTATGTGTCGTTCCGCACTAAAGAAACCACAATCAATAAATAAAAGCAATGTACGAGGGTCAAGTCATAGGAGTCGAGGTGGCAAACACAATATTGCACCTCAAATCAAGAATGTTAATAATATACAAGACAACATTTCATTACAACCAGTCTCAGATGACAGTGAATGTGATTATATTTATGGAGTACAATCAATCACAAAATGGAATGATCTTCCAAACAGCCCAGAGACTATAGTATACATTGCTGGCATTTGTCTCAAAATTCTTATTGACACTGGATCAAACATTGACACCATTGCTGAGTGCCACTATGAAGAATTTAAAAAACAATTACCAAAGCTTGAAAACTATAATGGCAAAGCCACTGCCTATGCTTCAAAGGTAGCCTTACCAGTGATTGGAACTTTCACTGCAGAGATTAAGTCAAAGAATGCAATGCTCATTACTACATTCCATGTTGTTAGGAATGCAAAGGAGTCTTTACTCAGTTACAAGACTTCAACCAAATTGGGGCTACTTCAGCTTTCTAATGCTGTAGCAGTGGAATCTGCAAACAATGTTGATGCTATTGTTGCTGAATTTTCTGATCGATTTAAATCCATAGGTTGTTATACTGATAGCAAGGTACATCTGCATATCAACCCAGATGTAATTCCAGTTGCCCAACCACATCGCCGACAACCATTCCATACTCGCAAGAAAGTCGATGCCGAACTGGATAGGCTGATAGAACTAGATATCATTGAACCGGTAACAGGCCCAACACCATGGGTAAGCCCAATTGTCACTCCACCAAAGCCGAAGAATCCAGATGAGATACGCATTTGTGTAGACATGCGTGTTCCCAACAAGGCAATAATGCGTGAACGCCATCCTACACCCACTGTAGATGATATGATATACCGCTTGAATGGTGCAACTGTATTCAGCAAGTTAGATTTAAACAAGGGCTATCATCAGCTTGAACTTGATGATGAGAGTCGATTCATCACAACGTTTACGACACATCGAGGTCTGTATAGGTACAAGCGCCTGAGTTTTGGTATTAACAGTGCTGCTGAAGTATTCCAGCACATCATCAGCCAGGTATTGCAAGATATACCTAATGCTGACAACATGTCTGATGACATCATTGTTTATGGCCGTACCCAAGCTGAACACGACAAAGCTCTTCGTGCAACATTGCAACGCTTACGAGAAAAGAATTTGACGCTAAGCCGAGCAAAGTGTGAGTTCAATAAACATAAAATTGAATTCTTTGGACATGTACTTAGTGACAAAGGTCTATCTCCAGATCCTAAGAAAGTTGCAGATATCAAGAATGCTGCACCTCCTTCAACATCCACTGAAGTACATAGTTTTCTGGGAATGGCAAACTACTGTTCTCGCTTCATTCCAGATTTTGCTACCATTACGAAGCCTCTACGTGAGCTCCTGAAGAAAAATGCATCATGGTACTGGAGCGATGTCGAGCAAAATGCATTTGATGCTGTGAAAGATGCACTAGTAGAAAATGCGACTGCTGCATACTTTGATCCATCAATGGACACTGAGTTAACGGTGGATGCTAGTCCTGTTGGTTTAGGTGCTGTGTTAGCCCAACACAAACCTGGTCAACCAGATTCAAGAGTAGTAATTGCCTACGCCAGCCGTTCTCTCACAGATGTTGAGCAACGATACAGTCAGACAGAGAAGGAAGCTCTTGCTCTTGTATGGGGCTGTGAACACTTCAATGTGTATCTGCTTGGTGCACCCTTTACCACGATAGTCACTGACCACAAACCGTTGGAGACCATCTTCAATAATCCAAAGTCCAAACCACCAGCTCGCATTGAGAGATGGGCTCTTCGTCTGCAACCATACAACTTTACGGTGAAATACAAGCCAGGTGCAGGCAATCCCGCTGATTACATCAGTCGACATCCTGCCAACAGTTTCACCATCACCAAGCATCAGCAAGTTGCCGAGGAATATGTACACTCTGTAACCTGTGATGCAGTCCCTAAGGCTCTCACTCTTGATGAAATACGTACTGCAACCCTAGAGGACCCAACTCTGCAAGCAACAGTGGATGCATTGACTAAGAAAAAGTTTCCACGCATCCCACCCTCAGGAGT
>WNGS01005533.1:11961-23392 GCA_020271785.1 Procambarus virginalis
ATAACTCATTTTTTCTTTTTTTTTTTCCCACGCTTTTTCACTTCATCATTTTCTAAACAAGTTGGAATCACTTTGAAATAAAACATATTACGTGTTATACTATTATGATCTCCTATTACTCGCTGTTATCATAGTCTCTTTTTACACTAATCACTTTATATGGTTTTGTATTGATACGGGCATATCTAGCTTTCCCTCCTTTTTCTTTTTAACGAGATCAGTATCTCCAACCTTTATGAATTGTTCCTTTGCACGTTGATCATGAGCAATTTTCATTTTGCCTTGGCTAGTGCATCCTTCAGAGCGAGACATTTATCCGTTAACTTGGCTGGCATGACAGGTAATGCGATCCTCATAGGACGTCAAAATAAAAGTTCACCAGGCGACTTGCCCAGTGATCCATTGCTGTGTTTGCACGGTAGATCCTGAGAAAAGCATACATAGCTTGTGTCCAGGATCGTCCTTTGGCATGAGCCCAGCGTACAGCTTTTCATGAGAGGTTGCATGAATGTCTCGACTTCTCCATTTGCTTGAGGATGAAGTGGCATCACACGGCGGTGATTGAATCAAATATGCTCAGCAAAGTTGACGAAGTATTGTTCATTAAATGGCGGTCCATTGTCCGTTCTTGACAACTTCAGGACTGCCAAGTTTTGAAAAGATCTTGTCGAGTTTCGGAATGACAGCCTTTGCAGATTTGGAAGCGATGATGATTTCTAACTTCTGGATAACTTGAGTGATCATCAGTGACCTACCATCAGTATTCTCCAGTTGGTAGACGGTCCACAGAAATCCATCGATACTTCCGTCCATGGGGCAGCAGTGTAGTGGTGAAGGTTGTCGAGGTGTTGGTCTTGAAGTATCCACTGCAGCGTGGCCAAGGGACTCAGGCATCATGCATGTCCTTTGTTTGACTATCAATGCCAGGAAACCACACCTTTTCTCGTAGCAGCTGTTTGTTCCTGACAAGACCTTGGTGTCCTTGATGTACAAGCTTCAGAGCACGTTGCTGGAGAGCGGCTGGAATGACGATACGAGTACTCGCCAGCACAGTGTCGCTTGTTGCGTAACAGCTTAATTCTGTCTGGATGCGTTCAGTGCTTTGAATGCATCTTCGTCACCGAGAAGTTAAAGAAACGGGGCGCGCGATGCCAGGAAAACCAGCAATAAACATTCTCACGAGTAGTAGGGTGCGGACCAGCTGTTTTGACAGGTGACGTGAGGGGTGGAAGTGTGTTGCACATCGGTGTGCTCAAAATTACCTGCGAGAAGAAAGCGGCTGTTTGTACCTTGTTTTTGTGTTTTTTGATTCATGAATATCCTGATGTTTTAAGTTAAAATACCAAAATTCCTTGGTGTTTGTATCATCCCCTCCATAACCTTGTGTCTACGAAATAGTTAAAGAAGACAGAGTGACAGGAATTATTACTTGCCTGATATCAGATTAATTGAGCGTGCTCTTGCCACAATTACGCAACACCACTGTAGTGTTACTGGACACCGGAAACACCAGTTGGCGACCTTGTAAGTAGTGTAAGAGTCTTGCCGGGGCGGGCACACAATTAGGGAACAATCTGTGTCTCCACTCATTCTTCGACCTGAGGCCCGGTTGGGGATCGACTGGGGTACTCTCCTGAGCGTACAGTGGCGCCGAGAGGATAGAGTGAAGACCCGCAGGACTACGGTGAGTAACGGTTATCGCCAGAGCAACCACCTTGAGAGGATATCTAGTTTACTGTTTGCTCACACACAACCCACAAACCCCGGCACCGACATAAGGAAGTGATAGCCAAAGCTATTTGAACCACTTCCCGCCAGCACTCGGATGGTAATCTTGGGCATATAATATTTTTCTTGTGAAATGATAATCCATTCATTAATAAGTATGAGTTCATTTTTTTTAATTTGAGTTAAAACTAAGGTAGATATATGTCCTAACCTAACCACCCTACCGAACCTATCTTAACCTAGCCTAATCAAATATAACTTCGTCAATTATTTATGTTCCTAATATAGTTAATAATAATAATTCAAATAAACCAATTGCAACCAATTTGTTGAATATAAAGAAAATCACTCGGCCTATTAGGCAAATCAGGTCTTGCATAATGGGCCGAGAAGTTCGTTCTGGCTACTAGGTATGACATATATATATATATATATATATATAGATATATATATAGATATATATATATATATATATATATATATATATATATATATGTATATATATATATATAGATATATATATATATATATATTATATATATATATATATATATATATAATATATATATATATATATTATAATCTATATATATATTATATATATATATATATATATATATATATATATTTATATATATACATCTGAAAACTACCACCCCAGAAGTGACTCGAACCCATACTCCCAGGAGCAACGCAACTGGTATGTACAGGGACGCCTTAAACCACTTGACCATCACGACCGGACAAAAGGAAGTGATAGCCGAGGCTATATGAACCACTTCCCCGCCGGCACTCGGATAGTAATCTTGGGCATAGCATTTTATGTATTCAGTTGTATCTAGTCCTGGGGACCATTCAGGCTTGTTTACATTTGTGTTCCTCACGTGTTGCCCCAAAAAATGAGGTGATTTGATAAAATGCTATGCCCAAGATTACTATCCCAGTGCCGGCGGGGAAGTGGTTCATATAGCCTCGGCTATCACTTCCTTTTGTCCGGTCGTGATGGTCAAGTGGTTTAAGGCGTCCCTGTACATACCAGTTGCATTGCTCCTTGGGAGTATGGGTTCGAGTCACTTCTGGGGTGTGAGTTTTCAGTTGTATCTAGTCCTGGGGACCATTCAGGCTTGTTTGCATATATATATATATATATATATATATATATATATATATATATATATATATATATATATATATATATATATATATATATATATATATATTGTGACGATAATCGCTTTCAAGAGAGATTGAGCCTGCTCTTCCCTACTTAAAGTTACGTCAAGTTAACAAGTATAAGATGCTACATTCAAGAGACGTCACCTTTAGCACAAAACGTTTTGACCAGGAGGCAAATCGTACCCAAGAAACCCCCTTCACGCCGGCTCGCCACCCGTCTTCAACCAGCCAACTACCCATCCCAGCTTGCCTGCTCCTGATTGATGAATCGCCGACCGCACACCTGCACACCGCACTTCAGCGCCATCTACCTGAGTCGACGTCTGAGCCTGACCAGCTATCAAGTTCAGAATATTCTTTGTGCTCTTAGAGTTGACATCTCTCTCTGGCATACTAAGCTCTCTGGCTTTCGTATACTAAGGGAGGTCTCAGCCATAGCCAATATTCTCAGCACCATTGCACCATTTATCCATTATAATATTTAATCAATTGTGTTTTTTGCATTTATCTTTGTCAATTTTTTGCATTAGTCATTTACCCGAGATTTGTCTTTATTTTCATTTATGTTTAAAGTAAATATATTAAAGTTTCATTGTTCATACTTTGTGTTTTACGTGTTCCTCCCTCTAACTTACCACAGACAACAGGCAAGCAGTCTATCTTTTTTTGTAAGTGTGACCAAGCATTGACACCTGCCATTGGAGGACTGCCGAACATCAACACTCCAACACTTTCCAGTCACATTTAATGGGGGCCTGTCCTAGATCTTCACTCAGGTACTAGTACCAGAACGTCAATTTGTGGTAAGTGTACTTCGCCTTGCTAAAGTTGCTTTTCAATATTATCATTAATTTTTATATTTATATGGTGCTGTGTGTATTGCGCATTCCGAGAGTAGCATATGGTGAGTGTGGGATAACTTTGGATTGCGTGGTGACTGGAGGCCTCAGTCATTCTCTTGATTGGTCGTCTCTCCCTCCGTGTTATTACTCGTGTTTACCACCTTTTGTCCATAAGATATTTCTCACCTTATCGGCAGATCATCATTTTGGGTACCCTGGTACTTTGGTTTGTCTTCGGGTCAAAAGCACCCAATCTTCTGCAATCCGACCGAAGGAGGATACAGAGGGCCATAGTTCCTCTAGCACGGACTTTGTTGCTGAGTTGGGACCTAAGCAGCAGTTCTCGTCACCAGTTGACACTAGCACCCCTACACGTCGGTCAGAGATGATGATATTTACTTTGGTAGGGAATTAGCTTTCTTTTTACACAGCACAAAAGTTCGCTAATTCTGTAAGTATCATATTAATTCAGTGGGAAAGACTTGCTTATGTCCTATAGAGACTCGGCAAGGTATGCCTATATTCTTGGACTACCTAATTCACTTTTGGAGCAATTAAATGTTTCATTTGTTTTAGAAACTCAGTTTCAATTATTTAGTAGGATTTTCTTGCCCTTATTCTCTTACACTGAGTACCGGGTACAAGATTTCCTGCGACTTTGATTGACTAATAATTTACCATCTTGAAATTAACTTTAATTGTTAAAGCTTAAAATTCCACAGGATAGTTACCAGTTGCCACGTTATTCTGTTTCTGACATTTACCATATCACAACTATATTCGTTGTACATTTATCTGCTATCTTTCACCATGTTTCGTCTCCAAGCTTTCCGTAACGATCTAGCAGGTGAAATAGGGAACTTAAGTCGTGCCAAAAGGACCGAATTACAAGCTCTTGCCCATGAGTATCAACTAGATGTTCCCTCTGGAGCCAACAAAAATGACATACACAACATGCTCTTGGATTACCTTTGAGATGAAGGGAAAATCGACTCTGAAACTCACGAAAATTACTCTATTGCAGATAAACATGATTTGGCTACTATGAAACTCAAGCTCGAACTTGCCAAGATCGAGCGGGAGCAACAAAAGGAAGCCCTACAGCAACAGCAAGCAGCTCTCCAAATGAAGAAAGAAGAGGCCGCCTTGAGGAAAGAAGAACAAGAGAGAGAGGCGGCCGTAAAAGAACGAGAGGTGGCCCTCAAAGAACGAGAGGCTGCCATCAGGAAGGAAGAACAAGAACGAGAGACTGCACTACTCCGTGAGCGTGAGCGAGTACAGCTAGAAGCAAAACAATGTCTCCTGGAGATGCAGCACGAGCATGACAAGAAGCAAGCTGATGTGGCTCTAGCATGTCGTCGACAAGAACTAGAGCTGGAAACTACACACCACACTCGGCGCCAGCAAGCTACCCCCTAGTCTTCCCGTAAGTTTCAATGTCTCCCATGCAAGTAAGTTAATGCCACCATTCGTAGAGACAGAGATCGACGTTTTTTTTACCACTTTTGAGACCCTAGCTAATAAACTTAAATGGCCTGCTGATCAATGGTCTAACCTTCTCAGAGTGCATCTCACAGGTAGAGCTACAGTTACTTGTGGTGTTTGTGTATAGCTAAGGAAGTCTTGGTTGTAAGGTTGATATAAAGTCATGACTTGGTTACTGACTTTAATACTTATAAACGATTACATGACTAGTAGCTACCAAGCTTGGCAGGCGTCCTGTACACTCTTGTTTACCTTCTCTCTCTGGCGCCTCAGACGCCGCACATAGAAAACGGATGGTACCATTTTCTGTGAACATGACATCCCTCCATTCTTTAAAAAGAATGAATACAGGATGTCTACCATGCTTGTAGCACAAAGCAAAGTTATTGACACAAAGTAAGTTATTAACATATCAAGAGATATTGCATACATTTAACATTAATTAAGCACACAAAGAATTTAAACAACTTAATTTTTACCACAAAGGATTTCAATGTTAAAAATACAAATGCAATGTTAAACAAACATGAAAGAAACTGTAATATAAAGTTACAAAATATTGAAAGAGAGATTTGCATTATTCAAACAATATTAAATTTAGTTTAGCATAATAAGTAAATACTTTGCATTACATAGGAACACAATTAATCATCATATCGTGTAGGGCGTGTAACATGACGTTTTAGACGAGAGTCCTTAAGTACAAGAATATCCCTCGATGAATTGTTTATCGAGTTATAACTCATTTTTTCTTTTTCTTTTGCACGACTTTGCACTTCATAATTTTCTACACTAGTTGGAATCACTTTGAAATAAGCCATACTACGTGTTATACTATGATCTCTATTACTCGCTGTTACCATAGTTCCTTTTACACTAATCACTTTATATGGTTTTGTATCATACGGCATATCTAGCTTTCCCTCTTTTTTCTTTTTAACGAGAACGGTGTCTCCAACCTTTGTGAAGTGTTCCTTTGCACGTTGATCATGAGCAATTTTCATTTTGCCCTTGGCTAGTGCATCCTTCTGAGCGAGACGTTTATCCGTTACCTTGGCTGGCATGACAGGTAGTGCGATTCTCATAGGACGTCCAAATAAAAGTTTGCCAGGCGACTTGCCCAGTGTTCCATGCGGTGTTGCACGGTAGTTCCTGAGAAAAGTATACATAACTTGTTTCCAGGATCGTCCTTCGGCATGAGCACAGCGTACAGCTTTCATGAGAGGTTGCATGAATCTCTCGACTTCTCCATTTGCTTGAGGATGTAGTGGCATCACACGGCGGTGTTTGAATCCAATATGCTCAGCAAAGTTGACGAAGTCTTGTCCATTGAATGGCGGTCCATTGTCCGTCTTGACAACTTCAAGGATGCCAAAGTTAGAAAAGATCTTGTCGAGTTTCGGGATGACAGCCTTTGCAGATGTAGAAGTGATGATTTCTACTTCTGGATAACGTGAGTGATCATCAATGACTACCATCAAGTTCTCTCCAGTTGGTAGTGGTCCACAGACGTCTATCGATACTTCCGTCCATTGTGCAGCAGGTAGTGGTTGTAGAGGTGTTGGTCTTGAAGTATCCACTGCAGCTTGGCAAGGGACACAGACATCATGCATGTCCTTTGCTAGACGATCAATGCCAGGAAACCACACCTTTTCTCGTAGCAGCTGTTTGCTCCTTACAAGACCTTGGTGTCCTTGATGTGCAAGCTTCAGTGCACGTTGCTGGAGAACAGCTGGAATGACGATACGAGTACCACGCAGCACAGTGTCGGGTTGTTGCATAACACTTAATTCTGTCTGGATGCGTTTAAGTGCTTTGAATGCATCTTGGTCAACTCCTGAGGGTGGGATGCGTGGAAACTTTTTCTTAGTCAGTGCATCCACTGTTGCTTGCAGAGTTGGGTCCTCTAGGGTTGCAGTACGGATTTCGTTAAGAGTGAGAGCCTTAGGGACTGCCTCACAGGTTACAGAGTGTTCATATTCCTCGGCAACTTGTTGATGCTTGGTGATGGTGAAACTGTTGGCAGGATGCCGACTGATGTAATCAGCGGGATTGCCTGCACCCGGCTTGTATTTCACCGTAAAGTTATATGGTTGCAGACGAAGAGCCCATCTCTCAATACGAGCTGGTGGTTTGGACTTTGGATTATTGAAGATGGTCTCCAACGGTTTGTGGTCGGTGTCTATCGTGGTGAAGGGTGCACCAAGCAGATACACATTGAAGTGTTCACAGCCCCATACAAGAGCAAGAGCTTCCTTCTCTGTTTGACTGTATCGTTGCTCAACATCTGTGAGAGAACGGCTGGCATAGGCAATTACTACTCTGGAATCTGGTTGACCAGGTTTGTGTTGGGCTAACACAGCACCTAAACCAACAGGACTAGCATCCACCGTTAACTCAGTGTCCATTGATGGATCAAAGTATGCAGCAGTCGCATTCTCTACTAATGCATCTTTCACAGCATCAAATGCATTTTGCTCGATATCGCTCCAGTACCATGATGCATTTTTCTTCAGGAGCTCACGTAGAGGCTTCGTAATGGTAGCAAAATCTGGAATGAAGCGAGAACAGTAGTTTGCCATTCCCAGAAATCTATGAACTTCAGTGGATGTTGAAGGAGGTGCAGCATTCTTGATATCTGCAACTTTCTTAGGATCTGGAGACAGACCTTTGTCACTAAGTACATGTCCAAAGAATTCAATTTTATGTTGATTGAACTCACACTTTGCTCGGCTTAGTGTCAGATTCTTTTCTCGTAAGCGTTGCAATGTTGCACGAAGAGCTTTGTTGTGTTCAGCTTGGGTACGGCCATAAACAATAATGTCATCAGACATGTTGTCAGCATTAGGTATATCTTGCAATACCTGGCTGATGATGAGCTGGAATACTTCAGCAGCACTGTTAATACCAAAACTCAGGCGCTTGTACCTATACAGACCTCGATGTGTCGTAAACGTTGTGATGAAGCGACTCTCATCATGAAGTTCAAGCTGATGATAGCCCTTGTTTAAATCTAACTTGCTGAATACAGTTGCACCATTCAAGCGGTAGATCATATCATCTACAGTGGGTGTGGGATGGCGTTCACGCATTATTGCCTTGTTGGGAACACGCATGTCTACACAAATGCGTATCTCATCTGGATTCTTCGGCATTGGTGGAGTGACAATTGGGCTTACCCATGGTGTTGGGCCTGTTACTGGTTCAATGATATCTAGTTCTATCAGCCTATCCAGTTCGGCATCGATTTTCTTGCGAGTATAGAATGGTTGTCGGCGATGTGGTTGGGCAACTGGAATTACAACTGGGTTGATATGCAGATGTACTTTACTATCAGTATAACAACCTATGGATTTAAATCGATCAGAAAATTCAGCAACAATAGCATCAACATTGTTTGCAGATTCCACTGCTACAGCATTAGAAAGCTGAAGTAGCCCCAATTTGGTTGAAGTCTTGTAACTGAGTAAAGACTCCTTTGCATTCCGAACAACATGGAATGTAGTAATGAGCATTGCAGTCTTTGACTTAATCTCTGCAGTGAAAGTTCCAATCACTGGCAAGGCTACCTTTGAAGCAGTGGCAGTGGCTTTGCCATTATAGTTTTCAAGCTTTGGGAACTGTTTTTTTAAATTTTTCATAGTGGCACTCAGCAATGGTGTCAATGTTTGATCCAGTGTCAATGAGAACTTTGAGACAAATGCCAGCAATGTATACTATAGTCTCTGGGTTGTTTGGAAGATCATTCCATTCTGTGATTGCTTGTACTCCACAAATGTAATCACATTCACTGTCATCTGAGACTGGTTGTAATGAAATGTTGTCTTGTATATTATTAACATTCTGGATATGAGGTGCAAGATTGTGTTTGCCACCTCGACACCTATGACCTGATCCTCGTACAGTGATTTTATTCATTGATTGTGGTTTCTTTAGTGCGGAACGACACATAGCACCAAAATGACCTAGTTTTCTACACTCATAGCACTTCTTACCTTGTGCAGGACAAACATTAACTTGGTGTGGGTAGTCTCCTCCACAATTGTAACATTTATTGTTGACACCCTCTGATGTGAGTCGTTGTGACTGCTTGAGTCTTGTTCCATGACTCCAGTTGTGATGTGGTTCTCGGCTCAATTTACTGTTAGGTTTGGCATGATATCTTCTATGATTACGGTGTCCTCCCTGAACCTTAAGTACCTCATCACTGTTAGTAACAGTGGCAGAACTGTTGTTGGCACTGCACTCCATGACACGAGCATCACGTGCAGCATCTTCCATTCGACGAGCCATGTCCAGTATCTTGGTAAGAGAACTTTCATCATCAACAAGTTCTAGAGCTCTTCGACGAAGACGTGTAGATGTGCATGTTTCAATTATTTGCTGTTTGATTTCTTTGTCAACATCAGCAAACTCACAATGGGCTGCTAAACCCTGCAGACGTGTGTGGTATTGATCAACAGTTTCATTAGAGAGTTGTTTCGCTCTCCTGAAATGCATAATTTCCATTGCAGTATTTTGTCTTGGTTTGAAATGTTCAGTTAATTTGGCTTGGCAGTGTCATAATCTTTGGCACCACCAGTGTCTTTCAGTGTGTCAAAGATGTCACAAACTCTATCACCTGCATAATGAAGTAGAAAGGCACGCTTTCTTTCAGCACTTTTGATGTCAGAAACTATCAACAAATTTTCAAACCTTTTAAGCCATTTGTCCACCTCTGTGACAGGTTTGTCTGGTCACAGTCAGGATCAAATGCAGGAAACTGAGGTATATTTGCCATTTTTACTGAATAAATGTAAACTTATCACTTAAAATGTTCCTCAGAATATATAACACTGCACTGTATATGTTATTCAAGAATTCACTGTAATTACTTTAATTTTGCAAAGCACACAAGCATTTTAATGCAAAAGTTCACAGCAGTGCACAATACAGCAGCAACTGACTTCTTACCTAGCCCTTGTGTACATGTGTTGTTCCTACTCACAGCAACACAGCAGTTGTCAGCAGTTGGTACAGCAGTTGTCAGCAGTTGGTTATAGCAGTTGGCACAGCAGTCAGTTCACAGCGTGAAGAATTTTGTAGCACGAAGCGTCGTTTCGTAACCAAAACATCAGGTTTTGTACACATCAAAGCGTCGTTTCGTACACAGCATCGGCACACATGGATCGCAGATTCCTCATAAACAGCTTGTCAGCACATAGCTTGGGATGCACACAGCATTGGTTAGCACACAGCATTGGTTAGCACACAGCATTGGTTAGCATACAGCATCGGGTATGGTGCTCACAGCACGACTTCTCCTTCCTCCTCCGGGCGAGACAGCATGATCCTTCCTTGTGTTTGAAGCTGAACAAATACCTGCGTTCACAGTTCATCCTCGTCGCCAATGTGGTGTTTGTGTGTAGCTGAGGAAGTCTTGGTTGTAAGGTTGATATAAAGTCATGACTTGGTTACTGACTTTACTACTTATAAACGATTACATGACTAGTAGCTACCAAGCTTGGCAGGGCGTCCTGTACCTCTTGTTTACCTTCTCTCTCTCTGGCGTCTCAGCCGCCGCACATAGAAAACGGATGGTACCGTTTTTGTGAACATGACATTACTCTCAGTACTTAGCATCTGAGAATGACTACCAGACCTGAAGCAAGCAGTGTTGGACGCCTACATTCTCTCCACCGAAAGTTACATTCGAAAATTCCGTGATCACCTTAAGGCAAGTACCACCACCTTCTCGAATTGCTAATACCAAGAAAAGATATTTCATGAAATGGCTGGAAGCAGCACATGTCTCTACCTTTGCAGAACTCGTCAACCTCATGCTAGTTGAGGAATTCTTCAGACGTATTCCCCCTTCCGTCCATTTATATCTAGCAGATAAAGAAGAAACCGACTACATAAATGTGCGAAGTCGGCTGACACCTACAGCCTCATCCACCGGCTGACACCAGAACCACCTTCCAGTAAGAAGTCTTGGTACAGTTACGATAAAGTAAGTACCGATCAAGCGAGCTCACATTGTATTGTAATTATTGCAAGCTCTATGGACATACCATAGATAATGTTGGAAGTCTCAATACAAGAACAATGAATCCACTAACCCAAACAGACTCCTCCTAAGTCCGGTAAGCCTGTTATGAATGTTGGTGTTCATGTTAATATATATATATATATATTATAAATATATATATATATATATA
>WNGS01005533.1:24392-39845 GCA_020271785.1 Procambarus virginalis
TATATATATATATATATGCAAACAAGCCTGAATGGTCCCCAGGACTAGATACAACTGAAAACTCACACCCCAGAAGTGACTCGAACCCATACTCCCAAGGAGCAATGCAACTGGTATGTACAGGGACGCCTTAAACCACTTGACCATCACGACCGGACAAAAGGAAGTGATAGCCGAGGCTATATGAACCACTTCCCCGCCGGCACTGGGATAGTAATCTTGGGCATAGCATTTTATCAAATCACCTCATTTTTTGGGGCAACACGTGAGGAACACAAATGTAAACAAGCCTGAATGGTCCCCAGGACTAGATACAACTGAATACATAAAATGCTATGCCCAAGATTACTATCCGAGTGCCGGCGGGGAAGTGGTTCATATAGCCTCGGCTATCACTTCCTTTTGTCCGGTCGTGATGGTCAAGTGGTTTAAGGCGTCCCTGTACATACCAGTTGCGTTGCTCCTGGGAGTATGGGTTCGAGTCACTTCTGGGGTGGTAGTTTTCAGATGTATATATATAAATATATATATATATATATATATATATATATATATATATTATATATATATATGTATATATATATATATATATTATATATATACATATATATATATATATATATATATATATATATATATATATATATATACATATATATATATATATATATATATATATATATATATATATATATATATATATATATATATATATATATATATATATATATGTCATACCTAGTAGCCAGAACGAACTTCTCGGCCCATTATGCAAGACCTGATTTGCCTAATAGGCCGAGTGATTTTCTTTATATTCAACAAATTGGTTGCAATTGGTTTATTTGAATTATTATTATTAAACTATATTAGGAACATAAATAATTGACGAAGTTATATTTGATTAGGCTAGGTTAAGATAGGTTCGGTAGGGTTGGTTAGGTTAGGACATATATCTACCTTAGTTTTAACTCAAATTAAAAAAATGAACTCATACTTATTAATGAAATGGATTATCATTTCACAAGAAAAAATATTATATGCCCAAGATTACCATCCGAGTGCTGGCGGGGAAGTGGTTCAAATAGCTTTGGCTATCACTTCCTTATGTCCGGTGCCGGGGTGTTGGTGTTGTGTGTGAGCAACAGTAAACTAGATATCCTCTCAAGGTGGTTGCTCTGGCGATAACCGTTACTCACCGTAGTCCTGCGGGTCTTCACTCTATCCTCTCGGCGCCACTGTACGCTCAGGAGAGTACCCCAGTCGATCCCCAACCGGCCTCAGGTCGAAGAATGAGTGGAGACACAGATTGTTCCCTAAATTGTGTGCCCGCCCCGGCAAAGACTCTTACACTACTTACAAGGTCGCCAACTGGTGTTTTCCGGTGTCCAGTAACACTACAGTGGTGTTGCGTAATTGTGGCAAGAGCACGCTCAATTAATCTGATATCAGGCAAGTAATAATTCCTGTCACTCTGTCTTCTTTAACTATTTCGTAGACACAAGGTTTATGGAGGGGATGATACAAACACCAAGGAATTTTGGTATTTTACTTAAAACATCAGGATATTCATGAATCAAAAAACACAAAAAAACAAGTACAACAGCCGCTTTCTTCTCAGCAGGTAATTTTGAGCACACCGATGTGGCAACACACTTCCACCCCTCACGTCACCTGTCAAAACCAGCTGGTCCGCACCCTACTACTCGTGAGAATGTTTATTGCTTGTTTTCCTGGCATCGCGCGCCCCGTTTCTTTAACTTCTCGTGAATCACTATATTTACCATCCACAAGACATATCTATAATTCCGATAGGACGCAATAAACCACCACAATGGTCTCACAATCAATAATTCACTCTTACAGCACTTAAAGTGATATTTCGCTGTACCAGGGAACTACACTGTACTTGATAATAATAACTACAAATGCACTTAATCACGGTACTGTTCTTTGATTCGATAATTCCTCTTAAAGGCGATATCACAAGTAATGTCTTCACACAAGTGAAATTATTCAATACACAAGCATATACATGTCCATAGATATCAATAATAGAAATATACAAAGACTGGGCACATAGCCTAACACCACTAACTGGTTCACTAGTATATATATATATATATATATATATATTATATATATATATATATTATATATATATATATATATATATATATATATATATACATATAATCACATGAAATAAATTCTCGTCACAGCAAATTCTTTAGTAAATGCAGCTGCTTGCACACACCACACATATGTAAAATTTATATATATATATATATATATATATATATAATATATATATATATATATATATATATATATATATATAAATGAATACTGTGAGTGCTCTGTATAGCCTCACTCCGCCACTGTGCCTACTGTGACAAAGATCCAGGTGAGACTTGCTCACAACATGAAAGATACCTGGCTAAATATATATATCTAACTAAAGGGGAATTGGGAGGGTAACTGTAATCACCTACTTCACCTATCCTATGATGAGAGTTGAGTTGCAGTTCCTGGTCCAGGCTCTCGCCTCGTGTATCCTCCAGAAACACAAGCCAACGCCTCAGGATTATCGCGTCTCGCCGAGTTCTGTCCACCGCAGGTCCGTGCTCCTCCTTTCGCAGGGTTGGAGTCGGTCTCCTGGCCGTCAACTTCCCTCTCAATTACGGCTGCCAGCCTACGTCTCGGTGGTAGTCGTACGGATTCCCAATTAGTTTCTTCTCTGCACTCCCAGTGGAATTGGCCCCGCCACTACGATGTCACTGTGAAGCTATCAGATGTCCCAGACGATACTGTTTAAACTCCACCTGCACAGAACCCGATTCCAGAGCACTTGAAGCTCAATATACTGTCAATTCCCTCGTCGGTCCACACACATGGAATGAAGGAAGACTTCTTGGCGTACTTGCATACAACTGGTGACTCATAAGGTTCCACGGGATTGTCGTACTACTGTCAAACTGACAGGACCGTCGTTCACACATCCAACCTAGTTGACGAGTCGGTCAACCAGGTTTCCTCACGGTGGAATGGTCCGGCCGCTAAGCTGTCTCCTAAACGATTGAACTGCCACAGACGTCACATACGTCACTGCCCGGTCCACTTCTTGCAACGCACCTGTCCCGGAGCACTTGTTGCTCAATATTCCGTCAATTCCTTCTCCGGTCCACACATATGGAATGAAGGAAGACCTCATAGAGTGCGTGCTGACAACAGGAAACGCTTATATCCACCGGAGCTCGGGTAATCCGTCCACTTGACAGGATTCCTTGGCGCACGTCTTGCCTCGATGACGTGCCATGTGAGACTGTGGCGCTGGCGCGGCACTATGGCTGGACTCCTCTGCCTTCGTGACGTCATCGTTGCCAAGGGAGGTTTTCATTGGCTCCCAGTGCCACGTCGCTGACGGTGACCAATCTAGTGTCACTGACGTCACATGGTTTTGGCGGGAGAACAGAGGAGCCAGCGCCATATTGGCTTCCTAAAGGGCCTATACCACAGGCCAAAATACTCTTCTTTTACAAATTTCTCGGCACTGCGAGAACACTATACCCTCTTACATATGTCAAACTGAGGCCCGCAACGTCGAGAACGCTCAGGCAAAGTGGACATGACTCTTACAGCTGGCGTGGGAGAATTAGAAGGGGGGGAACACCGTCACATACCCCTCCCCTTAAAATAAGAGTCATGTCTGGTTAGTGTAAGCGGGACAAAGCATCTGCAACTACATGGTCCTTCCCACTGAAAAGCATGACTTCCAGCCAGTACTCCAGCCCCCAATGTGAGACATTCCTCACGTGTCTGTTGACCGTTCCCACGGTCACGCTTGGTACCCACTGCTTTTCTGGCACGGACCGAGGACCCCATACCTCGTGTCCGTTCACGAGCTGGAACTGCGAGAAGTCTAACGGTTCTGCCACTGCGTTATGAATGGCCAACAAAACAGTGTCCACTGTCTCTTCCCACTCATCTTCCTGCTCTGAGCAGAACATTCTCAGAACTGTCTTCGAGGTGGAGTGGAATCTTTCGATCGCCCCCTGCGATTGCGATCGGTAGGGCGACGACCGAATCTGTGTCACTCCCCAACTTGTTGCTGTTTGTCTGAAACACTCAGACCGGAATATATTTCCATCGTCAGTCTGAGTTTCCCTGGGCCTTCTCACCCAAGAGAAAAGTTGTTGTAGCTGACCGGCTACTCCTCTCGACCTCGATCGTCGCTTCGTGGTTACCCCAGGTGACCCGCAGAGTCAACAGAGTGCGACAGATCCAACACTGTCGCTCTGCACTTGGCTGGCAACACTACCTGGTTTCTCGTACCTGGAGATGCCTCTCCGGCCTCCATCCTTACAGGTCTCCACCGCCTCATTAGTATGCCGTTCTGTCTGTAGAAATGAGTGGCCCTCTCAGGACCAACACGTCCTCCTTTGGCCTCACGAATCAATTTGGGGAATTCTGCCTGCTGCAACTCCTCGAGACGAGCGCGGTCCACCCCGAGAGAACTAGTGAGGGTCGCCTGTACCTCACCATCCGGGCTGCCTTCGCCCTCCACTCGCTCTCCGGGTTCTCTGAAGAGGTGATCGATTCCCAGGCCGCCGGACGTCTCCTCGTCGGCCTTATCAGATCCACACCCTCCTTGTCCGTTGCACTGCCTCGGAACTACAGCACAAACAGGGAAAGCCTTCGTGGCGATTCCTTTCTCGTCCCCACAGGCGTCCAACACTCCGCCTTTCTTCTTGTAGTGCTCCAAGCACTCCTCGCCCTTCACGAGGTTCGGGAGGACACGTCCACCGCATGCGTCATTTCCCAAGATGACTTGTGCCTCCATTTGGGCATCGATGCACAGACCCCCACTACTAGGGTTTGGCATCCATAATCTGAATTCAGGGTCACCCGGTGTAGGGGCATTCTCACTGGGCCTCCCACAGTGGTCACACTTGCCACTCCCACACTGGTACTCCTGTGATCCTCGGGGAACAGGGTTTCGCTCACCAGGGTAAATTCTGCCCCAGTGTCTCTTAGTATCTTCACCGGGATGGGGTCTGCGTCCCCCATCCTTACAGTTCCCTCACGCACGAATGGGTTAGCTCTTTTCACATTATTAAGTACGGGTCCATCCCGCACTCCTTCGGCTATCTGGTCCTCTACTCGCACAAAAGCAACGTATCCCCGCTGCTTAGGACGTCTACATTTGCGCGCGACATGTCCAATTAATCCGCAGATGTAGCAGCGGATCCTTCTTCTTCCACGGACTTCCCTTGCGCCTTCCAGCGACTCCTTCTCAGCATTGCCTGTCGTTACAATAACCGTAGCTCCTGAGCTCTCCGTTGGGGACTTCTTTGACGGCTCCACAGCACTCTTCGGTCCTCCGCCGTCTCCACTCGAGGGGTAGGACTTGGGAGAACTCGCTCCCATCCTCCATCCGTCCAACCTTCTATTTCTCCCATATCCGGAGAATGCGGGCGGTCGGTGCTGTCCCTCTTGACGTGGTCATAAGGCTTCTTCCAGCATGTCAGCTCGATCGGCCGTGGCTCTCAGGTCCTTAATGTCCGCCTCCTTTACTCTCACCCTAATCTTGGGAGAGAGCACGGACATGAACTTCTCCATGACCATCAGCCTCTTGACGTCTTCAGCCGACCTTGCTCCTTCCGACTCCAGCCATTTCAGGAACTTCCTCTCCATGTCCCTCGCCGTCTCCGCATATGATTTTCCTGGCGAATGGGTACATTCCCTGAACCTCTTCCTGTAGCATTCCGGCATTAGCTTGAACAAATGGAGCACAGCCCTCTTTACAGCATCGTAGTTGGTACATTCTTGGAGGTCGAGCATATTGTAGGTTTCACGAGCTTCACCAGTGAGCCGTCCATGAACCAGTTCCGCCCACTCTGCCCTCGACCACTTCTTCAAAGTAGCGACTCTCTCAAAGTGGTCGAAGAAGCCCTCAGCCTCATTAGGCACGAAGACTGGCAAATCCCTCTCTCTCACTCGGCGGTCTTCTTGCTGTGATGGGGCAGGTGGAGCTAGTCCTAGCTCAGCTCGCCTCAGCTCAACCTCTTTGTTTGCTTCAACCTCCTGCAGCTTCAGCCTAGCTTCTAGTTCCTCTCGTTTCAGCTGTACTTATCTTTCTTCCCGTTGCAGCTGTGCCTCTCGTTCTTCTCGTTGCAGCTGAGCTTCTCTTTCTGCTTCCTCACGCTTCAGCAATGCTTCTCTTTCTGCTTCCTCACGCTTCAGCTGTGCCTCTCGTTCTCCTCGTTGCAGCTGTGCCTCTCGTTCTTCCCTGTGCAGCTGTGCTTCTTCGCGCTTCAGCTGAACTTCTCGTTCCGCTTCCTCACGCTTCAGCTGTGCTTCTCGTTCTTCCCTGCGCAGCTGTGCTTGTGCTTCTCGTTCTTCCCTGCGCAGCTGTGCTTCTTGCTCACGCTCCTCCTTGCGCAGCTGTGCTTCCAGCTGCAGCTTCATTATCTCCAGCTTAACGCTGCGCCTGCTACCGCTGGACCCCCTACTGCTTCCACCGATGCTTAAGTTCTCTCCCACACTGGCAGGTGTCTGTGGCCGTTCCTCTCCAAAGGCTTCATCTCGTGCCCTGAGCTGTGCCATGATCTCGAGTCTTCTCTCTCCCACTTTGGAAGCTCTCAACTTTATCCCAAAGTGGTCGGCGATCGATTGCAGCTGTGCCCTGGTGCACTCCTCCAGCACTTGCTCATCTCTTGTGTCAATGAAACTCGTTACCTTATCATCCTCCATCTTGTGACTATGAGTGATAACCTGTGCCTGATACCTAATACCGCAAACAATATACCACAATTGCAACCTTTATCTTGATCGTAATCCTGGCAAGGTCGCCAATGTCGGGGTGTTGGTGTTGTGTGTGAGCAACAGTAAACTAGATATCCTCTCAAGGTGGTTGCTCTGGCGATAACCGTTACTCACCGTAGTCCTGCGGGTCTTCACTCTATCCTCTCGGCGCCACTGTACGCCCAGGAGAGTACCCCAGTCGATCCCCAACCGGCCTCAGGTCGAAGAATGAGTGGAGACACAGATTGTTCCCTCAATTGTGTGCCCGCCCCGGCAAGGACTCTTAAACTACTTACAAGGTCGCCAACTGGTGTTTTCCGGTGTCCAGTAACACTACAGTGGTGTTGCGTAATTGTGGTAATTGTGGCAAGAGCACGCTCAATTAATCTGATATCAGGCAAGTAATAATTCCTGTCACTCTGTCTTCTTTAACTATTTCGTAGACACAAGGTTTATGGAGGGGATGATACAAACACCAAGGAATTTTGGTATTTTACTTAAAACATCAGGATATTCATGAATCAAAAAACAAACAAGAACAAGTACAACAGCCGCTCTCTTCTCAGCAGGTAATTTTGAGCACACCGATGTGGCAACACACTTCCACCCCTCACGTCACCTGTCAAAACCAGCTGGTCCGCACCCTACTACGCGTGAGAATGTTTATTGCTTGTTTTCCTGGCATCGCGCGCCCCGTTTCTTTAACTTCTCGTGAATCACTATATTTACCATCCACAAGACATATCTATAATTCTGATAGGACGCAATAAACCACCACTCTGGTCTCACAATCAATAACTCACTCTTACAGCACTTAAAGTGATATTTCGCTGTACCAGGGAACTACACTGTACTTGATAATAATAACTACAAATACACTTAATCACGGTACTGTTCTTTGATTCGATAATTCCTCTTAAAGGCGATATCACAAGTAATGTCTTCACACAAGTGAAATTATTCAATACACAAGCATATACATGTACATAGATATCAATAATAGAAATTATACAAAGACTGGGCACATAGCCTAACACCACTAACTGGTTCACTAGTATATATATATATATATATATATATATATATATATATATATATATATATATATATATATATATATATATATATATAAATAATATATATATATATATATAATATATATATATATATATATATATATATATATATATATATATTCTCTAGAGATGTTCTCCATCCTACAACAGCCCTAAGTTGAATGTGTATGACACCCTTCTGAGGTCCATGCTGGTGAAAGTCCTGAACCTGCCATTGGACGACTCTCAGTGGGAGCAAGCAACCCTTCCTGTAAGACTTGGCGGCCTTGGTGTCCGCACAGCCTCCCAAATTGCTCTACCAGCCTTCCTTTCCTCCTCCCACGCATCGCACGACCTCGTCAGAGATATCTTACCTGCAATCTTGAGAGATTCAGCAGGAATACACGATCCTGCTTTCACTGAATGTTCAAATCCGTGGGATGTTCTGGCAGCCCCAGCAACCATTATAGAGCCAACAAAACAACACAAACAGTCCGGCTGGGACCACCCTCTAGTGGAAAAAGTAACTGATGCCATGCTCAGCGCCGCAACATCAGACAAGGAGAAAGCCCGCCTCAGAGCAGTGCATGCCCCCCATGCAGGAGACTTCCTCCTGGCAGTACCCATGTCAGCAATGGGCACGCGCCTAGATCCAGAATCCCTTCGTGTAGCAGGTGCTCCGCCTTGGTGCCCCAATTCACACTGAATACAAGTGTATTTGCAACAGGGTGGAAACAGACCAATACGGACTGCATGGGTTGCATTGCGGAAGAACAAAGGGCTGGCATGCAAGACACAACGAGGTCAATGACATCATCAAGAGAAGCCTCGTCTCAGCTAAGTGCCCAGCGAAGAGAGAACCTCGCATCCTTGGGGTCCAGAACCTGGATTTCCCCGCACTTCGCCCTGATGGCATCACCATATACTCATGGAAGGAGGGTAGACAGTTGGTGTGGGACTACACATGTGTATCCACCCTGGCTGACACCTATGTACACTTCGGAGCTGATCAAGCAGGTGGGGCGGCCAACCACAGGGAAACAGCAAAATCTCTCAAATACAGGCGACTGGCAGGCCAATACCTCTTTGTTCCCATAGCGTCTGAGACACATGGCCCCTGGGGCAAGAGTGCCTTGGGATTTCTCAAGGAATTGGGTTCCAAGCTCATTGACGTCACCAGAGACCCAAGGGCTTGCAGTTTTTTGTTTCAGCGCCTCAGTGTGGCGATCCAGAGGGGAAATGCTTGCTGCGTCCTCGGTTCCTGTCCGGAAGCGGAGGAGCTTGAAGAGATCCATAACCTTTAGGCATTTGTCTTGTATGTTTTGTAACCTTTAAATACACAATAAAGCAAAAAAAAAAAAAAAAAAGGAAGGGGGTGGTAGGAGAAAAGCACACAGAAACTGTATTGGAGGGGACCTACATTCCCTCCAATGCGTTATGTGTGATTTCCTCCGAGGCTATGGGTCCCCCTTCTTCCAGCCAGAGCCAGAGGTGGTACTCCCATATATATATATATATATATATATATATATATATATATATATATATATATATATATATATATATATATATATATGTATATATAATGAAATATATAATGAAATATATACATGAAATACACATGAAATAAATTCTCGTCACAACAAATTCTTTAGTAAATCCAGGTGCTTGCACACACCACATATATATATATATATATATATATATATATATATATATATATATATATATATATATATATATATATATATATATATATATATATATATATATAATGAATACTGTGAGTGCCCTGTATAGCCTCACTCTGCAACTGTGCCTACTGTGACATAGATCCAGGTGAGACTTGCTCACAACATGAAAGATACTCTGGCTAAATATATATATCTAACTAAAGGGGAATTGGGAGGGTAACTGTAATCACCTACTTCACCTATCCTATGATGAGAGTTGAGTTGCAGTTCCTGGTCCAGGCTCTCGCCTCGTGTATCCTCCAGAAACACAAGCCAACGCCTCAGGATTATCGCGTCTCGCCGAGTTCTGTCCACCGCAGGTCCGTGCTCTTCCTCCACGTCTTGCAGGGTTGGAGTCGGTCTCCTGGCCGTCAACTTCCCTCTCAATTACGGCTGCCAGTCTACGTCTCGGCGGTAGTCGTACGGATTCCCAATTAGTTACTTCTTTGCACTCCCAGTGGAATTGGCCCCGCCACTACGATGTCACTGTGAAGCTATCAGATGTCCCAGACGATACTGCTTAAACTCCACTTGCACAGCACCCGATTCCAGAGCACTTGAAGCTCAATATACTGTCAATTCCCTCGTCAGTCCACACACATGGAAGGAAGGAAGACTTCTTGGTGTACTTGCATACAACTGGTGACTCATAAGGTTCCACTGGATTGTCGTACTACTGTCAAACTGACACGACCGTCGTTCATACATCCAACCTAGTTGACGAGTCGGTCAACCAGGTTTCCTCACGGTGGAATGGCCCGACCGCTAAGCTGTCTCCTAAACGAGTGAACTGCCACAGACGACACATACGTCACTGCCCGGTCCACTTCTTGCAACGCACCTGTCCCGGAGCACTTGTTGCTCAATATTCCGTCAATTCCTTCTCCGGTCCACACATATGGAATGAAGGAAGACCTCTTAGAGTGCGTGCAGACAACAGGAAACGCTTATATCAACCGGAGCTCGGGTAATCCGTCCACTTGACAGGATTCCTTGGCGCACGTCTCGCCTCGATGACGTGCCGTGTGAGACTGTGGCGCCGACGCGGCGCTATGGCTGGAATCCCCTGCCTTCGTGACGTTATCTTTGCCAAGGGAGGTTTTCATTGGCTCCCAGTGCCACGTTGCTGACGGTGACCAATCTGGTGTCAATGACGTCACACGGTTTTGGCGGGAGAACAGAGGAACCAGCGCCATATTGGCTTCCTAAAGGGCCTATACCACAGGCCAAAATACTTTTCTTTTACAAATTTCTCGGCACTGCGAGAACACTATACCCTCTCACATATGTCAAACTGAGGCCCGCAACGTCGAGAACGCTCGGGCAAAGTGGACATGACTCTTACAGCAGGCGTGGGAGAATGAAAGGTGGGGGAACACCGTCACACTGGTCATGATGGTCAAGCGGATTAAGGCGTCCTGTAGATACCATTTGCATTGCTCCTGGGAGTATTGGTTTGAGTCACTTCTTGGGGTGTGAGTTTTAAGTCGCATATAGTCCTGAGGACCATTCAGACTTGTTCGCATTTGTGTTCCTCAAGTGTGCCCCAAAGATTGAGGTGATTTGATAAAAATGCTGTGCCCAAGATTACCATCCGAGTGCCGACGGGGAAGTGGTTCAAATAGCTTCGGCTATCACTTTCTTATGTCCAGTTGTCATGGTCAAGCGGATTAAGGCGTCCTGTAGATACCAGTTGCGTTGCTCCTGGGAGTATGGGTTCGAGTCACTTCTGGGGTGTGAGTTTTCAGTCATATATATATATATATATATATATATATATATGTGTGTGTGTGTGTGTGTGACCAAAAAGCCAGATTAATAATTCTAACACGAATTTTCTCAATATTTCATATGTTTCTTTTCACTGTTGATGGTAATTGTAAAATTAATTCTCCAAAATTCATTATTATTTCTAGTCTGATGCGACACTTGAACGCGTTTCGTAATAACTTATTACATTTTCAAAGACTTTAGTTTACACACACACAACTATAACCTGCAAACACTAAACAGAGTTCTACTATGCTATGATTTAAACAGCTTTCTTTTTATACCCGCATTTTGGGTGAGGTGATTTGTTACAACAGTTTTGGATGAGGTGAACAAAACTTTCAACACAAGACAGAACATGAAACAGTGGGTATAAATTGGGTAAATTAAAAGGAAGACTGGAAGTAACTGCAGAAGGCCTATTGGCCCATATTTCTTGATGCTTCTATATTGGTGCAGAGTCTTGATGTGGGTAGAATATAGTTGTGCATTAATTGGCTGTTGATTGCTGGTGTTGACTTCCTAATGTGTAGTGCTTCGCAGATATCAAGCCGCCTGCTATCGCTGTATCTATTGATGATTTCCGTGTTTTTTGTTAAGACTTCTCTGGAGATGGTCTGGTTATGGGAAGAGAATATATGTTCCATAATGGAGCCCTGTTGCTTTTGTATCAATAATTGCCTGGAAAGAGATGTTGTTGTCTTGCCTATATACTGAGTTCTTTGAGGCTTACAGTCCCCAAGTGGGCATTTGAAGGCATAGACGACATTGGTCTCTTTTAAAGCGTTCTGCTTTGTGTCTGGAGTTTCTCTGAGTAGGTTGGCTGTTCTTTTGGTCTTATAGTAAATCGTCAATTGTATCTTCTGATTATTGTCTGTAGGGATAACGTTTCAATTAACAATATCTTTCAAGACCCTTTCCGCCGTTTCATGAGCTGTGGAAAAGAAGTTCCTGTAAAATAGTCTAATAGGGGGTACAGGTGTTGTGTTAGTTGTCTCTTCAGAAGTTGCATGGCGTTTTCACTTCCTTCTTATGATGTCTTCAACGAAACCATTGGAGAAGCCGTTGTTGACTAGGACCTGCCTTGCCCTACAGAGTTCTTCATCGACTTGCTTCCATCCTGAGCTGTGGCTGAGAGCACGGTTGACATAAGCGTTAACAAAACTCCTCTTATACCTTGTCTGGGCAGTCACTGTTGGCATTGAGGCACATTCCTATGTTTGTTTCCTTAGTGTAGACTGCAGTGTGGAAATCTCCGCTCCTTTCCATGACTGTTACATCTAGAAAGGGCAGCTTCCCATCTTTTCCATCTCATAAGTGAAATGCAACACAGATACCGCTCAAATGCCTCCTTCAGCTCCTGCAGATGTCTAACATCAGGTACCTGGTAAAAAATGTCGTCAACATACCTGCAGTATGGCCGGTTTCAAGTTCATGTTGACTAAACCTTTTGTTCGATGGTACCCGCGTAGAAGTTCACAAACAGGACTCCTAGGGGAGAACCCATGGCGACCCAATCTACTTGCTTATACATGTGCCCCCTCCGGGCTCAAGAAGGGTGCCTCTTTAGTACCAGCTTGAGTAGTTTCCTCAGATGTTTTCTGGTATGTCAAGAGGAGTACAGGCCGGATCACGATACACTCTGTCCGCTATCATCCCGATTGTTTCATCCACAGGTACGTTTGGTAAACAGTGATTCTACGTCCAACAAGGCTCTTATCCCTCTGGAGCGTGTTCCCCGCAGTAAGTCAACAAATTCCTTTGGAGACTCATGCTGAAGGCGCCCGGACATAAGGAGTCAGCAAGTCGTTGAGTCGCTTCGTCAGTCTGTACGTGGGTGTTGGTATCTGGCTGATGATTGGCCAAAAGTAGGTTCCAGGCTTGTGTGTCTTGACATTTCCATACGCGTATCTAGTTTGTATTCCCCAATAATCTTTGGCAGGTGGAGTCCGGATTTCTTGGCGTTCATATATATATATATATATATATATATATATATATATATATATATATATATATATATATATATAATATATATATATATATATATATTATAATATCTATATACATATATGAATATATATCTATTCTATATAGTTATAATATATAATACTATATATTACATATATGCGAACAAGCCTGAATGGTCCCCAGGACTATTCGAATGAAAACTCACACCCCAGAAGTGACTCGAACCCATACTCCAGGAGCAATGCAACTGGTATGTACAAGACGCCTTAAACCACTTGACCATCACGACCGGACAAAAATGAGGTGATAGCCGAAGCTATTTGAACCACCTCACCGCCGGCACTCGGATGATTATCTTGGGCATAGCATTTTACCAAATCACCTCATTCTTTGGGCACACGTGAGGAACACAAATGCGAACAAGCCTGAATGGTCCCCAGGACTATATGCGAATGAAAACTCACACCCCAGAAGTGACTCAACCCATACTCCCAGGAGCAACGCAACTGGTATGAACAAGACGCCTTAAACCACTTGACCATCACGACCGGACAAAAATGAGGTGATAGCCGAAGCTATTTGAACCACCTCACGCCGGCACTCGGATGGTTATCTTGGGCATAGCATTTTACCAAATCACCTCATTCTTTGGGGCACACGTGAGGAACACAAATGCGAACAAGCCTGAATGGTCCCCAGGACTATATGCGAATGAAAACTCACACCCCAGAAGTGACTCGAACCCATACTCCCAGGAGCAACGCAACTGGTATGTACAAGACGCCTAAACCACTTGACCAACACGACCGGACAAATGAGGTGATAGCCGAAGCTATTTGAAACCACCTCACCGCCGGCACTCGGATGGTTATCTTGGGCATAGCATTTTAACCAAATCACCTCATTCTTTGGGGCACACGTGAGGAACACAATGCGAACAAGCCTGAATGGTCCCCAGGACTATATGCGAATGAAAACTCAGGCTTGAAAACTATATGCGAATGAATAATGAAAATTCAGGCTTGTTCGCATTTGTGTTCCTCACGTGTGCCCAAGAATGAGGTGATTTGGTAAAATGCTATGCCCAAGATAACCATCCGAGTGCCGCGGTGAGGTGGTTCAAATAGCTTCGGCTATCACCTCATTTTTGTCCGGTCGTGATGGTCAAGTGGTTTAAGGCGTCTGTACATACCATTGCGTTGCTCCTGGGGTATTGGTTCGAGTCACTTCTGGGGTGTGAGTTTTTATTATATACATATATATATAAATATAATATATATATATATATATATATATATCATCTATATATATATATTTATATATCTTATATATATCTAATCTATATATTGTCGGGGTGTTCACGGTTCGTGTGTTAAGGGTTAAGCACGGTTGACTATGATATCCTCTCGACGTGGTTGCTCTCACAATAACCCTTACTCACCGTTGTTCTACGGTCTTCCCTCGATCCTCTAGGCTCCACTGCGCGCCCAGGAGAGTACCCCAGTCGACCTCACAACCGGCCTTAAGTTGTAAGATGAGTGGGAGACACAGATTGTTTCCTCAATTTGTGGCCCGTCCCGGCAGAGAACTATCACACAGCCTTCAAGGTCGCCAACTGGTGTTTTGTTAGGTGTCCAGTAACACTGCAGTGGTGAGGTGTAATTGTGGTAATTGTGGTAAGAGCAATTTGACTAGTTGGTCTCAGGCAAGTAATTACTTCTGTCACTCTTCTATTTCCTTTTGGCGTCACAAGATAATGGAGGGGATGATATCAAACACCAAAGAGTTTTGGTATTTTACTTAAAGACAACGAGAAACTATATGCATCAAAAAACATATCAGGATCATTGTATAAACAGCTGCTCAATCCGCAGCAAATAATCTGGCGCACCGATATGGCAACATCCGCCATCCCCTCGCGTCACATGTCAGATATCAGCTGATCGGGGCCCTCACGACCGTGAGAAGGCTAGTACTTGTTTTCTAATTCTCACGATCCCCGTTTATTTACTTTTGTGCAAAACACAGTATTTAAGATTCACATGACATACTTATGATTCCACTGGGTTGCGATACACCACTTCCATTGGCCTCACGATCATATCTTATTCACACTGCAC
>WNGS01005533.1:51675-64263 GCA_020271785.1 Procambarus virginalis
AGAGGGAAGGATGAACCAGCTATGCTTGATCTGATATTTACCCTCAATGAGTGGGATATAAGGAAGTTAAGATGGAAGCCCCTTGGGAACGAGTGATCACAGTGTATTGATCTTTGAGTAGTTGGTAGAGCTAGGACTTATCTCCCCCAAAAAAGAACTAGAAAACAAAAGGCTGGCATACTGAAAGGGGAATTATAGGTGATGAGAAGTATATACCATGGGACACAGACCTCAGAGCTAAGTCGGTACATGACATGATGGATTATGTCAACCAAAAGTGTAAGGAGGCAGTAAACAGGTTTATCCCGGCCAAAAGGGAAAAATCCGAGAATCAAAAGAAGAATCCGTGGTTAACAGGGCATATATGGAAGCAAAGGAACTGAACAAAAGGGCGTGGAGGAACTTCCGAAATAACAGAACACCAGAAAGCAGAGAGAGATACCAGAGAACCAGGAATGAGTATGTTAGGGTGAGAAGAGAAGCAGAGAAAAATTATGAAAATGATATAGCAAGCAAAGCCAAGACCGATCCAAAGCTACTTCACAGTCACATCAGGAAGAAAACACTAGTGAAATAACAGATAATGAAACTTAGAACAGGCGAGGACAGGTATACAGTGAACGACATAGAGGTAAGTGAAGAACTCAACAAGAGGTTCCAGGAGGTCTTCACAATAGAACATGGTGAGGTCACTGTGCTTGGAGAGGGGGCAGTAAACCAAGCGGACTTGGAAGGGTTCAAAATTACGAGAGATGAGGTCAAGAGACACCTGTTGGATCCGGATGTGAGAAAGGCTGTTGGTCCAGATGGGATCTCACCATGGGTATTTGAAAGAGTGTGCAGAGGCTCTCTGCTTGCCACTCTCCATATTGTATGGTAAGTCACTGGAGACGGGAGACTTACCAGAAATATGGAAGGCAGCTAATGTGGTCCCAGTGCTCAAAAAGGGTGGCAGACAAGAGGCACTGAACAACAGGCCAGTGTCCTTAACTTGTATACCAGGCAAAGTGATGGAGAAGATCGTGAGAAAAAATCTAGTAACTCATCTGGAGAGACGAGACTTCGTGACAAATCGCCAACATGGGTTCAGGGAGGGTAAATCTTGCTTTACTGGCCTAATAGAATTCTACGATCGGGTGACAAAAATTAAGCAAGAGCAAGAAGGCTGGGCGGACTGCATTTTTTTGGACTGTCGGTAAGCCTTTGACACAGTCCCCCATAAGAGGCTGGTACATAAACTGGAGAGACAGGCAGGAGTAACTGGTAAGGTGCTCCAGTGGATAAGGGAATACCTAAGGAATAGGAAGCAACGAATTACAGTGAGGGGTGAGACCTCAGATTGGGGTGAAGTCACCAGTGGAGTCCCACGGGGCTCTGTACTCGGCTCTATCCTGTTGCTTATATACATAAAGGCTATCCCAGAGAATATAGACTCATTCCCTTAATGTTTGCTGACGATGCCAAAATTATGATAAGGATCAAGACAGAGGAGGACTGCTTGAGGCTTCAAGAAGACCTGGACAAATTAAAGGAATGGTCGAATAAATGGTTGTTAGAGTTTAACCCAAGCAAATGTAATGTAATGATGATAGGTGTAGAGAGCAGGACCTAGATTCCCGAAGCTCCATGTATTTCTTCGTAAGTAGGTTTGCTACGAAGGTTCCTAAGTGTGCCCTAAGAAGATGTTTAGGTGCAATTCACGTAGGTCCACTTAGGAAGATATTTCTTGGTTCACCTGCGTGCCGATAGAGGTCACTACTGTGTTTCGTTTGGCCAATCAGAGAGTAGGAACATTCTTCATATTGATGATTTAGCGCTGGCTTATCGGAGCTCTACTGCATCCTATTTACGTCGAATTTTCTTATAAAATTAGTATATTTCGAAGTAAAACTGTTTTTTCAACTTCTACAGCCAGCACCGACATTGTAGTAAACAAATATGTTACATTTGTTGTTTACCTACGTAATTCTAAGAGATACTGTGTAGCTGTCCTTGTTGCTCGGAAGATGCGCTGACAATTATTGTATATATTTACTGAATTTACCCAAGGGCCACTAACTATCTAGTGGCCTCGACGAAGACAGAAAGCCGGCGGCTTGTTAAAGGGCCCGCCAATTGTCTTAATGATATTTTTTAGCTGGAATTTGGCATTTACGGCTTCAGCGGGTAGCCGTTTCATGGGTTTATAACCCTCTTGGTGGATAAAACATCTGTTTTCAGTCCTACTTGAGAGAACATACTCTCCAACATTATATCTGTGATTGCCCTGTTATCAGCGACTTCATACCAAATAGTATGAGGTACTTTGAGCTCTGTAATTACTTCATACACTCAGGAATATTGGAAGATATTCTTGTGCTGTACCCAGATTTTGCCAGTGGAGGCTAATAGATCAGCCTTAAGTATTTTGTTCTCTCCTGATTCCATGTATGACTGGCCATCCTGTGAGGTGAGGATGTTGGATGAGCTTGTAGCTGGTTTTTGATCTACACTGTGTGGTCCTTCATACAGAATAGGGAAGCAGCACATTGCTGTGTATACCTAAACATGTTAAAAAATACATTGTTTGAGAGGAGTCTTGTAGAAACTGGTAAGAGTAATTATAATATAATGTTTCCATGATTCAGTGCTTACCTCTTGTGAAAATCGTGAAGAGTTGTTAAGTCAAAGTTGATTTGTTTTTTGTATTGAGGCTGGTATTTTGTACCTTGATTCCATGTATGTCTAACCATCCTGTGAGATGGGAGTTTAGATAAATTTATAGCTAATTTTTTTTTGTCTACACTGTGTAATATTCCATATAGAATAGGGTAGCAGCACATTGCTGTGTATACCTAATCTTTTTAATAAAAAAAATCAGTAATAAAGATTTTAAATTATAGTTTGTGTTATTACAAATACTGTATTATCCTTATTAAATCATGTTAACCATGGATCATTAAGATCTCATGTTAATATGATATAGTCATATTTCTTTTGGACTGCTAATCCATGCTAATCATTTTTGAATCATTCATTAAATTGTGCATTATGTCTCAATTTTTCACTTCCTTGGATATACTGTACATTACAAAAAGATAGGATAAAAATAAACCAGTAATATTTCTTTCATTATATTTTTTTATTTAAATAGCTGCATCAATATTTTTACAGCTGACAGGATTTGTTTTACCATACAGGTGCATTATTTGTTAAAAAAATGGTTTATTGTTACACACAATGGTGCTATATAGCCTTCCCAGCTTGGTGCCTTCTTTTAATACTTATTTACTGATTAATAAATAAATAATAAATAAATTTTATTCAGGAAAAGTACATAGTTGATTTACAAACATAATGTTGGATTTATAGACAGCTAGTACATACAATACCTAAAGCCACAAATACATATACTCATAGCATTTCGGGCAAGGTGTGGGAGAAAAAACACTTAGACTAAATCTTAATAGTAAGCGGGATTAGGTATAAATTGTGTTGAAAGAAGGAATAAAAAATAAAAAAGGGGGGTAACATAGCAGAAATCAGCAATTGTACACGTTGGTGAACAGCATTGTTTAAAAAATAGCAAGACTTGGGTTTACATTTAGGGTTAAGGTAGGTTACATGGAGTTAATTAGGTAGAACTTGGTTTTACTCTTAAACTGGTTGAGAGAGGTACAGCCTTTGACATGATTCGGGAGGTCATTCCACATTCTGGGTCCCTTGATTTGTAGAGCACTTCTAGTTTGGTTACACACAGCCAAATTGTGTAACAGGAAGAGGTTTTGGACACAAATTTGTTCCATGCTAAATGTAGAGGAATCAGCTGAGTATTCCTCAAATAAAATAAGCTGCCTCAGCTTATAAGGTAAATAAAATAAGCATTTCTCAAATAAGTAGCTGCCTCACCTCACTGCCTTACTGCTACATAGCCTTCCCAGCATGGTGCCTTCTTTTGATAATTACTTGTTCCACACCAAAGTTGTGTAACAGGAAGAGGTCTTGGACCCCTACTTCCCCTCTCTCTTTTTAACAGTCCGTGTGGTCATAATTATAGCTTTAAGTATTCAATGAATAAAGTTTTTGACATTTTTACCCTTCTCCTTACCTATCATCATTGTGCAGCATACTTTTATTTTATGTCTCACCCAGATTTAATTTCAAAATAAAACCAAACTAAATAAATTAGAAATGGGTATGTATAGCTAAGGTACACCCTTACTACTAGGTGAACAGGGGCATTTGGTGATAGTAAATGATCCCATCAGGCAGAGTTCATCACCTTCTCTCATATTTCATGTTCACCAGTGTTTATTTACTTAATAACTACGGGTATAATATCTTGCTATTATAAAACTAATTCTACTATCATAAAAGACATATTTACTTCACGTTTCAAGCAGAGAATGCATATATAACTAACACGAATGCATATTGGTCATGTTCCAATTTCTTAAAATCTATCCCAGTGTTATGTAGTAGAGAAAAATTGAGTTATATCCAGTTTACGTAAAGCTACGAGTGGTCGAAACCACACTTAGATCCCGGACCAAACTTACGAAAGTTTTTCCACTTAGTGTAGCTACCTGAATACCTACGTAGCCGCCACAAAGGCGCTAAGAAGGAAACATTCGTAGCTAAGAAGAAAAGCCTTCGTAAGTACCTTCGTGAATCTGGCCCCAGGAGACCAGTTAGAAGGTATCATTTGGGAGATGAAATTCTTGAAGAATCAGAGAAAGAGAAAGAGAAAGACCTGGGGGTTGATATCACGCCAGACCTGTCCCGTGAAGCCCATATCAAGAAGATAACATCAGCAGCATATGCCAGGTTGGCTAACATAAGAATGGCATTTAGACACTTGTACAAAGAATCATTCAGAAATTTGTATACCACCTATGTCAGACCAATCCTGGAGTATGCAGCCACAGCATGGAGTCCATATCTAGTCGAGCATAAGACTTAACTGGAAAAAGTTCAATGGTTTGCCACTAGACTAGTACCCAGGTTGAGAGGTATGAGCTACGAGGAGAGACTACGGGAATTAAACCTCACGTCACTAGAAGACAGAAGAGTTAGGGGGGATATGATCACCACGTACAAGATTCTCAGAGAAATAGGTAGGGTATATAAAGACAGGCTATTTAACACAAGGGGTACATGCACTAGGGAACACAGGTGGAAACTGAGGACCCAAATGAGCCACAGAGACGTTAGAATGATTTTTTTAGTGTCAGAGTGCTTGACAAATGGAATGCATTAGGCAGTGATGTGGTGGAGGCTGACTCCATACACAGTTTCAAGTGTAGATATGATAGAGTCCAATAGGCTCAGGAACCTATACACCAGTTGATTGACAGTTGAGAGGCGGGACCAAAGAGCCAGAGCTCAATCCCCGCAAGCACAAATAGGTGAGTATACACACACACACACACACACACGCACACACACACACAAACACACACATGGGGTCTGGTAGCTGAGCGGACAGCACACAGGATTCGTAATTCTGTGGCCCGGGTTCGATTCCCGGACCAGGTAGAAATAAATGGGCAAAGTTTATTTTACCCTGATGCTCCTGTTACCTAGCAGTAAATAGGTACCTGAGTGTTAGACAGTTGTTAAGGCGCTGCTTCTTGGGTGTGTGTAAAAAAAAATCATTAGTTAGTAGTTACACTTGATTGATTGATAGTTGAGAGGCGGGCCGAAGGAGCATAGCTCAACTGTCGGAAGAACAACTAGGTGAATACACACACACACACACAACTTACTTAAAACTCTCCCCATAGTAGGCTATATAGCTCCGGCCTGGAACCCCACCTGCAAAAAAGAAGAATCCCTCAGAAGCGAATATACACTACAATGTTTTTGTTTCACTGAGGGGGACTGAATTACTGTACATGGTATGGTTGCGGGTGCTCGACCTAACCACAGAGGAGACATGATAAAAGCATACAAGTTACTCACATTGTGAACATAAGAATATTAAAAATACTCGCAAGGATGGGGGCGGGAGGGAAGGGCTATAAAAAACGTACAAAATACTCATATGTGGGACCTAAGAACGTACAAAATACTCACAGAGTGGACATGATAAGAACATACAGAATACTAATGGGAATGGACAGGCAAATTGGCAATGCTCACCATAATGCACAGTGGAACTAGCTATTGTAATTGGATATTAGGAGACATAAATTAGCTGTAGAGAGATTATGAAGAACGTTTTCAGCACAAAAGTTTCAAGATAAAAGGCGTATTCGGAAATTTTACGGTAAATGTACCTACCAGTTTAACAATAGACAAACTGGCAAATGACTCGAGAAAAAGAAGTCATTGTATTGCTGGATTTGGTAGCTAAAAATAAGAACCCCAGGAGCTAGCTCAGGTCTGAAAGCAAATAGATAAACACACACACACACACACACACACACACACACACACACACACTAGGGCCTCGTAGCCTGGTGGATAGCGCGCAGGACTCGTAATTCTGTGGCGCGGGTTCGATTCCCGCACGAGGCAGAAACAAATGGGCAATGTTTCTTTCACCCTGAATGCCCCTGTTACCGAGCAGTAAATAGGTACCTGGGAGTTAGTCAGCTGTTACGGGCTGCTTCCTGGGGTGTGTGTGTGTGTGTGATGTGGGGAAAAAAAAAGTTGTTAGTAAAACAGTTGATTGACAGTTGAGAGGCGGGCCGAAAGAGCAAAGCTCAACCCCTGCAAACACAACTAGGTGAATACAACTAGGTGAATACACACACACACACACACACACACACATTGACAGGGTTGATAAAGACAGGCTGTTTAACACAAGGGGCACACGCACTAGGGGACACAGGTGGAAACTGAGTGCCCAAATGAGCCACAGAGATATTAGAAAGAACTTTTTTAGTGTCAGAGTGGTTGACAAATGGAATGCATTAGGAAGCGATGTGGTGGAGGCTGACTCCATACACAGTTTCAAGTGTAGATATGATAGAGCCCATTAGGCTCAGGAAACTGTACACCTGTTGATTGACGGTTGAGAGGCGGGACCAAAGAGCCAGAGCTCAACCCCCACAAGCACAACTAGGTGAGTACAACTAGGTGAGTACACACTGAATGACAAGGAAGTGTGTGAAGAACTCAACAAGAGATTCCAGGAGGTCTTCACAATAGAACAAGGAGAAGCCCCTGCACTAAATGAGGAGGAGGCAATCCAAGCAACCTTGGAGGAATTTGACCTCACCAGTGAGGTCAAAAGGTGTCTGTTGGAGCTGGATGTGACAAAGGCTGTTGGGCCTGACAGAATCTCACCATGGATACTAAAGGAAGGTGCAGAAGCTATAAGTGAGCCACTCTCTATGGTGTATAACAGGTCACTGGAAACAGGAGACCTACGAGAAAGTTGGAAGACAGCTAACGTAGTCCCAATATACAAGAATAGTGAGAGACAAGAGGCACTGAACTACAGGCCAGTTTCCTTAACTTGTATACCATGCAAGGTGATGGAGAAGATCATGAGGAAAAGGCTCGTAGAGCATCTGGAGGGAAATAACTTTGTAACGCACCACCAACATGGGTTCAGGGATGGTAAATCGTGCCTCACAGGTTTAATAGAATTCTATGACCAGGCAACAAAAATTAGGCAGGAAAGAGAAGGGTGGGCCGACTGCATTTTCCTGGACTGCCAGAAAGCCTTTGACACAGTACCCCATAAAAGGCTGTTAAAAAAGTTGGAGCAACAGGCAGGAGTAAAAGGGAAGGTTCTCCAGTGGATAAGGGAGTACTTAAGCAACAGGACCCCCCTCCCCGCTCGGCCCGTTGATGCCGTGAGGGGGGCTTAGTGGGCGGCTGCCGGAGTGTGATGCTCCTTAGGACAGTCCTCTGTCCTTTTCTAGCCTTGTGCTCCTGCTGCCGTCCTCTCAAATTGTGCCGAGCATCTTTTCCTTTTCCTTCTGTTTCGTTTTTCTCCCCCTCTTCTCCTATCTGCTTGTCGTTTCCTGCCGTCCTTTGCTTGTTTTGGATCTTTCTTTGGACTTCTTTTGTTTTGACGCCTGGGTGCTTGAGGAGGCATACTCTTGCACCCGTAGAACTGTAGTACCCAACGTCTCGAGCGAGGGGAACCTTTTATTGTCAATCCCCCTTTCGTCGCTGAACCCGATCTCGACGGACTGACGGTTCTTAAGGTGGCTTTTGTGGGGCGTATACTCACGACGCACCCCTAGGGGCCCCGGCATGATCGGCGATAGCTTCTGTTGGGTGTCCTGCCTCTAATTGTGGCTCCATGGTGGGTATGGGGCACATTCGTGAATGAATGTCTCTTTTCGTCTATGACAATGAATGTTTCTGTTTTACCCTCTCAGGCTCGTGGGGTGGGCGACCAAGCCCCCGAGTCGGCCTGTATTGGAAGACCAGGCTCTGTAGCCTCCGCTGCGTTGGGCCCCGACCTTGCTCCTCCTTTGGCCTCTCTGACTCCTCCCTCGGCTCCCCTCCCTCCTCTGTGGTTGGGTCGAGCCCCAAGCCCCCAGTGGTGACTACCTCATCCCCTGGCGCGGCTCCATCTCTAGTTGTGACTACTGCACCTTTTAACCCCTCTCTCTCTGGGGGTTCTCACCGCCGTCCTCGTCACGGCCGCCCTCGTTCGATTCCTTCCCGTTCTGATACCTATCAAGCCTTGTTTGGTCCCGCTTCGTGGGCCAAATATTTGATCTCCTCCCTCTTGATTCTGCGCCTCTTGATGATTTCTCCCTCCATCGACATCTCGTTGATTCCGTGGATGCCTCTGTTACTTTCAACCCCACTCGTCTCGGTACACGTGTGGTTGCTGCTCCTTCTCAGGATGCTGCTTCCCGCTTGGCTGCCTTATCCTGCCTTGGCGAGACCCTGTTCGGGTCTCGAAGAACGCTCAGTTGAATGCCAGTGTTGGCACTATTCTGCTCCCGCCCCATGTTGCGACCGGTGTTCGGGATCTGCGAGACTGCCACGACGATATTCGACATATCCTTGCTGCCCAGGGCCATTCTATTCTCCAAGTGGACACGTTTACTCGTCCCCGCGTGGTAGTCGCCGTCAACCCCTTCGGGTTGTGAAGATTACCTTTGATGGTAGGACCCTTCGCCCTCCGTTATTCTTGCTGGTGCCAGGTGCTCTGTTCAGGAGTACATTCCTTCTCCTCGGCTCTGTAACAAGTGCTGGAGGTTTGGGCATGGTGCCCTCCGCTGCTCTGGGACTGTCTCTCTCTGTCCTTTGTGTGGTGGCGAAGGTCACTCTAAGTCAGAGTGCACTTCTCCCCAGGCTCGTTGCCTCAACTGCGGTGAGGCCCATCCTACCTTCTCCCGTGCGTGTGTCCATTACAAGCTTGAGGCAGCCGTCCTCAGCTTGAAGCACCGGGAGCGCTTATCTTTTCCTGAGGCGAGGCGTCAGGTTCGCCGGCTCCCGCCTTATGCTAATATCTCTTATGCTCGCGTGTTGCGCTCTTCTTCTCCTCGTCCTTCCCACCTTCCTCAAACTCACAACCGTTTCCGGGCTTTGGACCCTGATACACCCACTGCCTCCTCCTCTGTTCCTTGAGTTCTGTCCCGAAGGGTCCCCCTCCTGGTCCTCTGTCTGGAGTTCCCCTTCTTTCTACCCGGTCTGTCGTGTCTCCTGTGTCTTCTTCCTCGTCTCCCGATCCTCCTTCCCATCCTTCTCCTCCATCTCTGACTCTCCCCACCGCCTGTTGGTGCAGGCGGATGTCCATCGCTCTCCTCACGGCCATCATGTGTGCTCTCGTTCAGCTTCTCCTGTTGAGACACTGGAATCCGTTGCCCGGTACGTAGTTGCTGGGACACCGGTCTCTCTAAGCCAGAAGCGTAAGCCTGGCTCCTCTCCTTCCTCCTCCCCGGCGGGTAAGAAGGCCTCGCTTTCTTCCTCGACCCCTACTACTGGCTCTATTGCTCCTTCCCCTCCCATTTCAGTGGTTGCTCCCCCTGTTCCTGCTATGGAGGTTTCTTTGGCCCCTGCTTCCCTTTCGGTGCTGCCCTTGCTGAGGTGCGCTCCCCTCTTTCTACTCCCCCTCTTCCTGCTGCTGTCCTTGACTGCTCCTCTCCGTTGTCTCCTCCTCTTCTTCCTCCTCCTCCGGACCCCGCCGCCCACCTCTGGTCTGTTCTCCGCTTCCTTCCCTCCGTCTTTGCTCAGTTTACCCATGCCCCCTAACCCTGACTTTGCTGACCCTGATCCCGACCCTGATATTCTTTAACGTGCTATGTTGCTCTTTCGCCTTTGTTTCTTCCTTGTTTTCTGTTGTTGTCCTTTCTCTTCTCGTCGTTGTATATTCTTCAATGGAACGTTCGAGGTTATTACGCCAATTTCCTCGAACTCCAACTTCTGATTTCGCGGTTTTCGCCCCCTTGTGTCTGTCTCCAGGAGCCGATGCTTGGTGCTCGTCCTGGTCGTTTCGTGGCTATTCCTTTCTCTCCCCCCCCCCCCAGCTGTTGCTGGGGCTCCTAATTCTTCTGCTCTCTTGATTCGCGCTGATGTTCCCTTTGTTCCTTTACTTTTTCCTTTGCCCCTCCATTGTTCTGCTGCTCGTATCTTTGTGGGAAATGGTACACAGTTTGTTCCATTTATCTCCCCCCAGTGTCCCGCTTCTCTTCCTGATTTGAAACACCTCTTGGACTCCTTGCCGGAGCCTGTGCTCCTGCTGGGTGACTTCAATTGTCGTCATTCTCTTGGGGTGATGTTTTGACGAATACCCGGGTCGCCTTCTTGAGCCGTTTCTCCTCTCTTCTTCCCTGTCTCTTCTGAATTCTGGTGAGCCCACTCATTTGGACTCTCGGACTCGCACCCTTTCCTGTCTTGATCTTTCTCTCTGCTCTTCTTCTCTTTACTTAGATTTCACGTGGCAGGTTCTTGATGACCTCCATGGCAGTGATCATTTCCCTATCCTTGTTTCCTTTTTCTCTTTTCGCCCTTCCCTCTCTTTCCTAGGTGGCAGTTTGCTAAAGCGGACTGGAACCTATTTACCCTCAGTGCTGCTCTCTCTGACCTCTCCCTTCTGCCTCTCCCTCGCGCTCTCCTCCTTTTCATGACACTGTCATCGACGCTGCCCTCCGCTCTATTCCTCGCTCTTCCTCTCGGGGTCCACGGAAGTGCGTTCCCTGGTGGAATGCGGACTGTGCTCGGGCTGTCCGCTGTAAGCGTGCAGCCTGGAAGAGGCACCGCCGTCGGCAGACGACCGATTCTTTTCTTTTCTTTCGGAAAGCGAGTGCGGTGGCCCGTAGGGCCATCCGTACGGCTAAACGTGAATGTTGGACTTCTTATGTCTCCACAATTACGTCCGAAACTCCCCTGCCACAGATCTGGAAGCGTATCCGCAAGATAGCGGGTAAGTTCGTTCCCGATGTTTCCCCGGTCCTTCACCTCCGTGGTACTCTTGTGGCGGACCCGTTGCAGGTCGCTACCGAACTGGGTTCTCACTTTTCTTCTGTTAGCTCTGGTCTTCATCTTTCCCAATCTTTCCTTCTTCGTAAACCTGTCCTTGAGTCTCGTCCTTTAGATTTCTGCACTCGTCTTCGACTTTCCTATAATGATCCCTTCTCTCTCTCTGAACTTCGTTCTGCCCTGGCCCTCTGCGGTTCTACGGCGGCGGGCTCCGATGGTATTCATTATGAGATGCTTCGCCATCTCCCTCCGTGCACGTCTCAGTATTTACTGAGTCTGTATAATCGGATCTGGGAGTCGTCGTCAGTCCCTGAGGACTGGCTCGATGCCGTTGTCCTCCCTGTTCGCAAACCAGGGTCTCTGGGAACTTCCCCTAAGGACTTTCGCCCTATTGCCCTCACAAGTTTGTCTGCAAACTCTTTGAACGTATGGTTAACGTTCGTCTGATGTGGTTCCTGGAACACCATCACCTCCTCTCCCCTTCTCAATTTGGTTTCCGCAAGTGCCGCAGCACGACAGATGTCCTGGTGAACTTGGAGGTCTATATTCGTACTGCTTTTGCTGCGAAGACCTCCGTTGTTGCCGTCCTTTTTGACCTGGAAAAGGCTTACGACACCACTTGCGTTATCATATTCTATCCCAGCTTCATTCTTTGGCCTTTGTGGTCATCTCCCTCCTTCTTCTCCGCAGCTTCCTCTCTCGTCGTTCCTTTCGGGTGCGCCTTGGTACCGCTCTCTCTGCCTCTTTTCAGCAATACGAAGGTGTGCCCCAGGGTAGTGTTCTGAGCACTACTCTCTTTCTGGTTGCCCTCAATGGTCTTCTTCCTCTCTTCCTTCAGGTGTCTTCTCCGCTCTCTATGTCGATGATCTTACCCTTGCTGTCAGGGTGATGATTCGCCTTCCTTTCCTTCAGCGCCGGCTTCAACTTGCGATTGATGCCGTGTCGTCTTGGGCCACTGATCATGGCTTTAAGTTCTCTACTTCTAAGACTTGTGCCATGTCTTTTACTCGGAAACGGGTCATTCTTCGTCCTCTTTGTCACTTTATGGACATCCCATTGAGTACAAAGATTCCGCGAAGCTTTTGGGGTTATTCTTGACACTCGTTTGTCTTGGTCTCCCATATCTCTTACTCCGTGTTGAGTGCTCTAAGGCCCTTACCTCCTTCGAGGTGTTGTCCCATACTTCTTGGAGCGGATAGGCGC
>WNGS01005533.1:79975-95181 GCA_020271785.1 Procambarus virginalis
CCACAGGCTCAGTACTTGGACCCATCCTGTTTCTAACAAAATAAACGATCTTCCGGAGGGTATAGACTCGTTCCTCTCAATTTTTGCTGATTTTTGCAAAAGGATATCATCAGCGGCATCTGCTAGAGAAGCCAACATAAGAACTGCCTTTAGAAACTTGTGGTAAGGAATCGTTCAGGACCCCGTATACCATTATATCGTACCAATCCTGGAATATGCAGCTCCAGCCTGGAGTCCATACCTAGTTAAACACAAGACAAAGTTAGAGAAGCTTCAGCGTATGCCACCAGGCTCGTCCCGGAACTGAGAGGAATGAGCTACGAGGAAAGGCTAAAGGAGCTCAACCTCACGTCCCTGGAAAACAGAAGAATAAGGGAGACATGATAACCACCTATAAAATTCTAAGGGGAATTGACAGGGTGGACAAAGACAAACACTTCAGCATGGGTGGGACACGAACAAGGGGACACAGGTGGAAACTTAGTACCCAGATGAGCCACAGAGACGTTAGAAAGAATTTTTTCAGTGTCAGAGTAGTTTATAAATGGAATGCACTAGGAAGTGATGTGGTGGAGGCTGACTCCATACATAGTTTCAAATGTAGATATGATAGAGCCCAGTAGGCTCAGGAATCTGTACACCAGTTGATTGACAGTTGAGAGGCGGAACCAAAGAGACAAAGCTCAACCTCCGCAAGCACAATTAGGTGAGTACAATTAGATGAGTACAATTTGACAACACACACACACAGCCGGTGGCTCCTGACTAACAGGCATATTTGGAATGAATTTGGAAAAATGAAGCCCAGGAGCTAACGCCCAAGTCTGCAAGCAGATAGGTAAACACACACACGCACACACACACACACACACACACAAACACAAACACAAACACACACACACACACACACACACACACACACACACACACACACACACACACACACACACACAGCCTAGGGAGCCGGCGGCCGTGCGGACAGCACGCTGCACATGTGATCCTGTGGTCCCGGGTTCGATCCCAGGCGCCGGCGAGAAACGATGGGCAGCGTTTCTTTCACCCTGTGCCCCTGTTACCTAGCAGTAAATAGGTACTTGGGAGTTAGTCAGCTGTCACGGGCTGCTTCCTGGTGTACTCACCTAGTTGTGCTTGCGGGGGTTGAGCTCTGGCTCTTTGATCCCGCCTCTCAACCGTCAATCAACAGGTGTACAGGCTCCTGAGCCTACTGGGCTCTATCTTATCTACTCTTGAAACTGGAGTCAGCCTCCAGCACATTATTTCCTAATGCATTCCATTTGTCAACCACTCTGACAAATTAAAATGTTCTTTCTAACATCTCTGTGGCTCATTTGGGCACACAGTTTCCACCTGTGTCCCCTAGTGCGTGTGCCCCTTGTGTTAAATAGCCTCATTTTATCTACCCTGTCTGTTCCCTTCAAAATCTTGAATGTGGTGATCATGTTCCCCCTAACTCTTCTGTCTTCCAACGAAGTGAGGTTTAATTCCCGTAGACTCTCCTCGTAGCTCATACCTCTCAGCTCGGGTATTAGTCTGGTGGCAAACCTTTGAACCTTTTCCAGTTTAGTCTTATGCTTGACTAGATATGGACTCCATGCTGGAGCCGCATACTCCAAGATTGGTCTGACATTGTGGGAGTATGTCTCCCAACATTCTCCCACAGCTGACTTGAATGGCTCATTGCAGTGCACAGTGCACTGATCATCGTGCACAAAGCCTATCTCTCTTAACCCTGGATAGTGACCTGGCATGTTGGGTATCTCCAGAATGCCCACTTAACCAGGAACACTTTCATAATACGGAGGCCACCATATGTCCAGGCAGGTAGTAGATACAGGGAGCTAAGCATACTTGCCACCAAACGGTCAGTGGGTACCTCGGTGGTGGAGCGTGAGACAGAGGGGAAGGCGCCAGCAGGGTCTGACCTCTGGGGTCAACTGGCGCGATGGTGAATAACAGCTATAACGTGTTAGTGACGTGTTCATGACGTCACCTCTCCTACTGCTCATCGAACGAGCTAATATGATTGGTTCCCGCTCATTTGCTGCAATGCTATTGGTCAATTGGACTCTCTTTTTGTGTGCCCACGAGACGCCCTGAGCTTCAGGCAAAATCATTCTTGTGAGGGATCTCTTGCAAAGAGGACGGGTCCTGTTCTGTCTATCGGCCAATAGACTGAACACCGTCCATTCCTCACCCCCAAGTTAACTCAGCGTCTTTTCGATATACCACATACTCACCCAGAATCACGAGTGTGAGTATATAGTTCAGAAGCCTAAAGTGACAAATCTCCAGAGCGAAACAGACTGGTATCAGGTAACCCCTGGTGACAAAGATCGTTGTGAGTGACTTAGAGTGAACTAAGGCAGACTTTACCCCAAGTGTACCTGCATGGTACCACAGCCGCCGCCAGCCGCCACTCGTCCCGAGCATGTACCTCTGTACCTCGTGTGGCCTTGAGCGCTCGCCGCCGCCCTCACTCCTACGTGACGTCACCATCTTACGCACCGCCAGTGCCAGTGTGTGTGCGTGTGTCTGTCTGTTAAGCATACAGCACGCCCTACTCACGAAATCATCTCAAGATACTGCGAGTACCCTCCGTGTCTACGAGCAAAACCAGCTGTCAGGCCACCTACGAGTTCTTGCATAAACGTGTCAGAGTGAGTGAGTAAGGAAAGGTACCTTATCTGTAAGTACAAGATCTTGTCATTGTTTTATTGTGTCTGTGTTGATCTGAGGTATCAACCACACTTCTCACCTTCTTATACCTGTCGCAGGTTATAGGTGAATCGACGGTGAATGCGTGTTTTCTGTGTGGTATCACAGCATTTCACCCGTCTGTGAATGTGAGCTTCACATACACCACATATTTAGTTATTGTGTGATTATTATTGTGCATGTTATTGCCTGTCCCATTGACAGTGCTATTGTGTTTATTGCATATCATCATTACCGAGTATCCGGTTGGAACTCTTGTGATCCCTTTGCATACCGGCAGTTAGGTTGCCGTGTTAAAGATTGGCTGTCAACTGTGTTAAGTTAGGTGTTTCTCCACGAGTGGATACGAGTCGATTAGCCAGACGTCAAGAGTCTCGCTAATACAACCATAGCTTTGCTGACGCCAATCTAAAGTAAATCAAGCACCCTGTGTATTAGTGGTTAAGTTAGTAAATAAACTACTATTAAGCTTTATGCGGTGTTTCCGTTGAACCACTTCTGAATGCTGCCAACATTACTCAAGCCTTCAGTTCAAGGTGTCTTCAACACCGAGTTGCCTATATTCACTAATCTATAAATGTGATGAGGACCCTAGGAGTCCCTTAAAGTGTTACATCATTGAGGAGATTCCAACGATCAACGTGGAGCGGGACCAGGTGAGGCTAGTCTGAGAAGAGACCCATAAGGACTCTAACTCGATCTTGCTCCCAGGCCCTATACGGTTACTCTCGTATTTTCTATTCTGCTAATTCCGACAGCTTCGTGAAGCATCTGCCACATGTACATTGGCGACGTACGCATTGCAGTCTTGAAAGCAAAAAAAGAAACACCCCACATCTGGCGCCCAACGTGTTAGGCTTAGTTGGAACATATGAGCTAGGTTGTACAGTAAAATTTCGCACTTAAATTTTCCCTGAAAATTCAAAAGTGACGAGCAGTATTCAGAGGATGTTTAACACCCTGTTAGGTACACACACCACCAGTATGTCTGAGTGTGTAGAGTACAACAGCGCTACTGCATCTTCATCTGGCCTTGACCGCTCGTAGACCTGACGACTACGGCACTCTTACTGAGGTGGAGTGTAAGGAACGAGTGGAACAGCACATGAGGGCCGTGGAAGAGGTGATGCTACAAGCACATATGCAGGGTAGTGCTGAGGTGGCGTGCACGAGTCTCATCACAATGGATGAAGCTATCGGTGGTGACCCCAGTGAGAGATAACACAGTGGGAGAGACCCCAGTGAGAGACAACTTGGAGGTAGAGACCCCTGTGGGTGACGTCACCGAGAATGATGTCACTAGAATCACGCGCGCTTCGGAAGAAAACGGAGTCACGCGGGAATCTAGCCCTTTAAATACTTCGTTGGGGGGATTCTATGGGGAAGAATCTCAGCCCAAAAGGTCCTTGTGGACGACACCAACTCAAAGAGTAGGTATTACAGGCTCGCAATTATTCACCTTAGAGGAATACCGTAACCAAGTTAGGGAGTTGGGATTCGAAGGGAATAAAGTAGCAGAGCAAGCTATGAAACTCTGGACTGATCAGCAGGACAGAGAAAGTAATCTCTGGACTGATCAGCAAGAGAGAGAAAACAAACGCAGGACTGATCAGTAGAACTGAGAAATTACTGAACGCATGGCTCGCATGCAGTTGCAAGTAAGGCAGGATGACCAGACAAGTGGTCGTTCAACAGAGACTAACGTTGAACAAGGTAAGAATGTCAAACTACCTAAACTAGCTAACTTTGATGAGAGGGACGACTCGATGGATGCATATATCAAGCGTTTCGAAAGTCACGCCGCTGATTGCGGGTGGGAAAGATCAAAAGTGGGCACTCGCTCTTAGTGCATTGTTAAAGGGTAGGGCACTAACCATCTACCACAGTCTGGGTCCGCACCAGCGCGGAGATTACGAGGCATTGACTACAGCGCTGCTGAACGGTTTTGGCATAACTGCAGACCGGGTGCTAGAGAATTTCCGTAGAGCTCAGTTGCAAAAAGGTGAGACATATGTGTTAATGTTACAGCGGTTAGAATCGAGTCTAAACCGTTACTGTGAACTCATGGAGACTGCTCCTGGGAGCATGGAGTTCTATCAACTGATGATTCGTGAACAGTTCTTAGAAGCATGCGAATCGTCTCTGCGTGTCAAGCTCAAGGAGCAAGAAATTGTGTCAAATCTGTCTATGGCCAAGCAAGCTGATCTGTGGGCTGGGGCCAGGAGACAGGTGAAAGGGGTGAAGCCGCACGAGAAGCATCATGCTACAGGTATTGGCGATAGAGCTAAGCTTAAGACTGGTGTGTCGGGGGAGCAGGGAAACTCCTCCAACAAGCAGGTGCACAAGTGCTACACCTGTGGTAAGCCAGGTCATCGTGCAGCTGATTGCAAGGTAAAACCGAAATCAGGTTACATAGCAGGTGTGAGCTCAAGTGGTAAGAAACATCCCAACGTTGGAAAGGATCCACTAGCTTGGACCCTTGAGGTGGTGGACGGAAATGTTAACGGAAAATCGGCGAAAATCTTCCGTGACAAAGGCGCCACTACTCACATGGTAAGAAAGAGCCTAGTACAGCCAGGATCTGCGACAGGGAGACACATCTATGTCACATTCCCAAATGGCTATACTAAAGTGATGGGGGAGGTGTATGTGTGGGTCAACACACCTTACGTCAAAGGTAAAATCCGTGCCGTTCAACAGGAACGTGCTGTATATGGACTTTTATTGGGAAATGTTCCGGGAATCTCTGATTGCCCGAGTCCACCCTCGAAGAAAACGGGGGAGCGTGAGGACGCTGACTCAACTGGGTACAGCCGTCCTCAGCCAGCTGATGCCAAGGGTGACTTGCCCGGGGATGATGTCACAGGGAGTGACCACACCCTCACCCAGCTAAAGAATAAGGGAGAGAAGGTAAGCTGTGAAGTAATGGAGAAAGAAGCAAAACCTCTGGTTGAAGCGACAGCAACTCCATTAACAGGTAACTCGCTCGTGGCAGCTGTCACTACGAGGTCACAGAGCAACAAGCCGACTCGCCCAGAAAAACCTTTGAAATTACGAGACATTCAGGGAGTGTCTGCAAAGGAGTTTATTGATGCCCAAGGGAGCGACCCAACACTAGCCCAGATACGTAAGTATGCTGAGGAGAAAAGGGTTTTCCAACACCAGGAACGCAAGTACTGGTACTTGCACCATAATGGGAAACTCGTGCGCAGAGTTGAGACGCCCCACGACACTTGGGACCAACTCGTTGTTCCACAGGAGCATAGACTTACTGTGTTCCACTTAGGTCATGAAGCTCTGATGGGAGGTCATATGGGTCACGCAAAGACTAGTGCGCGGATACAAGCTGTGTTCTACTGGCCAGGAATTACTGGGGAAATACAGCGTTACACTCGCTCGTGTGACACCTGTCAGCGCACCACTGATCGAGGACGGGTGAAGCCCGGGAACCTTCTGCCCTTCCCCATCATTGATCAGCCATTCAAGCTGGTCAGCATTGATCTGGTTGATCCGATCATACCGAGTGCAACGGACGGCAGTAAGTACATCCTGACCATGGTCGATCACGCAACAGGGTACCCAGAAGCAGCTGCCCTGAAGAACATCGAGACGTCAACGGTAGCGGAAGCCTTGGTAGTTTTTTTCAGTCGCCTTGGTATACCTGAGTGGATCCATAGCGACCGAGGGACACAGTTTACCAGCGAGATGATGGACCAAGTCCGACGTCTGCTCACAGCGAGAGCATCCCTCACCACGCCTTATCATGCTATGGGAACGGTTTGGTAGAATGCTTCAATGGCACTCTCAAGAAGATGTTGAAGAGAATGTGCATCGAACAGCCTCGGGAGTGGCCCAGGTATATCAACCCTTTGTTGTTTGCCTACAGGGAGCTGCCACAGGCTAGCACAGGGTTCTCACCCTTCGAGCTTTTGTACGGTCGCACAGTTAAAGGCCCTCTGCAGGTACTGAGGAACCTGTGGGAAGGCGATGACTGTACCCTTGAAACCAAGACGATGTACGAGTACGTCATCGATCTACGAGAACGGCTGGAGAACACCTGTCGGCTGGCCCGAGAACAGCTAGCAAAAGCAAAGGAGTACCAGAAGCAAACATACGAAAAAAAGCAAAAGAACGCAAGTTCAGTGTAGGTGACAAGGTACTTTAGTTACTTCCCACCAGCAGGAACAAACTCTTGCTGCAGTGGAAGGGCCCATTCACGGTAGTGGAGTGCTCGCACTCATTAAACTATGTGCTCGACGTCGATGGTGCCAGGAAGAAGTACCACGTCAACATGCTCAAACGCTACAAGGACCCTCCTGTAGATGAATCCACAAACCCGAAGAAGCATGTAAGACGTAAGAACAGGAGAGGACCACGGGCCTCGACATCGACAGAGCCGATCGACCACCCACTGCTCTCAGCCGTAGGTGCTGACTGGTTGAGCAGGTCAGGGGTGATTAACAAGACGTCGAGCGAGGGAGACATGAGCAAGGAAATGCAACACGAATCACCAGAGACTGGTTCCCAGTGTGTCTCTGATGTTTCAGGCATGACACATGTGGAGGCAGTGGACAGACTAGCACCACTCAGGGTTTTGAGACGTTGAACCGACCCAGACCTGGAGCTACGTCTGACCACAATGCTTGCTCAAGACCTGAACAGATAGCCACATGTGGTCCGGTGAGTGCAGAAATTCCTCACCAGAAGAGAATAGTCTAGACGAGGCCCCGCCTCATCTAGAAGTATAGAAAACAGGATCTGCTCGACCCGGCCGCACCATGTGCACTCTGAGTATATGCACATGCCGTCAGCGGTGTGAGGTCTGAACGAGCACCACATGTGGAGCTCGATCTTTGTTGAGGGGTGATGTGGGAGTATGTCTCCCAAGATTGTCCCACAGCTGAATTGAATGGCTCATTGCAGTGCACAGTGCACTGATCTTCGTGCACAAAGCCTATCTCTCTTAATCCTGGATAGTGACCTGGTATGTTGGGTATCTCCAGAATGCCCACTTAACCAGAAACACTTTCATAATACAGAGGCTGCCGTATGTCCAGGCAGGTAGTGGATACAGGGAGTTAAGCATTCTTGCCACCAAAGGGTCAGTGGGTACCTCGGTGGTGGAGCGTGGGACAGAGGGGAAGGCGCCAGCAGCGTCTGACCTCTGGGGTCAAACAGCGCGATGGTATGACGTTTTTGTGACATGTTCATGACGTCACCTCTCCTACTGCTCATCGAACGAGCTAATATGATTGGTTCCCGCTCATTTGCTGAAATGCTATTGGTCAATTGTAACTCTTTTTGTGTGTGCCCACGAGACGCCGTGAGCTTCAGGCAAAATCATTCTTGTGAGGGATCTCTTGCAAAGAGGACGGGTCCTGTTCTGTCTATCGGCCAACAGACTAAACATCGTCCATTCCTCACCGTCAAGTTAACTCAGCGTCTTTTCGATATACCACATACTCACCCAGAATCACGAGTGTGAGTATATAGTTCAGAAGCCTAAAGTGACAAATCTCCAGAGCGAAACAGACTGGTATCAGGTAACCCCTGGTGACAAAGATCGTTGTGAGTGACTTAGAGTGAACTAAGGCAGTGCCGCCGCCTAAGTAACCTGTGTGTGACTTTACCACAAGTGTACCTGCATGGTACCACAGCCGCCGCCAGCCGCCAGCCGCCACTCGTCCACTCATACCTCTGTACCTCGTGTGTCCTTGAGCGCTCGCCGCCGCCCTCACTCCTACGTGATGTCACCATCTTACGCACCGCCAGTGCCAGTGTGTGTGCATGTGTCTGTCTGTTAAGCATACAGCACGCCCTACTCACGAAATCATCTCAAGATACTGCGAGTACCCTCCGTGTCTACGAGCGAAACCAGCTGTCAGGCCACCTACGAGTTCTTGCATAAATGTGTCTGAGTGAGTGAGTAAGGAAAGGTACCTTATCTGTAAGTACAAGATCTTGTCATTGTTTTATTGTGTCTGTGTTGATCTGAGGTATCAACCACAGTTCTCACCTTCTTATACCTGTCGCAGGTTATAGGTGAATCGACGGTGAATGCGTGTTATCTGTGTGGTATCATGGCATTTCACCCGTCTGTGAATGTGAGCTTCACATACACCATATATTTAGTTATTGAGTGATTATTATTGTGCATGTTATTGCCTGTCCCATTGACAGTGCTATTCTGTTTATTGCATATCTTCATTACCGAGTATCCGGTTGGAACTCTTGTGATCCCTTTGCATACCGGCAGTTAGGTTGCCGTGTTAATGATTGGCTGTCAACTGTGTTAAGTTAGGTGGTTCTCCACGAGTGGATACGAGTCGATTAGCCAGACGTCAAGAGTCTCGCTAATACAACCATAACTTTGCTGACGCCAATCTAAAGTAAATCAGCACCCTGTGTATTAGTGGTTAAGTTAGTAAATAAACTACTGTTAAGCTTTATGCGGTGTTTCCGTTGAACCACTTCTGAATACTGCCAACATTACTTAAGCCTTCAGCTCTTGGTGTCTTCAACACCGAGTTGCCTATATTCACTAATCTATAAATGTGATGAGGACCCTAGGAGTCCCTTAAAGTGTTACATCATTGAGGAGATTCCAACGATCAACGTGGAGCGGGACCATGTGAGGCTAGTCTGAGAAGAGACCCACAAGGACTCTAACTCGACCTTGCTCCCAGGCTCTGTACGGTTGCTCTCGTATTTTCTATTCTGCAAATTCCGGGGAGTGGGGCTCTGCTCTAATTCTGCTCTATTCTGCAAGTGAGGGGTCAATTTTACTCGTTGCCCTTGGGAGGTGGTAGTCTTTGAGGTATTGAAATACCCCGAAATTGCCATCTCTTTTAGGAGTCTGAGCGTGGAGCAGTGGGTTAAGGCGTATCTGTTATGCCGGTTGCTGGAAGGCTTCTGTGCTGGCGAGGGTTCGAGTCTCCTGGTTGGAAAGTGTTCTAAAAGTTGTATAACTTCACTTGCGTGTTTAGGCAAGTTGTGCATCAAGCATAGACACAGTGTCTTCCCATATTAACAGGGACTTGATGAAAAACGTAAAATTGACCCCTCACTTGCTCTAGTTGCCCTTGGGAGGTGGTAGTTTTTGAGGTATTGAAATACCCCGAAATTGCCATCTCTTTTAGGGGTCTGAGCGTGGGGCAGTGGGTTAAGGCGTACCTGTTATGCCAGTTGCTGGAAGGCTTCTGTGCTGGCGAGGGTTCGAGTCTCCTGGTGGGAAAGTGTTCTAAAAGTTGTATAACTTCACTTGCGTGTTTAGGCAAGTTGTGCATCAAGCATAGACTCAGTGTCTTCCCATATTAACAGGGACTTGATGAAAAACATAAAATTGTCCCTTCACTTGCTCTAGTTGCCCTTGGGAGGTGGTAGCCTTTGAGGTATTGAAATACCCCGAAATTGCCATCTCTTTTAGGAGTCTAAGCGTGGTGCAGTGGGTTAAGGCGTATCTGTTATGCCGGTTGCTGGAAGGCTTCTGTGCTGGCGAGGGTTCGAGTCTCCTGGTTGGAAAGTGTTCTAAAAGTTGTATAACTTCATTTGCGTGTTTAGGCAAGTTGTGCATCAAGCATAGACACAGTGTCTTCCCATATTAACAGGGACTTGATGAAAAACGTAAAATTGACCCCTCACTTGCTCTAGTTGCCCTTGGGAGGTGGTAGTTTTTGAGGTATTGAAATACCCCGAAATTGCCATCTCTTTTAGGGGTCTGAGCGTGGGGCAGTGGGTTAAGGCGTACCTGTTATGCTGGTTGCTGGAAGGCTTCTGTGCTGGCAAGGGTTCGAGTCTCCTGGTGGGAAAGTGTTCTGAAAGTTGTATAACTTCACTTGCGTGTTTAGGCAAGTTGTGCATATATATATATATATATATATATATATATATATATATATATATATATATCACTAAGAACTCTTTGACTCGGCCAGGATTCGAACCCATGCCGTCCAGGATCACCCCTAAACATACACAGTATCATGACCACCGCACCAATGATCGTCTATAAGGATTGGTCAGTCTTGGTGCTTTGTAACTAAGCTTCCTGACTGATGTGACGGTGTTCCCCCCCTTCTAATTCTCCCACGCCTGCTGTAAGAGTCATGTCCACTATTCCCGAGCGTTCTCTACTTTACAGGCATCAGTTGAACATATGTGGGAGAGAACAGTATTCTCGCTGAGCCGAGAAATTTGTAAAAATATAGTATTTTGGCCTGTGGGATAGGCCCTTTAGGGAGCCAAAATGGCGCTGGCGAGTCTGTTCTCCCGCCAAAACTGTGTGACGTCAGTGTCACATAATTGGTCACCGTCAGCAACGTGGCACTGGGAGCCAATGAAAACCTACTTTGGAAAATGTGACGTCACATAGGCAGGGGGAGTCCAGCAGTAGCAGCGCTTTCGCGCCATCAGTCTCACACGACGCGTCCGAGAGGCAGGACGTGCGACCGGTCATCCTATCAAAGTGACGGATTACCGAGCTCCGGTGGATATAAGCGTCTCCTGTTGTTAGCGCGCACTCTGTGAGGTCTTCCTGCAACCCAGATGTGGCTCAGATAAGGAATTGACAGATTATTGAGCAACAAGTGCTCAGGGACAGGTGCGTTGCAAGAAGTGGACCGGGCATCGACGTGTGCAACGTCCTTGACAGTTCACCAGAATAAGAGACAGTTTAGTGGCTGGGCCATTCTACCGTGAGCGAACCGAGTTGACCGCCTTTGTCAACTAAGTTGAACGTGTGATCGACGATCCTGTCAAGTTTGACAGTAACCCTACCTACGTGGAACCCTACGAGTTACCAGTTGGATGCAAGCACGTCGAGAAGTCTTCCCAAATACCTAGTGACATACCTAGATGACGAGGGAATTGACAGTGTAGTGAGCTTCAAGTGCTCTGAAGTCGGGTGCTGTGCATGTGGAGCTTAAGCAGTATCGTCTGGGACGGCTGATAACTTCACAGAGACATCGTAGTGGTGAGAGGCAGTTCCTCTGGGAGTACAGTGACAAGGACTAATTGGGAAACGTACGACGACCGCCGAGACGTAGGCTGGCTGCCGTAGTTGGGAGGAAAGTTGACGGCCAGGAGACCGACTCCGACCCTGCAACGAACTGGAGGAGAATCATGGACCTGCAGTGTACAGAAAGCGGCGAGACGCGAACATCCTAAGGCGTTGGTTTGTGTTTCTGGAGGGTGTACGAGGCGAGAGCCTGGACCAGGAGCTACAACCCATCTGTCATCCTAGGATAGGTGAAGTAGGTGTTTACAGTTACCCTCCCATTTCCCCTTTAGTTAGCTATATATATACTTGTCAGAATATTTTATATGTCATGAGCAAGTCTCACCTGAGTCTAAATCACAGAGAGCACAGTGTGTGGTGAGGCTACCCAGAGTACTCACAGTATCAGTTTACATATATATCTATGTGTGGGTGTGTGCAAGCACCAGGATTCAGTAAGGAATTTACTGTGACTGTAATTCATTTCCTGTGATTATTATTATTATATATATTAGTAGTAAACCAGATTTGGTGTTAGGCTATAGCCCAGAATTTATATAAATGCCTGTGTATTAATCTCCCTGATTTATTGATATAAATGCCTGTGTATTGATCTCCATGATTTATTGATATAAATGCCCGTGTATTGATCTCCATGATTTATTGATATAAATGCCTGTGTATTGATCTCCATGATTTATTGATATAAATGCCTGTGTATTGATCTCCATGATTTATTGATATAAATGCCCGTGTATTGATCTCCATGATTTATTGATATAAATGCCTGTGTATTGATCTCCATGATTTATTGATATAAATGCCTGTGTATTGGTCTCCATGATTTATATATATATATGCCTGTGATTCGATCAATGATTTATCTATGACATGCCTGTGTACTGAATAATCTCGTATACTTGAAGTGATTGCCAGTGATATATCTTTAAGAGGAAGTATAGATTTAAAGATAAGTTCAGTGATCAAGCGAGTGCATTCACAGTAAATATTATTAAGAATAGAGTAATCTTTTGGTACGGTGAAAAGTCACTGTGAGTGCAGTGTGAATAAGATATTGATCGTGAGGCCAATGAAGTGGTGTATCGCAACCCAGTGGAATCATAAGTATGTCATGTGAATCTTAAATACTGTGTTTTGCGAAAAGTTAAATAAACGGGGATCGTGACAGAATTAGAAAACAAGTACTAGCCTTTCTCACGGTCGTGAGGGCCCCGATCAGCTGATATCTGACATGTGACGCGAGGGGCTGCCGGATGTTGCCATATCGGTGCGCCCAGATTATTTTGCTGCGGATTGAGCAGCTGTTATACAATGATCCTGATATGTTTTTTGATGCATATATGTTTCTCGTTGTCTTTTAAGTAAAATACCAAAACTCTTTGGTGTTTGATATCATCCCCTCCATTTATCTTGTGACCGCCAAAAGGAAATAGAAGAGTGACAGAAGTAATTACTTGCCTGAGACCAAACTAGTCAAAATTGCTCTTACCACAATTACCACAATTACACCTCACCACTGCAGTGTTACTGGACACCTAAAAACACCAGTTGGCGACCTTGAAGGCTGTGTGATAGTTCTCTGCCGGGACGGGCCACAAATTGAGGAAACAATCTGTGTCTCCACTCATCTTACAACTTAAGGCCGGTTGTGAGGTCGACTGGGGTACTCTCCTGGGCGCGCAGTGGAGCCTAGAGGATCGAGGGAAGACCCGTAGAACAACGGTGAGTAAGGGTTATTGTGAGAGCAACCACGTCGAGAGGATATCATAGTCAACCGTTGCTTTAACCCTTAACACACGAACCGTGAACACCCCGACAATATATATATATATATATATATATATATATATATATATATATATATATATATATATATATATATATATATATATATATATATATATATTATATATATGTATATGAATAAAAACTCACACCCCAGAAGTGACTCGAACCCATACTCCCAGGAGCAACGCAACTGGTATGTACAAGACGCCTTAAACCACTTGACCATCACGACCGGACAAAAATGAGGTGATAGCCGAAGCTATTTGAACCACCTCACCGCCGGCACTCGGATGGTTATCTTGGGCATAGCATTTTACCAAATCACCTCATTCTTTGGGGCACACGTGAGGAACACAAATGCGAACAAGCCTGAATGGTCCCCAGGACTATATGCGAATGAAAACTCACACCCCAGAAGTGACTCGAACCCATACTCCCAGGAGCAACGCAACTGGTATGTACAAGACGCCTTAAACCACTTGACCATCACGACCGGACAAAAATGAGGTGATAGCCGAAGCTATTTGAACCACCTCACCGCCGGCACTCGGATGGTTATCTTGGGCATAGCATTTTACCAAATCACCTCATTCTTTGGGGCACACGTGAGGAACACAAATGCGAACAAGCCTGAATTTTCATTCATTCATTCGCATATAGTTTTCAAGCCTGAGTTTTCATTCGCATATAGTCCTGGGGACCATTCAGGCTTGTTCGCATTTGTGTTCCTCACGTGTGCCCCAAAGAATGAGGTGATTTGGTAAAATGCTATGCCCAAGATAACCATCCGAGTGCCGGCGGTGAGGTGGTTCAAATAGCTTCGGCTATCACCTCATTTTTGTCCGGTCGTGTTGGTCAAGTGGTTTAAGGCGTCTTGTACATACCAGTTGCGTTGCTCCTGGGAGTATGGGTTCGAGTCACTTCTGGGGTGTGAGTTTTCATTCGCATATAGTCCTGGGGACCATTCAGGCTTGTTCGCATTTGTGTTCCTCACGTGTGCCCCAAAGAATGAGGTGATTTGGTAAAATGCTATGCCCAAGATAACCATCCGAGTGCCGGCGGTGAGGTGGTTCAAATAGCTTCGGCTATCACCTCATTTTTGTCCGGTCGTGATGGTCAAGTGGTTTAAGGCGTCTTGTTCATACCAGTTGCGTTGCTCCTGGGAGTATGGGTTTGAGTCACTTCTGGGGTGTGAGTTTTCATTCGCATATAGTCCTGGGGACCATTCAGGCTTGTTCGCATTTGTGTTCCTCACGTGTGCCCCAAAGAATGAGGTGATTTGGTAAAATGCTATGCCCAAGATAATCATCCGAGTGCCGGCGGTGAGGTGGTTCAAATAGCTTCGGCTATCACCTCATTTTTTCCGGTCGTGATGGTCAAGTGGTTTAAGGCGTCTTGTACATACCAGTTGCATTGCTCCTGGGAGTATGGGTTCGAGTCACTTCTGGGGTGTGAGTTTTCATTCGCATATAGTCCTGGGGACCATTCAGGCTTGTTCGCATATATGTAATATATATATATATATATATATATATATATATATATATATATATATATATATATATATATATATATAATCTATATATATATATATATATTATATATCCTATATATATATATATAATCTATATATATATATATATATTATCTATATATATATATATAT
>WNGS01005533.1:125406-142376 GCA_020271785.1 Procambarus virginalis
ATTGTTGAAAGGCTCACGCGGCTAGCCATTCGGACACGTGCGTGGAGTGCCTAGGGAGCACAGCCGCGGGCCAGGTCAAACAAAATGTTGAAACCACTGCGTGCACCATTGTAACACGGGACGGGTTCTCACTTCCTTCTACCCTCTTTTTCTCTCTTTACCCGTGTTCTTTACTTTGGTTCTTAACCAAGGGACCCCACGACTTTTACTCGAGCCGACTCCACGCCACGTGGTCTCAAGACGATTTACCGACTTGAGATTCTAAAACCCGTATGACGTGAAAATAGACTTCTAGCAAAGTTCTAGGATCTCCTTTCCGCCGCCACCACCAGATCAGTAACCAAAATGAGCAATGATCGAGATCTGGTCGACACGCTAAACAATCAACCTTGGGGCTTGATTCCCCACTAGTACAAATAAACCTGGATCTTACGTGTGTAGTTATTAAAATCAACAGGAGTAATAATCCTGATTCGGTGTTAGAATCGGCGCCCAATTCAACTCGGCCACGTGGGAACCACGTGACAAGGACAATTCACATAAATATAACAAACACATGGAAATAATGAAAATGCAAAATTAAGCTAATTAATTAATTATTCAAACCTAAACAGAGTCTAAGAAATTATAATCCTGACTTGAACACTCCCTGACTGAATATTTAACGGCAATGAGTGGACTATTCCTACAATTACTCACAAAGCAACTCTACCTTCTATGTTGACCCGCTTGGGTAGAGTGCTGGTCTTATGGGAGGTGAGATGGTGACCTCCCCAGTTGATCCGGCTACCACACTAATCGTCCTCTCTGCTCCTCTACCCAGAGGCCTAGATCTGTATTCTTCCGCTAGTATCTAAGTTACTTTGCCAGGCTTAAGTTATAACAATTAACCTCTGTCGTACTGAATTATCCAGATTGATTGATTTATTGTACTGAAGTTTAAATTACACAAACATCTTAAGGAAGAGCTATTCCCAATTACAACATAGCTATTTGACCTTTGAGAAATAGAGGACATGTCAACTCTGGTGACCTGTGAACTCTTAGGTCACTCCGCCTCACAGCCTAGTTCTTGCTTGTGACGTCACTGATGGTGACTTAACACTCATTCTCCTAATAATTAATATACTCTTGATATTATACAGTAATACTATACAGTACAATTTGAATGCAAAATGACTGAAGGTTAATTTCTCTAAATAAGTGAATACCATAGGATGATTCATTATGAACAAAGGCGTCAGGTTATCCTCACCACAATTCCCCCAGGGAGGATGCTCCCATGTGCTTGGGGTCAGGTCTCTACCCAAGCCTTCTAGAACCTTCTTACAACAACCTAGATTGTTACAACCAGTTGATTGACAGTTGAGAGGCAGGACCAAAGAGCCAAAGCTCAACCCCTGCAAGCACAAATAGGTCAGTAAAAATAGGTGAGTACACACACACACACACACACACACCACACACACACACACACACACACACACACACACACACACACACACACACACACACACTGAATGACAAGGAGGTGTGTGAAGAACTCAACAAGAGATTCCAGGAGGTCTTCACAATAGAACAAGGGGAAGCTCCTGCATTAAATGAGGAGGAGGCAAACCAAGCAACCTTGGAGGAATTTGACCTCACCAGTGATGAGGTCAAAAGGTGTCTGTTGGAGCTGGATGTGACAAAGGCTGTTTGGCCTGACAGATTCTCACCATGGATACTAAAGGAAGGTGCAGAAGCACTAAGTGTGCCACTCTCTATGGTGTATAACAGGTCACTGGAAACAGGAGACTTACCAGAAAGTTGGAAGACAGCTAACGTAGTCCCAATATACAAGAAGGGTGAGAGACAAGAGGCACTGAATTACAGGCCAGTTTCCCTAACTTGTATACCATGCTACGTTATGGAGAAAATCGTGAGGAAAACCTCGTAGAACATCTGGATGGAAATAACTTTGTAACGCACCACCAGCATGGGTTCAGAGATGATAAATCGTGCCTTACAGGTTTAATAGAATTCTATGACCAGGCAACAAAAATTAGGCAGAAAAGAGAAGGGTGGGCTGACTGCATTTTCTTGGACTGCCAGAAAGCCTTTGACACAGTACCCCATAAAAGGCTGTTAAAAAAGTTGGAGTAACAGGCAGGAGTAAAAGGGAAGGTTCTCCTTCCCTTTTATATAAGGGTAAATATATAATATATAAGTACGATAATATATAAGTATATAAGTACGATAAGGGAGTACTTAAGCAACAGGAAACAGTGAGTAACGGTGAGGGGGGGGAAGACATCACAGTGATGAGATGTCACAAGCGGAGTCCCACAGGGCTCAGTACTTGGACCCATCCTGTTTCTAACATAATTAAACGATCTTCCGGAGGGTATAGACTCGTTCCTCTCAATTTTTGCTGATTTTTGCAAAAGGATATCATCAGCGGCATCTGCTAGACTGGCCAACATAAGAACTGCCTTTAGAAACTTGGGTAAGGAATCGTTCAGGACCCCGTATACCAATTATATCGTACCAATCCTGGAATATGCAGCTCCAGCCTGGAGTCCATACCTAGTTAAACACAAGACAAAGTTAGAGAAGTTTCAGCGGTATGCCACCAGGCTCGTCCCGGAACTGAGAGGAATGAGCTATGAGGAAAGGCTAAAGGAGGTCAACCTCACGTCCCTGGAAAATAGAAGAATAAGGGGAGACATGATAACCACCTATAAGATTCTAAGGGGAATTGACAGGGTGGACAAAGACAAACTCTTCACCACGGGTGGGACACGAACAAGGGGACACAGGTGGAAACTTAGTACCCAGATGAGCCACAGAGACGTTAGAAAGAATTTTTTCAGTGTCAGAGTAGTTTATAAATGGAATGCACTAGGAAGTGATGTGGTGGAGGCTGACTCCATACACAGTTTCAAATGTAGATATGATAGAGCCCAGTAGGCTCAGGAATCTGTACACCAGTTGATTGACAGTTGAGAGGCGGAACCAAAGAGACAAAGCTCAACCTCCGCAAGCACAATTAGGTGAGTACAATTAGATGAGTACAATTTGACAACACACACACACAGAGCCGGTGGCTCCTGACAAACAGGCATATTTGGAATGAATTTGGAAAAATGAAGCCCAGGAGCTAATGCCCAAATCTGCAAGCAGATAGGTAAACACACACACACACACACACACACACACACACACACACACACACACACACACACACACACACACACACACACACACACACACACAAACACACACACACACACACACACACACACACACACACACACACACACACACACACACACACACACACACACAGCCTAGGGGAGCCGGCGGCCGAGCGGACAGCACGCTGCACATGTGATCCTGTGGTCCCGGGTTCGATCCCAGGCGCCGGCGAGAAACGATGGGCAGAGTTTCTTTCACCCTTTGTCCCTGTTACCTAGCAGTAAATAGGTACTTGGGAGTTAGTCAGCTGTCACGGGCTGCTTCCTGGTGTACTCACCTAGTTGTGCTTGCGGTGATTGAGCTCTGGCTCTTTGATCCCGCCTCTCAACCGTCAATCAACAGGTGTACAGGCTCCTGAGCCTATTGGGCTCTATCTTATCTACTCTTGAAACTGGAGTCAGCCTCCAGCACATTATTTCCTAATGCATTCCATTTGTCAACCACTCTGACACTAAAAAAGTTCTTTCTAACATCTCTGTGGCTCATTTGGGCACACAGTTTCCACCTGTGTCCCCTAGTGCGTGTGCCCCTTGTGTTAAATAGCCTCATTTTATCCACCCTGTCGATTCCCTTCAGAATCTTGAATGTGGTGATCATGTCCCCCCTAACTCTTCTGTCTTCCAACGAAGTGAGGTTTAATTCCCGTAGTCTCTCCTCGTAGCTCATACCTCTCAGCTCGGGTACTAGTCTGGTGACAAACCTTTCAACCTTTTCCAGTTTAGTCTTATGCTTGACTAGATATGGACTCCATGCTGGAGCCGCATACTCCAGGATTGGTCTGACATTGTGTATGTATGTCTCCCAACATTCTCCCACAGCTGACTTGAATGGCTCATTGCAGTGCACTGATCTTCGTGCACAAAGCCTATCTTTCTTAAACCTGGATAGTGACCTGGCATGTTGGGTATCTCCAGAATGCCCACTTAACCAGGAACACTTTCATAATACGGAGGCCACCATATGTCCAGGCAGGTAGTAGATACAGGGAGTTAAGCATACTTGCCACCAAAGGGTCAGTGGGTACCTCGGTGGTGGAGCGAGAGACAGAGGGGAAGGCACCAGCAGGGTCTGACCTCTGGGGTCAACCGGCGCGATGGTGAATAACAGCTATAACGTATTCGTGACGTGTTCATGACGTCACCTCTCCTACTGCTCATCGAACGAGCTAATATGATTGGATCCCGCTCATTTGCTGCAATGCTATTGGTCAATTGTAACTCTTTTTGTGTGTGCCCACGAGACGCCCGGAGCTTCAGGCAAAATCATTCTTGTGAGGGATCTCTTGCAAAGAGGACGGGTCCTGTTCTGTCTATCGGCCAATAGACTGAACACCGTCCATTCCTCACCGTCAAGTTAACTCAGCGTCTTTTCGATATACCACATACTTGCCCAGAATCACGAGTGTGAGTATATAATTCAGAAGCCTAAAGTGACAAATCTCCAGAGTGAAACAGACTGGTATCAGGTAACCCCTAGTGACAAAGATTGCTGTGAGTGACTTAGAGTGAACTAAGGCAGTGCCGCCGCCTAAGTACCCTGTGTGTGACTTTACCACAAGTGTACCTGCATGGTACTACAGCCGCCGCCAGCCGCCACTCGTCCCGAGCGTGTACCTCTGTACCTCGTGTGGCCTTGAGCGCTCGCCGCCGCCCTCACTCCTACGTGACGTCACCATCTTACGCACCGCCAGTGCCAGTGTGTGTGCGTGTGTCTGTCTGTTAAGCATACAGCACGCCCTACTCACGAAATCATCTCAAGATACTGCGAGTACCCTCCTTGTCTATGAGCAAAACCAGCTGTCAGGCCACCTACGAGTTCTTGCATAAACGTGTCAGAGTGAGTGAGTAAGGAAAGGCACCTTATCTGTAAGTACAAGATCTTGTCATTGTTTTATTGTGTCTGTGTTGATCTGAGGTATCAACCACAGTTCTCACCTTCTTATACCTGTCGCAGGGTATTGGTGAATCAACGGTGAATGCGTGTTATCTGTGTGGTATCACGGCATTTCACCCGTCTGTGAATGTGAGCTTCACATACACCACACATTTAGTTATTGTGTGATTATTATTGTGCATGTTATTGCCTGTCCCATTGACAGTGCTATTGTGTTTATTGCATATCATCATTACCGAGTATCCGGTTGGAACTCTTGTGATCCCTTTGCATAACGGCAGTTAGGTTGCCGTGTTAATGACTGGCTGTCAACTGTGTTAAGTTAGGTGGTTCTCCACGAGTGGATACGAGTCGATTAGCCAGACGTCAAGAGTCTCGCTAATACAACCATAGCTTTGCTGACGCCAATCTAAAGTAAATCAAGCACCCTGTGTATTAGTGGTTAAGTTAGTAAATAAACTACTGTTAAGCTTTATGCGGTGTTTCCGTTGAACCACTTCTGAATACTGGCAACATTACTCAAGCCTTCAGCTCTAGGTGTCTTCAACACCGAGTTGCCTATATTCACTAATCTATAAATGTGATGAGGACCCTAGGAGTCCCTTAAAGTGTTACATCATTGAGGAGATTCCAACGATCAACGTGGAGCGGGACCAGGTGAGGCTAGTCTGAGAAGAGACCCACAAGGACTCTAACTCGACCTTGCTCCCAGGCCCTATACGGTTGCTCTCGTATTTTCTATTCTGCTAATTCCGACAGCTTCGTGAAGCGTCTGCCACATGTACATTGGCGACGTACGCATTGCAGTCGTGACAGCAAAAAAAGAAACACCCCACATCTGGCGCCCAACGTGTTAGGCTTAGTTGGAACAAAAGAGCTAGGTTGTACAGTAAAATTTCGCACTTAAATTTTCCCTGAAAATTCAAAAGTGACAAGCAGTATTCAGAAGATGTTTAACACCCTGTTAGGTACACACACCACCAGTATGTCTGAGTGTGTAGAGTACAGACAGCGCTACTTGCATCTTCACCAGGCCTTGACCTCTCGTAGACCTGACGACTACGGCACTCTTACTGACCTGGAGTGTAAGGAACGAGTGGAACAGCACATGAGGGCCGTGGAAGAGGTGATGCTACAAGCACATATGCAGGGTAGTGCTGAGGTGGCGTGCACGAGTCTCATCACACTGGATGAAGCTATCGGTGGTGTGACCCCAGTGAGAGATAACACAGTGGGAGAGACCCCAGTGAGAGAGAACTTGGAGGTAGAGACCCCTGTGGGTGACGTCACCGAGAATGATGTCACTAGAATCACGCGCGCTTCGGAAGAAAACGGAGTCACACGGGAATCTAGCCCTTTAAATACTTCGTTGGGGGGGATTCTATTGGGAAGAATCTCAGCCCAAAAGGTCCTTGTGGACGACACCAACTCAAAGAGTAGGTATTACAGGCTCGCAATTATTCACCTTAGAGGAATACCTTAACCAAGTTAGGGAGTTGGGATTCGAAGGGAATAAAGTAGCAGAGCAAGCTATGAAACTCTGGACTGATCAGCAGGACAGAGAAAGTACTGAACGCATAGCTCGCATGCAGTTGCAAGCCAGGCAGGATGACCAGACAAGTGGTCGTTCAACAGAGACTAACGTTGAACAAGGTAAGACTGTCAAACTACCTAAACTAGCTAACTTTGATGAGAGGGACGACTCGATGGATGCATATATCAAGCGTTTCGAAAGTCACGCCGCTGATTGCGGGTGGGAAAGATCAAAGTGGGCACTCGCTCTTAGTGCATTGTTAAAGGGTAGGGCACTAACCATCTACCACAGTCTGGGTCCGCACCAGCCCGGAGATTACGAGGCATTGACAACAGCGCTGCTGAACGGTTTTGGCATAACTGCAGACCGGATGCTAGAGAATTTCCGTAGAGCTCAATTGCAAAAAGGTGAGACATATGTGTTAATGTTACAGCGGTAACAATCGAGTCTAAACCGTTACTGTGAACTCATGGAGACTGCTCCTGGGAGCATGGAGTTCTATCAACTGATGATTCGTAAACAGTTCTTAGAAGCATGCGAATCGTCTCTGCGTGTCAAGCTCAAGGAGCAGGAAATTGTGTCAAATCTGTCTATGGCCAAGCAAGCTGATTTGTGGGCTGGAGCCAGGAGACAGGTGAAAGGGGTGAAGCCGCACGAGAAGCATCATGCTACAGGTATTGACGTGAAAGCTAAGCCTAAGACTGGTGTGTCGGGGGAGCAGGGAAACTCCTCCAACAAGCATGTGCACAAGTGCTACACCTATGGTAAGCCAGGTCATCATGCAGCTGATTGCAAGGTAAAATCGAAATCAGGCTACATAGCAGGTGTGAACTCAGGTGGTAAGAAACATCCCAACGTTGGAAAGGATCCACTAGCTTGGACCCTTGAGGTGGTGGACGGAAATGTTAACGGAAAATCAGCGAAAATCTTCCGTGACAAAGGCGCCACTACTCACATGGTAAGAAAGAGCCTAGTGCAGCCAGGATCTGCGACAGGGAGACACATCTGTGTCACATTCCCAAATGGCTATACTAAAGAGATGGTGGAGGTGTATGTGTGGGTCGACACACCTTACATCAAAGGTAAAATCCATGCCGTTCAACAGGAACGTGCTGTATATGGACTTTTATTGGGAAATGTTCCGGGAATCTCTGATTGCCCGAGTCCACCCTCGAAGAAAACGGGGGAGCGTGAGGACGCTGACTCAACTGGGTGCAGCCGTCCTCAGCCAGCTGATGCCAAGGGTGACTTGCCCGGGGATGATGCCACAGGGAGTGACCACACCCTCACCCAGCTAAAGAATAAGGGAGAGAAGGTAAGCTGTGAAGTAATGGAGAAAGAAGCAAAACCTCTGGTTGAAGCGACAGCAACTCCATTAACAGGTAACTCGCTCGTGGCAGCTGTCACTACGAGGTCACAGAGCAACAAGCCAACTCGCCCAGAAAAACCTTTGAAATTACGAGACATTCCGGGAGTGTCTGCAAAGGAGTTTATTGATGCCCAAGGGAGCGACCCAACACTAGCCCAGATACGTAAGTATGCTGAGGAGAAAGGGGTTTTCCAACACCAGGAACCCAAGTACTGGTACTTGCACCGTAATGGGAAACTGGTGCGCAGAGTTGAGACGCCCCACGACACTTGGGACCAACTCGTTGTTCCACAGGAGCATAGACTGGCTGTGTTCCGCTTAGGTCATGAAGCTCTGATGGGAGGTCATATGGGTCACGCAAAGACCAGTGCGCGGATACAAGCTGTGTTCTACTGGCCAGGAATTACTGGGGAAATACAGCGTTACGCTCGCTCGTGTGACACCTGTCAGCGCACCACTGATCGAGGACGGGTGAAGCCCGGGAAGCTTCAGCCCTTCCCCATCATTGATCAGCCGTTCAAGCTGGTCAGCATTGATCTGGTTGGTCCGATCATACCGAGTGCAACGGACGGCAGTAAGTACATCCTGACCATGGTCGATCACGCAACAAGGTACCCAGAAGCAGCTGCCCTGAAGAACATCGAGACGTCAACGGTAGCGGAAGCCTTGGTAGGTTTTTTCAGTCGCCTTGGTATACCTGAGTGGATCCATAGCGACCGAGGGACACAGTTTACCAGCGAGATGATGGACCAAGTCAGACGTCTGCTTACAGCGAGAGCATCCTTCACCACGCTGTATCATGCTATGGGAAACGGTTTGGTAGAACGCTTCAATGGCACTCTCAAGAAGATGTTGAAGAGAATGTGCATCGAACAACCTCGGGAGTGACCCAGGTATATCAACCCTTTGTTGTTTGCCTACAGGGAGGTGCCACAGGCTAGCACAGGGTTCTCACCCTTCGAGCTTTTGTACGGTCGCACAGTTAAAGGCCCTCTGCAGGTACTGAGGAACCTGTGGGAAGGCGATGACTGTACCCTTGAAACCATGACGATGTACGAGTACGTCATCGATCTACGAGAACGGCTGGAGAACACCTGTCGGCTGGCCCGAGAACAGCTAGCAAAAGCAAAGGAGTACCAGAAGCAAACATACGACAAAAAAGCAAAAGAACGCAAGTTCAGTGTAGGTGACAAGGTACTTTTGTTACTTCCCACCAGCAGGAACAAACTCTTGCTGCAGTGGAAAGGCCCATTCACGGTAGTGGAGTGCTCGCACTCGTTAAACTATGTGCTCGACGTCGATGGTGCCAGGAAGAAGTACCACGTCAACATGCTCAAACGCTACAAGGACCCTCCTGTAGATATATATATATATATATATATATATATATATATATATATATATATATATATATATATATATATATATATATTTAATATGGAAGGGAGTACCACCTCTGGCTGGAAGAAGGGGGACCCATAGCCTCGGAGGAAATCACACATAACGTATTGGAGGGAAATATATATATATATATATATATATATATATATATATATATATATATATATATATATATATATATATATATAATATATATTATATATTACATATATAATATATGAGAGAGATATAATAGGACGAGAGAGATATAAAAAAATATACACCTGGAAGATACTGGAGGGCCAAGTACCAAATCTACACAGTAAAATAACAACGTACTGGAGTGAACGATATGGAAGAAAATGCAGAAGAGAACCAGTGAAGAGCAGGGGTGCCATAGGCACAATCAGAGAACACTGTATAAACATCAGAGGTCTGCGGTTGTTCAACACCCTCCCAGCAAGCATAAGAAATATTGCTGGAACAACCGTGGACATCTTCAAGAGGAAACTAGATTTATTCCTCCAAGGAGTGCCGGACCAACCGGGCTGTGGTGGGTATGTGGGCCTGCGGGCCGCTCCAAGCAACAGCCTAGTGGACCAAACTCTCACACGTCAAGCCTGGCCTCGGGCCGGGCTTGGGGAGTAGAAGAACTCCCAGAACCCCATCAACCATATATATATATATATATATATATATATATATATATATATATATATATATATATATATATATATATATATATATATATATATATATATATATATATATATGTGTATATATATATATATATATATATATATATATATATATATATATATATATATATATATATATATATATAATGTCTTTGTATTCATATCAAATAATGTTTATAGCCTGAGGTAGAGATCTTTTTAATCTCGCTCATAATTTGGCTAGGACTCTGAGTAGCGAACCTCCTCATAGCATTGAGTGTACTCACCTAATTGTGCTCACCTAATTGTGCTTGCGGGGGTTGAGCTTTGGCTCTTTGGTCCCGCCTCTCAACTGTCAATCAACTGGTGTACAGATTCCTGAGCCTACTGGGCTCTATCATATCTACATTTGAAACTGTGTATGGAGTCAGCCTCCACCTCATCACTTCCTAGTGCATTCCATTTACTAACTACTCTGACACTGAAAAAGTTCTTTCTAATGTCTCTGTGGCTCATTTGGGTACTCAGCTTCCACCTGTGTCCCCTTGTTCGCGTCCCTCCAGTGTTAAATAGTTCACCCTTGTTAACCCGGTCAATTCCCCTGAGGATTTTGTAGGTTGTGATCATGTCCCCCCTTACTCTTCTGTCTTCTAGTGTCGTAAGTTGCATTTCCCGCAGCCTTTCCTCATAACTCATGCTTCTTAGTTCTGGGACTAGTCTAGTAGCATACCTTTGGACTTTTTCCAGCTTCGTCTTGTGCTTGACAAGGTACGGGCTCCATGCTGGGACCGCATACTCCAGGATTGGTCTTACGTATGTGGTGTACAAGATTCTGAATGATTCCTTACACTGGTTCCTGAACGCCGTTCTGATGTTAGCCAGCCTCGCATATGCCGCAGACGTTATTCTCTTTATGTGGGCTTCAGGAGACAGGTTTGGTGTGATATCAACTCCTAGATCTTTCTCTCTGTCCGTTTCATTAAGTACTTCATCACCTATTCTGTATCCTGTGTCTGGCCTCCTGTTTCCACTGCCTAGTTTCAATACTTTGCATTTACTTGGGTTGAACTTCAACGGCCATTTGTTGGACCATTCACTCAGTCTATCTAGGTCATCTTGTAGCCTCCTACTATCATCCTCTGTTTCATTCCTCCTCATAATTTTTGCATCGTCGGCAAACATTGAGAGGAACGAATCTATACCCTCTGGAAGATCATTTACATATACCAGAAACAGTATAGGTCCAAGGACTGACCCCTGCGGGACTCCACTTGTAACGTCTCGCCAATCTGAGACTTCACCCCTCACACAGACTCGTTGTCTCCTGTTGCTTAGGTACTCCTCTATCCACCGGAGTACCTTCCCTTTCACTCCAGCCTGCATGTCCAACTTTCGCACTAGCCTCTTGTGTGGCACTGTATCAAAGGCTTTCTGACAATCCAAAAATATGCAGTCTGCCCACCCTTCTCTTTCCTGCCTTATTTTTGTTGCCTGGTCGTAGAATTCAAGTAACCCTGTGAGGCAGGACCTGCCATCCCTGAACCCATGTTGATGCTGTGTTACAAAGTTCCTTCGCTCCAGATGCTCCACTAGTTTTTTCGCACAATCTTCTCCATCAGCTTGCATGGTATGCAGGTTAGGGACACTGGCCTGTAGTTCAGTGCCTCCTGTCTATCCCCTTTCTTGTATATCGGGACTACGTTAGCTGCTTTCCAAATATCTGGCAGTTCTCCTGTTGCCAGTGATTTGTTATACACTATGGAGAGTGGTAGGCACAGTTCTCTTGCTCCTTCCTTTAGAACCCATGGGGAGATTCCATCTGGGCCTATAGCCTTTGTCACATCCAACTCTAGTAAACACTTCCTTACTTCCCCTCTGGTAATCTCAAAGTCTTCCAGTGGTTCCTGGTTAGCTATTCCCTCTCTTACCTCTGGAATTTTTCCTTGCTCGAAGGTGAAGATCTCCTGGAATTTCTTATTCAACTCCTCACACACTTCCTTGTCATTTGTAGTGAATCCTTCTGCCCCTATCCTTAATTTCATAACCTGTTCCTTTACTGTTGTTTTTCTCCTGATGTGGCTATGCAACAATTTAGGCTGAGTCTTTGCCTTGCTTGCGATGTCATTTTCGTATTGTCTTTCTGCCTCTCTTCTCATCCTGACATATTCATTCCTGGCATTCTGGTATCTTTCTCTGCTCTCCAGTGTCCTGTTATTCCTATAGTTTCTCCATGCCCTTTTACTTTGCTGCTTAGCTAGCCTACATCTCTGATTAAACCATGGGTTTCTCATTTTCATTTCTCTGTTTTCCTTTTGGACGGGGACAAACTTGTTTGCTGCGTCCTTGCACTTCTGCGTGATGTAATCCATCATATCTTGGGCCGTCTTTCCCCTGAGCTCTGTTTCCCATGCTATATCTGTCAGAAATTTTCTTATCCCCTCATAGTTTCCCTATGAGGGGATAAGAACAATGAAGAGAATGAACAATGACATAGTGTGTGTCATTGTTCATTCTCAAAGATGAGCCAGGACCTCAACATACAAATTCCAAATGCAGGCCTGGGCGGAGAGAGTCCTTGTGTGTGGTTCCTCTCTTGGGAGACTGACACGTAACTGAGGGTAAATGAGTCGTTACCGCTCCAACATATCCCCCAGCCCCTCCCCCCTCCTTACCATCAACCATAGCCCACACCCTCCCCCACATCGTTTTCTGTGCAAAGCCTTAGTATTATGTGTAACCTTGTATCGTAACGTGAGCAACATGACCAACATGATAACATCATTCTGTCCCCAATAATAATAAACGTAACATGACCAACATGATAACATCGTTCTTTTGCCCAAATAGCATTTTTTTAAGAGTAACGAACAACTTTCTGTCCGATGTCTGAATAACAATAATGAAAATGTGATCCGTGTTTCGCCCTTACACTCCAAACACAATAAAAATATTAGCACAAGCTTGTTTAGTTCTTGTATTCATTAAGTGGTAGACATAACATAATGTAGCCTCATATTCATCGTGGTAAAACATACACAGCACAGACAGTCCTCGCTATACCTCAAACGCGCCATTCATTCTCTCTCTCTCTCTCTCTCTCTATTCAGATCATTAAATAGGGGAAAAGTAACATCATTTCCTTTCTCCTGATGCCTCTGCTCACATATCTATTTTTTGCTTTCACTTAGACGGACAGCTCACAAAAGGATGGACGACTAATGTCAATTTTCGAACTTCTTTCTGTCTGTCTGATGATCAAATACCAAATGAAAAAATGACGTTAGGTTGGTCATATGCCATTAGGACTGTATGGCACTGCTCGAATCAGCATTAATATCATAGCAAGACAATGTCACAGAATGTTCAACGTTCTTATACCATAACATAACATAATGTTCAGTTGCCATCCCATTCCACAGGTGATCAGCAGAGACCATACCACGCTGGAAGACAGAAGAGCTTGTGGAGACGTGATCACTACCTACAAATTTTAATATATTTTTTTTGTTAACTGCGTGATCGCAACATATATACCTCATGGTGTCTTGTTCTGCCTCTGACTATCCCCCCTCCCAAATCATTCATTCGCTCTCTCTCTCCCTTAGGCGGGCCATGTTCCCCACATACAAATTCCAAGCTTGCGCTGTTAGCAAAGTAACACACACACTGACTAAACTGGAAAAGGTTCAAAGGTTTGCCACCAGACTAGTACCCGAGCTGAGAGGTATGAGCTACGAGGAGCGACTGCAGGAATTAAACCTCACTTCGTTGGAAGACAGAAGAGTTAGGGGGGACATGATCACCACATTCAAGATTCTCAGGGGAATCGACAGGGTTGATAAAGACAGGCTGTTTAACACAAGGGGCACACGCACTAGGGGACACAGGTGGAAGCTGAGTGCCCAAATGAGCCACAGAGATATTAGAAAAAACTTTTTTAGTGTCAGAGTGGTTGACAAATGGAATGCATTAGGAAGCGATGTGGTGGAGGCTGACTCCATACACAGTTTCAAGTGTAGATATGATAGAGCCCATTAGGCTCAGGGAACTGTACACCTGTTGATTGACGGTTGAGAGGCGGGACCAAAGAGCCAGAGCTCAACCCCCACAAGCACAACTAGGTGAGTACAACTAGGTGAGTACACACACACACACACACACACACACAATTTTGTGTGTGTGGTGTGGTGGGAAACATGGTGGGGCCGTGGTAGCCTGGTGGATTGCGCACAGGACTTGTAATTCTGTGGTGCGGGTTCGATTCCCGCACCCGGCAGAAACAAATGGGCAAAGTTTCTTTCATCCTGAATGCCCCTGTTACCTAGCAGTAAATAGGTACCTGGGAGTTAGTCAGCTGTCACGGGCTGCTTCCTGGGGTGTGTGTGTGTGTGTGTGTGTGGTGGGGAAAAAAAAAGTAGTTAGTGTAGTTAGTAAACAGTTGATTGACAGTTGAGAGGCGGGCCGAAAGAGCAAAGCTCAACCCCCGTAAAATACAACTAAGTGAATACACACACACACACAGGCTATTTAACACAAGGGGCACACGCACAAGGGGACACAGGTGGAAACTGAGTGCCCAAATGAGCCACAGAGATATTAGAAAGAACATCAGGTGCCGGCAGGGGAAGTGGTTCATATAGCTCGGACTATCACTTCACTTATGTCCGGTGAATGATGGTCAGTTGGTATATAAGGCTCCCTGTACATACCAGTTGCATTGCTCTGGGAGTATAGGGCTTCGAGATCACATTCTGGGGAAGGTGTGAGTTTTACAGTTGTATCTAGTCCTGGACCATTCAGAGCTAGTTTGCATTTGTGTTCCTCACGTGTTGCCCAAAAAAAGTAGGTGATTTGATAAAATGCTATGCCCAAGATAACCACCAGGTCCGGCGGGGAAAGTGGTTCAATATAGCACCCGAGTCTATCACTTCCTATATGTCCAGGTCGTTGTTGGTACAAGTGGTTAAGGCATCCCTGTAAACTCACCAGTTGCATTGCTCTTGGGAGTATGGTTCGAGCACTCTGGGTGTGGTGTTTCAGTTGTACATCTAAGTCCTGGGACCATTCAGGCTTGTTTGCATTTGTGTATTCCTCACGTGTTGCCGCCAAAAAATGAGGTGATTTGTAAAATGCTATGCCAAGATAGCCTACCAGGTGCCGGCGGGGAAGTGGTTCTAATAGCCTCGGCTATCACTTCCTTATGTCCAGTCGTGATGGTCAAGTGGTATTAAGGCTCCTGTACAATACCAGTTGCTCATTGCCTCTTGGGAGTATAGGGTTCGAGTCACTTCTGGGGTGTGAGTTTTCAGTTAATAGATATATAATATTTAACTATATATATATAATATATAATATATAATATAATATAATATATATAATATATATAATATATATTCAGATAAATAAAATGGAAGGGAGAGTACCACCACTAGCTGGAAGAAGGGGACCCATAGCCTCGGAGGAAATCACACATAACGCATTGGAGGGAATAGCCTAATCAGTTCTTGCTTTTTCCCCTCCACCCCCTATATATATGATATATATTATATATATATATATATATATATATATATATATATATATATATATATATATATATATATATATATATATATATTAATATGACCGAAAAAGTAAGATTAATAATTCTAACACGAATTTTCTCAATATTTCTTATGTTTCTTTTCACTGTCAAGGTAATTGAAAAATCAATTCTCCAAAATTCAATTTTATTTCTAGTCTGACGCGACACTTGAACGCGTTTCGTAATAACTTATTACATTTTCAAAGACTTTAGTTACATACACCACAACTATAACCTGCAAAAAACTAAACAGAGCTCACTACCCCTATCGACGAGCAAATCAAAGGCGCGCCTGTCCTGATACATACACGACGGTCATATTTCTATCAGTTGGCGCCCTCATCGTAAATAGCCAGCCGATCTAAAAAAAAAAACATATAAAATCCAATTCTTATTCGATCGACTTGGGGTGTGTATGAAAATGTTTGCCATTAAATTTTCGTTTTTTCTAATAGGCACATGGCTTATTAGAGAAAACGGCATCGTATTGTAACTTAGAGGAAAGACTATTGAGTTGTTGACACACGAGGGTAATCGCCCACTTCACACACTCTTGGTGTGGGCCGCGATCATGATTCTACATTTATATGCATTGTCGTGTAGGGATTTTATTGCGAGTTCAGTGATATAAAATATAACGCAGTAGGACTAATGTGGAGCTGACAAAAACAAAAGAGTATGAACATTTTGTTGCTGTTTGGGCGTCACGGCGAGTGATCTTCGTGTTTATTTATTTCCTGGTCGGATAGCAAATGCTTGGTGACATTTTATGCATATGACCTTGTAGAGAATTTTATTGCCAACACATTGATACCAAAATGAAATACGTAGCTCGAGATTGATGTCAGAGATTGAAAAGATTATACAATTTTTGTGTTTACGCTCAAGGGCCCAAAACGCCACAGCGCGCACAATGCACTTTTTTTTTAATGAGTGCCGCGCGCGCAAAAGTGGTAAATTACTACCTATGATGTAAACAGCTTTCATTTTATACCCGCATTTTGGGGAGGGTGATATGTTACAACAGTTTTGGATGAGGTGAACAAAACTTTCAACACAGGACAGAACACATAACAATGGGTTTAATTGGGTAATTGAAGGTAAGAATGGAAGTAACTGCAAAGGGCCTATTGGCCCATATTTCTTGATGCTTCTATATTGGTGCGGAGTCTTGAAGTGAGTAGAATGTAGTTGTGCATTAATTGGCTGTTGCATGATTGCTGGTGTTGACTTCTTGATGTGTAGTGCCTCGCAGTTGTCAAGCCGCCTGCTATCCTGTATCTATCGATGATT
>WNGS01005533.1:170989-182218 GCA_020271785.1 Procambarus virginalis
GGGGTATTGAAAGAGTGTGCAGGAGCACTTTGCTTACCACTCTCCATAGTGTATAGTAAGTCACTGGAAAACGGGGGGACCTACCAGAAATATGGAAGACTGCTAATGTAGTACCAATATACAAAAAGGGTGACAGACAAGAGGCACTGAACTACAGGCCAGTGTCCTTAACTTGTATACCATGCAAGGTGATGGAGAAGATTGTGAGAAAAACCTAGTAACACATCTGGAGAGAAGAGACTTCGTGACAAACCATCAACATGGGTTCAGGGAGGGTAAATCTTGCCTTACAGGCTTGATAGAATTCTACGATCAGGTGACAAGAATTAAGCAAGAAAAGAAGGGTGGGCGGACTGCATTTTTTTGGACTGTCGGAAAGCCTTTGACACAGTACCCCATAAAAGGTTGATGCATAAGCTGGAGAAACAGGCAGGAGTAACAGGTAGGGCGCTCCAGTGGATAAGGGAGTACCTAAGCAATAGGAAGCAGAGAGTTACAGTGAGGGGTGAGACCTCAGACTGGCGTGAAGTCACCAGTGGAGTCCCACAGGGCTCTGTACTTGGACCTATCCTGTTTCTGATATACGTAAATGATCTCCCAGAGGGTATAGACTCATTCCTCTCAATGTTTGCTGACGACGCCAAATTATGAGAAGGATTAAGACAGAGGAGGACAGCTTGAGACTTCAAGAAGACCTGGACAAGCTGCAGGAATGGTCGAACAAATGGCTGTTAGAGTTTAACCCAAGCAAATGTAATGTAATGAAGATAGGGGTAGGAAGCAGGAGACCAGATACAAGGTATCATTTGGGAGATGAAATACTTCAAGAGTCAGAGAGAGAGAAAGACCTGGGGGTTGATATCACGCCAGACCTGTCCCCTGAAGCTCATATCAAGAGGATAACATCAGCAGCATATGCCAGGTTGGCTAACATAAGAACGGCCTTTAGAAACTTGTGTAAGGAATCTTTCAGAACATTATATACCACATATGTCAGACCAATCCTGGAGTATGCGGCTCCAGCATGGAGTCCCTATCTAGTCAAGCATAAGACTAAACTGGAAAAGGTTCAAAGGTTTGCCACCAGACTAGTACCCGAGCTGAGAGGTATGAGCTACGAGGAGCGACTGCAGGAATTAACCTCACTTCGTTGGAAGACAGAAGAGTTAGGGGGGACATGATCACCACATTCAAGATTCTCAGGGGAATCGACAGGGTTGATAAAGACAGGCTGTTTAACACAAGGGGCACACGCACTAGGGGACACAGGTGGAAACTGAGTGCCCAAATGAGCCACAGAGATATTAGAAAGAACTTTTTTAGTGTCAGAGTGGTTGACAAATGGAATGCATTAGGAAGCGATGTGGTGGAGGCTGACTCCATACACAGTTTCAAGTGTAGATATGATAGAGCCCAATAGGCTCAGGAAACTGTACACCTGTTGATTGACGGTTGAGAGGCGGGACCAAAGAGCCAGAGCTCAACCCCCGCAAGCACAACTAGGTGAGTACAACTAGGTGAGTACAAGGGGAGAAGCAGGAGGGAGTGGAGGAAGTACAGAAGACAAAGGACAGAGGACAACAGGATTAGATGTAACAGAGCTAGGAATGATTACATTAACATAAGACGAGTGTCGGAAAGAAATTATGAGAATGATATTGCAGTCAAAGCGAAAAAGCAACCTAAATTACTACATAGCCATATAAGAAGGAAGATGTCGGTAAATGACCAAGTGACAAGACTGAGGAAAACAGAAGGGGCATATACAGAAAGCGACAAGGAAATCTGCGAGGTACTGAATGCAAATTTCCATGGAGTGTTCACAACCGAGCCTGAGCAGCTCCCATTGTTAGAAGCGATTACCCTAGATGAAAGACTATCAGACATAGAGGTGACAGCAGAGGAGGTAATGAAACAGTTGACAACACTGGATGCAAATAAAGCTGTTGGACCAGACAAAGTATCACCGTGGATACTTAAAGAGGCAGCGCAGGCTCTCAGCGTGCCTCTGGCAATGATCTTTAATGAGTCACTTATGTCGGGAGAATTGCCCAGTTGCTGGAAGGAGGCAAATGTCGTACCGATTTTCAAGAAAGGTGATAGGGAGGAGGCACTTAACTACAGACCCGTATCATTGACAAGCATCCCCTGCAAAATACTTGAAAGAATAATTAGGCTAAGACTTGTTGAGCACCTGGAGAGCATTGGGTTTGTAAACAAGCACCAACATGGTTTCTGGACAGGGAAATCATGCCTAACAAACCTTTTAGAATTCTATGATAAAGTAACAAGGATAAGGCAGGACAGAGAAGGCTGGGCAGACTGCATATTTCTTGACTGCCAAAAGGCCTTTGATACAGTACCGCACATGAGACTGCTATACAAACTTGAGAGGCAGGCAGGAGTAAGCGGAAAGGCCCTAGAATGGGTGAAGAACTACCTAACAGGAAGGAGCCAGAGGGTAATGGTAAGGGGCGAGAAGTCGGACTGGCGAACAGTAACAAGTGGAGTACCTCAAGGATCGGTGCTGGGACCAATCCTCTTTCTAATTTACGTAAATGACATGTTTACAGGAGTGGAATCATACATGTCAATGTTTGCGGATGACGCAAAATTAATGAGAAGAGTTGTGACAGACGAGGATTGTAGGATCCTCCAAGAGGACTTAAACAGGTTGCAGAGATGGTCAGGGAAATGGCTACTGGAGTTTAACACCAGTAAATGTAAAGTTATGGAAATGGGATCAGGTGATAGGAGACCAAAGGGACAGTACACAATGAAGGGGAACAGCCTACCTGTAACGATTCGAGAAAGAGATCTGGGAGTGGATGTGACACCTAATCTAACTCCTGAGGCACATATAAATAGGATAACGACAGCAGCGTACTGGCGAAAATTAGAACTTCATTCAGAAACCTAAATGAGGAGGCTTTTAGGGCGCTTTACACTGCCTACGTGAGACCCGTCTTAGAGTATGCCGCGCCATCATGGAGCCCCCACCTGAAGAAACACATAAGGAAACTGGAGAAGGTTCAGAGGTTTGCGACGAGGCTTGTCCCAGAGTTACGAGGGATGGGATATGAAGAGCGTCTGAAGGAACTGAACCTTACGACACTAGAGAAAAGAAGGGAGAGAGGAGATATGATAGGGACATATAAAATACTCAGGGGAATTGACAAAGTGGAAATAGATGAAATGTTCACACGTAATAATAACAGAACGAGGGGACATGGGTGGAAACTGGAAACTCAGATGAGTCACAGAGATGTTAGGAAGTTTTCTTTTAGCGTGAGAGTAGTGGAAAAATGAATGCACTTGGGGAACAGGTTGTGGAAGCAAATACTATTCATACTTTTAAGACTAGGTATGATAGGGAAATGGGACAGGAGTCATTGCTGTAAACAACCGATGGCTGGAAAGGCGGGATCCAAGAGTCAATGCTCGATCCTGCAAGCACAAATAGGTGAGTACACACACACACACCACACACAGGCTATTAACACAAGGGGCACACGCACAAGGGGACACAGGTGGAAACTGAGTGCCCAAATGAGCCACAGAGATATTAGAAAGAACTTTTTTAGTGTCAGAGTGGTTGACAAATGGAATGCATTAGGAAGTGATGTGGTGGAGGCTGACTCCATACACAGTTTCAAGTGTAGATATGATAGAGCCCAGTAGGCTCAGGAATCTGTACACCTGGTGATTGACGGTTGAGAGGCGGGATCAAAGAGCCAGAGCTCAACCCCCGCAAGCACAACTAGGTGAGTACAACTAGGTGAGTACACACACACACACACACACACACACACACACACACACACAACACACACATATATATATATATATATAATATATATATATATATATATATATATATATATATAGATATATATATATATATATATATAACAGTGTCAGACCACGGAGGCAAAATGAAACAGGAATTTACTTAAGTATATATATATATATATATATATATATATATATATATATATATATATATATATATATATATATATATATATAATATTTATATATATTTATCATTATTTATATTTTAAAACCATCCCTCAGTAACTCAGTAAGTCAAACAGCAACAGTGGACTGAAGACTCTAATATTCTATGGGATAGACTGCTTCTCTCTCGAGTTGAGCTATTAGTGAAATACCCGGCTTCAATTTGGTTAGACAGAGGATCTACAGTTTCATCAGGCTGACCTTATGCCATTAGTACTGTATGACAGTTTAGTTAGTTTAGTTCATTTATTGTGCACCCATACCCATCTTGTGGCGGTAGGGAGTTGGCCCTGAGCAGCCGTGGAGTGCGGACGTATCCCTCCGTGACTGCTGGGGTAGTTAGCTGTTTGGTCGCCAGGTGGCGGGGCGTCGCTGCCCTCCCAGTGTTGTTGCCTGGCTGGCTGTTTGCTGACGTGGCGGAACTGAGTTGCGATGGGGGTCCCCCTCCCACCAGTACTGCGGGCTCAGTCTGTGGGCCTGGAATTTTCCAGCCGGGCTGGGTACCCAGAGATTGCACGGGTGTGTGAGCAGCTGCAGGTCCCTGTGATGGATATCTACGGTGTCGAGCTGGTGACGGCCCGTCGGGTGATCCTGAAATTCACTGAAGAAATGGCGTATCGTACATTTCTCCGTAGATACGAGGGGCGGACTCTGCCTCTACAGGATGGTGAGGGCACTGTTTCCATAGGATCGGAGTGGTGCCCTCACCTACGTCAGGGTCCATGGGGCTCCGTTGGAATTTCCGGAGGGTCTGCTCCGGCGGTATTTCGGCCGGTTTGGCGCCGTCGATAGTGTGCGAGTGAATGTGGTGTCTTCGAGCCCACTTAAGGGCGTCCGGACGAACATTCGTACCCTGGGCATGAGGCTACGGGAGGATATTCCGTCCTCTGTGCGGCTGATGGGGTACACAGTTCGTGTGTTCTACGCCCGCCAGCCTCGGACATGTTATCGTTGTGGCCTGTCGGGCCATCAGGCTGCTGAATGTTCTGCGCCCGCCTCTGCGCCTGTGAACCTCTTCAGCGAGGAGGACTTTCCACCACTTCCTGTGGAGGAGGTTTCTGTGGCTCTGGACGCCTCTCCGGACGCAGCTGCGCCCCCTGTGTCGCCTGATGCGCCCCCTGTGGTGGAAGTTCCCCCAAATGTCGCCGACCCTCTTCAGGATGTTGCGATGCCCTCGGTGGATACTCCTGCTCCTGTCCCTGCTGCTCCCGTGAGCCTTCCTGATGCTCCCTCCTCGCTGTCTGCTCACCTGTCTGCTCACCCGTCTTCAGTTGCTGCACCTGGCCCTGCGTGCTCGCCACGGGTCCCGGCTGTGCTGGGTGCTGGGGTGGCTGTGGGGCCTCCTGTTGTGTGTGGTCCGGTTCCCCCTGCGGTTGAGGCTGCTGCCGTCATGAGACGGGCGTTGGTTCGCACGGCTTGTGATGCCCGTGGTTCTGGATCCGCCTCCGGCTCTGAGGATGTGCGCCCGGTGCCCAAGCGGTCCAGGCGTTCTTCTACTGCTTGGGCTGATGTGGAGGGTTTCGACGCCGATGGGTCTTCAGGAGATGATGTGGTGGTCGCTGACGTCCATGTGCCTGCTGATGCCGGCGAATGTGTTTATAATTCACCTCCTGTTTCTTCTGCAGGCGGTTCTCCGCAGTGGGAGGTGGTAGCTCCTCCGGACGTAGGTGAGGTGGGTGCTGGTGCAGGCCGCGACCTCGTGTTGTTGCTGAAGAAGGATGTTCGGCGAGGGGGGCCCCTGCAGATGTCAAGTCCGGTGGTTGTTGCGGAGCCCTGTGGGGCTGCCAAGGTGACAAGTGCGCTGCCCGTTGCCCGCGCCTGTAGGGGGAAGCCCGTCCCGATCATCTTGGCCTCCGGCGTGGCGTACGATCAGAAGACCAACCCTTTGGAGTTTGGCTTTATTGACCGAGTGCTGCCTGTTCCGTGGTGCCCCTCGACTATCTGGGTTCCACAGGCTCAGGCTTTTGTTGAGGGTGTGCCGAATTTGATGCCCGATCCTCGTACGGCCCATAGTCACTCTGACGACATCATGTTGCTTTGGGAGGCGTATTGTATTCGTTTCCCGGCAGCTGAGTGGCCGGATAAGTATGCGCACTCTTGATAGTTTGTGTGCTTGCTGAGTATTTCGCGGATGTAGAGGACTTGGTATGTTCTTGTGGTATTTATTGTGTGCCCTTCAGGCCGGTGTCGGAATTAGTTTTCTAAATGTCCCTGTTTATTGTAGTTAGTGTGTGGCTATACCATTTCATGATTATCTGTTTCTTTGATTCTGTTTGTTTTCTGTGCCCCTATGGCTATGTTTGCCCTCTTACGTGCGTGGTTGTGCATGTTTGTTTTATTGTTTGTTTATTGTTTGTGTTGTTATTGTGCCATGTGTGGCTTTTTGTTTATGTTTTTTGGATTGTTGTATGTTTTATGATTAATTATTTTTTCTTGTTTTCCTCTGCTTTTTCTGTGTATTATGATCTTGTTTTATGTTTTGGGTATTGTTTGCCTGTTTGCGCTATTTGTTTTATTGTTGTTTTTGTACTGTGCTGTCGGTCCTTCTGGCCGGTGGCTTTTTTTTTGTTCTGCTAAATTTTGGTTTCTTATGTAAATTTTATTGTATTTATTGCTTTATACTTGCATGCTTGCATGTAAAAATAAATTTAAAAAAAAATCTTGTGGGCGGTATTGGAAAGGGTTACAGAGGCACATAATGGGCTCAGGGACTGAACCCACATTTCATTTAGCTAAGCAAGTTACAATCTTGATGAGCTAGTTACAAAATTCAATATAAGTCGCCACATCGACAATGGGTTCAAGATCAATCACAGGTACAGTTTCTAAATTAAGTAGTGTCAATTTCACTTTGCCTCAGATCTACAGGATCTTGTTGAAGATTTAGTTTTAACAAAAAAGTGAAACAGAAGAACATGAACTAATAGGGTTGAGATAGGAGGAAAGGCTTTGCGGAAGATAAAAGAGCTTATGAGACATGTTCGCTACCTACATTTCTTCATGTGAGTTCATTTTAGTTTAAAGTTTTTCAATCGTAAAATAAAAAATACTATTTGAAAAATGACGTTAGGTTGGTCTTATGCCATTAGGTCTGTATGGCACTGCACGCAACAGTAGGCTTGTAATATCATAGCAAGACAATGTCACAGAATGTTCAAGGGTCTTATACTGAATGAGTAAAACAACAATCCGTCTCGTTAGGGTCTGACCTTCGTGTCGCTCCTTAGCGCTGAGGTTTTCACTTGCCATCCTCCTTCTCTCTCATCACGCACTAGTGCTCGATCCAGCAGAAAAAAAAAACAGAGACTGGTGACTGATTGCCAGTTTTAGCTCTCTGTAACACATTGTAACGTAACGTGGAAATCATCTTTCTGCAGTCCAAAATAACATTATGAAATGTAAAGTGAGACTTAGTCCAGCTCCATTACATCTCTTATCATATATAAATATTACTGTCTGTCAGTTTTAGCTCTCTGTAACACAATGTAACGCAACGTGTGTTACGAATCTTGCTAAAGATTCATTCATGTTCTCATTCATTCGTTTAAGATTCATTTATTACTATCTTATTATCTAATTAATATGAGAAATTGTATCTAGTATGAGAAATTTTATATTATATAAACACTGTATATTGTATGAAGTTTCGTGTTACAATGCTCATGATTTCTGCGTGGGCAGTTGGCCAGTTTGGATAGTCTGTTAATAGTTAGGGAGGTGACGCCGTCCTGGTGAGCCAGTAATCCGGCAGTAGTGTGAAGGCGGTGGTCGAGGGTAGACATGGGTTAAGCTCAGTCCTTGGTGTTGGTTATTTTTAGTTATTTCTCTGGTTAGATGATTGGTTAGCTGTATTCCCTTTTACGTATTCATGTTCTGGTGATATTGCTCATGCCTCACAAAGAAGTTTTATGTTAATGTTAATGCAAGTTAAAGAATGTTTCTGTTTTTCTTACGTACTATTTAATTGTTATGTTTTGTCCCCCTTAGCACAAATATATTGTTCACCTTTTATATAGTGACTTTCGATACCCCTAGACGTTGTGGCAAGGCCGATTTAATATTACTTTAACACTGCTGGGTGAAGAACCATATTTAGACTCTAAGGGTGGTGACAACGTGGAAATCATCTTTCTGCTGCTGTCCAAAATATACCACATGACTGAGGGAGAGAGCATTCGAGCGGTGTACCTCTCGATGTCTGTTTATCACATGACTGGGTTAATGACCACATTATCCCACACTATACCTGCTCCTGCTTACCCGTTACACTTAGTAATGTAACGTGGAAATCAACTTTCTGTCTGATGTCCAAATAACATTCTTGAAAATGTGAACGATGTTTAGCCATTACATCCAAACACAATTAAAATTTTACCGCGGTTGTTGTTGTTGTTGTTAAAGATTCACTACCTGAAACAAAACGTTCCAGGTAACACGGGCTATGGTGAGCCCGTAGATTACCGAGGGTCTTTTCAGTTCTTGTAACACATTATATCGTTACGTAACGTAACGTGGAAATCATCTTTCATGTCTGATGACTAAATAACATTTTAGAAAAACGTGAAGCTTTGTGGATAAAATTTTAAACAAAGGTGGGCCACCAGTCCACGAACTAAGAGGGAGAGTTAGTAAGAAGACTTTGTGAAATATGCACAGAAGAGTTTGGGGAGATGTGTTCACCACCTACAAATTCTAATATTTTTTGTTAACTGTGTGATCACAACATATACCTCCTGCTCTCTTGTTCTGCCTCTCAACACTACCACCCCCCCCACCCCCCCTCACGCTGCCTGTGTCACCAGATTGCAACACTACCCCGCCCCCTTATGCTGCCTGTGTCGCCCAGCCTGCAACACTACCCCCCCCCTTATGCTGCCTGTGTCGCCCAGCCTGCAACACTAACCCCCCCTTATGCTGCCTGTGTCGACCAGCCTGTAACACTACCCCCCCCCTTATGTTGCCTGTGTCGCCCAGCCTGCAACACTACCCCCCCCCTTATGTTGCCTGTGTCCCCCAGCCGGTAACACTACCCCCGCCCTTATGCTGCCTGTGTCGCCCAGCCTGTAACACTACCCCCCCCCCCCCCTTATGCTGCCTGTGTCGACCAGCCTGTAACACTACCCCCCCCCTTATGCTGCCTGTGTCGCCCAGCCTGTAACACTACCCCCCCCTTATGCTGCCTGTGTCGCCCAGCCTGTAACAATACCCCCCCCTTATGCTGTCTGTGTCGCCCAGCCTGCAACACTACCCCCCCTTATGCTGCCTGTGTCGACCAGCCTGTAACACTACCCCCCCCCTTATGCTGCCTGTGTCACCAGCCTGTAACACTACCCCCCCACTTATGCTGCCTGTGTCGACCAGCCTGTAACACTAACCCCCCCCCTTACGCTGCCTGTGTCGACCAGCCTGTAACACTACCCCCCCCTTATGCTGCCTGTGTCGCCCAGCCTGTAACACTACCCCCCCTTATGCTGCCTGTGTCGACCAGCCTGTAACACTACCCGCCCTTATGCTGCCTGTGTCGACCAGCCTGTAACACTACCCCCGCCTTATGCTGCCTGTGTCGCCCAGCCTGTAACACTACCCCCGCCCTTATGCTGCCTGTGTCGCCCATCCTGTAACACTACCCCNCAACACGATCATCAAACACAGGTGTCAACTGAAATCATGCCTATGACTCTCATCTATCATATATTAATAGGCATATATACAATAGCATATATTAAAAAATATTATAATTAGTTGTATTAGAAAAATAATTAAGTTTAAAAAAAATGATAAATTTTTTTTTCAATTTTTTTTTTATCGGACAATTTGCATGAAACTTATACACCTGACTGCACGTAAGCCTACCTGTATGGGTGGCAATTTTGGAGAAAACTGGTTGATGTCAACCTCAACCACAGATGGCAGCACCTTAGACATTATTATTTTCTTATTTATTTCAATATTTCAAATAACAAAAGTTCTTGTGACTTTCATTTTTTATTCAATTGACATAAAACTTACACCTATATGTAAATTTGTCTCTAAACTCTGAAGTAAGCGTTTTTTTTGAAGTTCATTATTGATTTTATAATAGCAATACATGACATATATGCATAATTTTGGGGAGAATTTGAATATTTGTATTAGGAAAACTAAAAATGTTTTCGAAACTCCAAACTACAGATCCTTTATTATATCTTAATGTGCAGAAAAGTGTCATAGAATGATTATATCTGAAAAGGTGAAAGGTGTGAAGTCACTTGTGTAATTGTTAATAATACTTAGCCTGGGTTCAAGTCCCCTGGTGGGAGTGTCTAAAGTTTCTATATTTCAAACTTGCGGTTTAAGGCAAGTATGTGATATATATATATATATATATATATATATATATATATATATATATATATATATATATATATATATATATATATATATATATATATATATATATATATATATATAAATTTGCTGTTGACCTTGCGTTATTAACTGTTGACCTCGCGTTATTAGCTGTTGTCCTCGCGTTATTAACCGACCTAACCTCTCACATTGTTCAAATGAGAACTTGATAAAACACCTCCACAAAGAATGTCTGATTGAGCAGTCCGTGACTCGTCGGTCACACTGCGGCGTCGAACAGCCTGGATGATCAGATTACCAAGCAGGAAGCCAGGCTAAAGACAGAAGGTAGACATAACATAGGTAGACCTTCTAAAGAAAAAAATTCTCTCCCTCTCTTTTCCGTGAACGCCCCTCTCACAAATTACTGACATTTTCCGTGAACGCCCCTCTCACAAATTACTGACATTTTCCGTGAACGCCCCTCTCACAAATTACTGACATTTTCCGTGAACGCCCCTCTCACAAATTACTGACATTTTCCGTGAACGCCCCTCTCACAAATTACTGACATTTCATGAAAAAACAACCCGCAAAATCTGAATTTCGCGCGACCAGAGAACATTTCGTGATCTCTGTACACCCCTTCAACTTGTGACCCTCTCGTGGGAATAGTTTCGCGCTAATGGATAATTCAGTGTAAGGGGTGGAGGGAAGAGAGGTGGGAGAGAGGAGAGGAGAGGATGGAAGGGGGTAGAGACGGAGGGAAAGGAGAGAGAGGAGGGGAGGGGATGATGGGAATGGGGGGAGGGGTAACAAATGTGGCATCTTGTTCTGTCACAACACAGTCTATGTTGTTATATTCCTCTTCAAAATATCTTC
>WNGS01005533.1:183218-197119 GCA_020271785.1 Procambarus virginalis
CCCCATCCCCCAAGCCCTCCCTTCTCCCACATGCCTCCCCGTCTCTCCCACCCACAAGCCCTCCATCTCCCCGCCCCCTAAGCCCCCCCACTCTCCCCCACCCCACCTAAGCCTTCCCTCTCCACCACACCCCAAAACCCTCCCCTCTTCCTCACCCACCTCAGCCTTCCCTTTCCCCCATGCCCCCAGCCCTCCCCCTTTACTGTCCCCCCCAAACCCCCTTCTCCCCTCCCCCCAAAACTCCTCCTCTCACCCCCCTCAACCCTCCCCCTTTGACCCCTCCAACCCTCTCCCCTCTCACAACCCCCCAACCTCCCCCTCTCACCCACTCCCCCACTCCCTCCACCCCCCCAAGCCCATCCTCCTCCACCAGTCTCCCCGTACCAGATCCTCCCAGCTCCCGCTCACCCCAGACCCCACAGGTCCCCCCAGAGGAGAAGCAGAAGAGAGTCAGTTTCAGGGCAATGTACTCGAACATAGATGGGATCACAAGTAAGGCAAGTGAACTAAGGGAAAGAGCACAAGAAGTGAACCCAGATGTAATCGGACTCACTGAAACAAAACTCTCTGGAATCATAACGAATGCCGTGTTTCCCCAGGAGTACACAGTAATAAGGAAAGAGAGGGAAGGTAGGGGAGGAGGCGGAGTGGCCCTACTCATGAGAAAGGAATGGAATTTTAAGGAGATGGCTATCCCGGGCTGTGAGGGATTCAGAGACTACATAGCAGGCACCATGACAATGGGAGGACCAAGGATAGTAGTAGCAGTAATATACAACCCTCCACCAAATGACAGAAGACCCAGTCAAGAGTACAAAGACAACAACATGGCAGTTAACACTATAATTGAGAGGGCAGCCTCTGCTGCCTGTAGAAATAGATCCCACCTGCTCATCATGGGGACTTCAATCACGGAAGGATTGATTGGGAGAACAAGGAACCGCATGGAGGCGAGGATACGTGGAGAGCCAAACTACTGGAGGTGGTGACTAGAAACTTCTTAACCCAGCATGTCAGAGAACCCACAAGGATGAGAGGACATGACGAACCAGCGAGACTCGACCTGGTCTTCACCCTGAACGACTCTGACATAAGAGAAATCGGTTTTGAGGCTCCAGTAGGAATGAGCGACCACAGTGTATTGGTGTTTGAGTACCTGATTGAAGAAGGGTTATTGAACTCGAGGAGGGATACCGAAACCAAAAGGTTAGCATACCGAAAAGGAAACTATGAGGAGATAAGGAAATTCCTAACAGATATAGCATGGGAAACAGAGCTCAGGGAAAAGACGGCCCAAGAAATGATGGACTACATCACGAAAAAATGCAAGGACGCAGCAAACAAATTTGTCCCAGCCCAAAAGGAAAACAGTGAAATGAAGATGAGAAACCCATGGTTTAATCAGAGATGTAGGCTAGCCAAGCAGCAAAGTAAAAGGGCATGGAGAAACTATAATAATAACAGGACACTGGAGAACAGAGAAAGATACCAGAATGCCAGGAACGAATATGTCAAAATGAGAAGAGAGGCAGAAAGACAATACGATAATGACATCGCAAGCAAGGCAAAGACTCAGTCTAAATTGCTGCATAGCCACATCAGGAGAAAAACAACAGTAAAGGAACAGGTTATGAAATTAAGGATAGGGGCTGAAGGATTCACTACAAACGACAAGGAAGTGTGTGAGGAACTGAATAAGAAATCCCAAGAGGTCTTCACCTTAGAGCAAGGAGAAATCCCAGAGATAAGAGAGGGAATAGCTAACCAGGAACCACTGGAAGAGTTTGAGATTACCAGCGGGGAAGTAAGGAAGTGTTTACTAGAGTTGGATGTGACAAAGGCTATAGGCCCAGATGGAATCTTCCTTTGGATACTAAAGGAAGGAGCAGAAGAACTGTGCCTCGCACTCTCCAAATTGTATAACAAATCACTGGCAACAGGGGAACTGCCAGAAATTTGGAAAGCAGCTAACGTAGTCCCGATATAAAAGAAAGGGGATAGACAGGAGGCACTTAATTACAGGCCAGTGTCCCTAACCTGCATACCATGCAAGCTGATGGAGAAGATTGTGCGATGAAAGCTAGTGGAGCACCTGGAGTGAAAGAACTTTGTAACCCAGCATCAACATGGGTTCAGGGATGGCAGGTCCTGCCTCACAGGGTTACTTGAATTCTACGACCAGGCAACAAAAATAAGGCAAGAAAGAGAAGGGTGGGCAGACTGCATATTTTTGGATTGTCAGAAAGCCTTTGATACAGTGCCACACAAGAGGCTAGTGAAAAAGCTGTAGATGCAGGCTGGAGTGAAAGGGAAGGTACTCCGTTGAATACAGGAGTACCTAAGCAACAGGAGACAACGAGTCAGTGTGAGGGGTGAGGTCTCAGATTGGAGAGACGTTACGAGTGGAGTCCCGCAGGGGTCAGTCCTTGGACCTATACTGTTTCTGATATATGTAAATGATCTCCCAGAGGGTATAGAATCGTTTCTCTCAATGTTTGCCGATGTTGCAAAAATTATGAGGAGGATTGAAACGGAGGACGATAGTAGGAGGCTACAAGATGACCTAGACAGACTGAGTGAATGATCCAACAAATGGCTGTTGAAGTTCAACCCGAGTAAATGCAAAGTAATGAAACTAGGCAGTGGAAATAGGTGGCCAGACACAGGATACAGAATAGGAGGTGAAGTACTTAATGAAACGAACAGAGAGAAAGATCAAGGAGTTGATATCACACCAAACCTGTCTCCTGAAGCCCACATAAAAAGAATAACTTCTGCGGCATATGCGAGGCTGGCTAACATCAGAACAGCGTTCATTAACCTGTGTAAGGAATCATTCAGAATCTTGTACACCACATATGTAAGACCAATCCTGGAGTATGCGGCCCCAGCATGGAGCCCGTACCTTGTCAAGCACAAGACGAAGCTGGAAAAAGTCCAAAGGTATGCTACTAGACTAGTCCCAGAATTAAGAGGCATGAGTTACGAGGAAAGGCTGCGGGAAATGCACCTTACGACACTGGAAGACAGAAGAGTAAGGGGAGACATGATCACAACCTACAAAATCCTCAGGGGAATCGACCGGGTAAACAAGGATAAACTATTCAACACTGGTGGGACACGAACAAGGGGACACAGGTGGAAACTGAGTACCCACATAAGCCACAGTGACGTTAGAAGGAACTTTTTCAGTGTCAGAGTAGTTAACGGATGGAATGCATTAGGCAGTGATGTGGTGGAGGCTGACTCCATACACAGTTTTAAATGTAGATATGATAGAGCCCAGTAGGCTCAGGAATCTGTACACCAGTTGATTGACAGTTGAGAGGCGGGACCAAAGAGCCAAAGCTCAACCCCCGCAAGCACAAATAGGTGAGTACAAATAGGTGAGTGAGTACACACACACGCGCACACACACACACACACACAAACCATGCTGGAGCTGGTGGCCGAGCAGACAGCACGCCGGACACGTGATCCTGTGGTCCCGGGTTCGATCCTGGGCGCCGCCGAGAAACGATGGGCAGAGTTTCTTTCACCCTATGCGCCTGTTACCTAGCGGTAAATAGGTACCTGAGATAGGTAAATAGGTAAATAGGCACATGAGACTGCTGTTCAAACTTGAAAGGCAGGCGGGGGTGTGGGGAAAGGTCCTAGTATGGATAACGAGTACCTAACAGGAAGGAGCCAAAAAGTTACGGTAAGCGGCGAGAAGTCGGACTGGCGAACAGTAACGAGTGGAGTACCCCAGTCCTACGAGTGGAGTAGAGTCCTACATGTCGATGTTCGCGGATGACGCAAAGTTGATGAGAAAAGTTGTGACAGTTAAGGATTGCGAGATCCTCCAAGAGGACCTGAACAGGTTGCAGAGATGGTCAGAGAAATAGCTACTAGAGTTCAAGAGGAGCAAATGTAAAGTTATGGAAATGGGACTAGGTGATAGGAGACCATAGGGACAGTACACAATGAAGGGGAACTGCCTAATTGTGACGACACGAGAAAGAGACCTGGGCATAGATGTAACACCTAATCTATCTCCTTAAGCACATATAAATAGGATAACGATAGCAGCGTACTCTACACTGGTAAAGTTAGAACATTCAAAACCTAAGTAAGGAGGCATTTAGGGCGCTTTACACTGCCAACATGAGGCCAGTCCTAGAGTTTGCCGTCTCCTCATGGAGTCCCCATCTGAAGAAGCATATAAGGAAACTGGAAAAGGTTCAGAGGTTTGCAACGAGACTACTCCCAGAGTTACGAGGGATGGGCTATGAGGAGCGCCTGAAGGAACAGTGCCTTACGACACTAGAAAGAAGAAGGGAGAGAGGAGGACATGATAGGAACATATAAAATACTCAAGGGAATTGACAGAGTGGACATAGACGAAATGTTCACACGGAATAGCAACAGAACGAGGGGACATGGATGAAGCTGGGAACTCAGATGAGTCATAGAGATGTTAGGAAGTTTTTTTTTAGCGTGAAAATAGTGGAAAAATGGAATGCACTTAAGGAACAGGTTGTGGAAGCAAATACTATTCATCATTTTAAAACTAGGTATGATAGAGAAATAGGACCGTAGTCATTGCTGTAAACAACCGATGCTCGAAAGGCGGGACCCAAGAGTCAATGCTGGATCCTGCAGACACAAATAGGTGAGTACAAATAGGTGAGTACACACACACGCGGTACATGGTAGGGTAGGGTCACGTTTTTGATGCACTCCTCGAAAAAGTATTCTTAACTCGTGACATCTGAGTGATACCGAGGAAAGCCATTGCGGGACTATATTACGAAGTGTAACACTCTGGATAGGAAATAGTTGTTTCAGTGACTGTGTCTGATAGTGCAAAGTAGCAAGTAATCAAGGAGTACGACAGCAGTGTCTTGGAGGAAACCTGGCGCCTGGCAGCGGTGCGAGCACAAACAAGGCCTACAGAATGCAGATTGCTCCATAAACTCACCTATTGTGCACTTGGGGGTTGAAGTGGCCGGTAAGTGTCAGTCTCTTGTGTCAATCTAATGGTGTACAGTGTTTATTTAGTATAAAATTTAGGCTTGGATATAAGTTAAATGAACACACACACACACACACACACACACACACACACACACACACACACACACACACACACACACACACACACCCATGCTATTCAGACCCCTAACTTTCAGATCCAGTATGCTCTTCCTACGCCCCTAGATGCCCAGACCCCATTCGCCTACCAGGCACTCCCAGGCACCCCCCTAGCACTCCCCCATTCACCCCCACAGCCCCCACTCGCCCCTCAGACACCCCCCAATCCCCCCCAGACCCCCGGTGAAAGGGGGAACTCTGACACCCGAGTTTCCAAGAAGAGTCTCAAGGTTTGGTACACCAATGCTGATGGGGTAGCCAATAAAGCAGAAGAGATAAAAGAAAGAGTTAGTGAGACAGACCCAGACATAGTGGCAATAGTGGAAACTAAAATAAATGACATGATCTCGGATGCAATCTTTCCGGAGGGGTACCAGGTGATGAGAAAAGAAAGGACACAGAGACAGGGAGGAGGAGTGGCACTCCTAATAAAGCGGAAATGGAAGTTTGATGAGCTGGAAAATCCGGGTACCAATGAAAGCACGAGCTCCATACATGGAACTCTGACAGTGGATGGGAAGAAGATTGTAATCTTGATACTCTACAATCCCCTACCAAACAGTAGAAGGCCCAGGCAACAATAGCGATTAGAATGAAGGCGAAGCTACTGGTCATGGGGGACCTAAATCACGGAGAGATAGATTGGGAAACGAGGAATCCCCATGGCGGGGAGGAGACCTGAGGAGCGAAGCTGGTAGACGTTATTGACAGGAATTTCCTAACACAGCATGTGAAGGAAGATACTAGGGAAAGAGGAGGGGATACGCCCAGCCTATTAGATCTCATTTTCACCCAGAATGTAGAAGACATCGAACAGTTGGAACATGAAATACCACTAGGAGCCAGTGACCATTGTGTCCTAGTCTTTGACTACATGATGGAGCTTAAAATTGTGACCAACGGCCAAGAGGTACGGGAAAGGAGACTTGATTACAGAAAAGGGGACTACAGAAGGATAAGGGACTACCTGGGAGAAGTGCAGTGGGAGGATGAACTTGGAGGAAAAACAGTGCAAGGTATGATGAACCAAGTCATATTGAAATGCAAGGAGGCTGAAGAGAGATTTATTCCAACAATAAAGGAAAAAAGCAGGAGGGAATATAATAACCCATGGTTTAATAGACAATGTCAGGAAACAAAGGTGAGAAGCAGGAGGGAGTGGAGGAAGTACAGAAGACAAAGGACAGAGGACAACAGGATTAGATGTAACAGAGCTAGGAATGATTACATTAACATAAGACGAGTGTCGGAAAGAAATTATGAGAATGATATTGCAGTCAAAGCGAAAAAGCAACCTAAATTACTACATAGCCATATAAGAAGGAAGATGTCGGTAAATGACCAAGTGACAAGACTGAGGAAAACAGAAGGGGCATATACAGAAAGCGACAAGGAAATCTGCGAGGTACTGAATGCAAATTTCCATGGAGTGTTCACAACCGAGCCTGAGCAGCTCCCATTGTTAGAAGCGATTACCCTAGATGAAAGCCTATCAGATATAGAGGTGACAGCAGAGGAGGTAATGAAACAGTTGACAACACTGGATGCAAATAAAGCTGTTGGACCAGACAAAGTATCACCGTGGATACTTAAAGAGGCAGCGCAGGCTCTCAGCGTGCCTCTGGCAATGATCTTTAATGAGTCACTTATGTCGGGAGAATTGCCCAGTTGCTGGAAGGAGGCAAATGTCGTACCGATTTTCAAGAAAGGTGATAGGGAGGAGGCACTTAACTACAGACCCGTATCATTGACAAGCATCCCCTGCAAAATACTTGAAAGAATAATTAGGCTAAGACTTGTTGAGCACCTGGAGAGCATTGGGTTTGTAAACAAGCACCAACATGGGTTCTGGACAGGGAAATCATGCCTAACAAACCTTTTAGAATTCTATGATAAAGTAACAAGGATAAGGCAGGACAGAGAAGGCTGGGCAGACTGCATATTTCTTGACTGCCAAAAGGCCTTTGATACAGTACCGCACATGAGACTGCTATACAAACTTGAGAGGCAGGCAGGAGTAAGCGGAAAGGCCCTAGAATGGGTGAAGAACTACCTAACAGGAAGGAGCCAGAGGGTAATGGTAAGGGGCGAGAAGTCGGACTGGCGAACAGTAACAAGTGGAGTACCTCAAGGATCGGTGCTGGGACCAATCCTCTTTCTAATTTACGTAAATGACATGTTTACAGGAGTGGAATCATACATGTCAATGTTTGCGGATGACGCAAAATTAATGAGAAGAGTTGTGACAGACGAGGATTGTAGGATCCTCCAAGAGGACTTAAACAGGTTGCAGAGATGGTCAGGGAAATGGCTACTGGAGTTTAACACCAGTAAATGTAAAGTTATGGAAATGGGATCAGGTGATAGGAGACCAAAGGGACAGTACACAATGAAGGGGAACAGCCTACCTGTAACGATTCGAGAAAGAGATCTGGGAGTGGATGTGACACCTAATCTAACTCCTGAGGCACATATAAATAGGATAACGACAGCAGCGTACTCTACACTGGCGAAAATTAGAACTTCATTCAGAAACCTAAATGAGGAGGCTTTTAGGGCGCTTTACACTGCCTACGTGAGACCCGTCTTAGAGTATGCCGCGCCATCATGGAGCCCCCACCTGAAGAAACACATAAGGAAACTGGAGAAGGTTCAGAGGTTTGCGACGAGGCTTGTCCCAGAGTTACGAGGGATGGGATATGAAGAGCGTCTGAAGGAACTGAACCTTACGACACTAGAGAAAAGAAGGGAGAGAGGAGATATGATAGGGACATAAAATACTCAGGGGAATTGACAAAGTGGAAATAGATGAAATGTTCACACGTAATAATAACAGAACGAGGGGACATGGGTGGAAACTGGAAACTCAGATGAGTCACAGAGATGTTAGGAAGTTTTCTTTTAGCGTGAGAGTAGTGGAAAAATGGAATGCACTTGGGGAACAGGTTGTGGAAGCAAATACTATTCATACTTTTAAGACTAGGTATGATAGGGAAATGGGACAGGAGTCATTGCTGTAAACAACCGATAGCTGGAAAGGCGGGATCCAAGAGTCAATGCTCGATCCTGCAAGCACAAATAGGTGAGTACAAATAGGTGAGTACACACACACACACACACACACACACACACACACACACACACACACACACACACACACACACCACACACACACACNACACACACACACCACACACAAACACACACACACACACAAACACAACACACACACACAACAAACACCCATAGGGAAAATCATGGAAGGGATGCGAACTCGGGCTGGCGAACGCAGGACAATCGCAGCTGGAACAAATACAGAGGATGGGAGGGAACAGGAAGACTGGATGAAGGAAGTACTCCAGCAAATGCAGGATGAATTCAGTGAAGGACTGAGGTTAATGAGGGAGACAGTAGCCAACCTGCAAGATGATCTAAGGGCAGCGAAGGAGGAGATAAGATGCCTAAAGGAGACTCTTCCACAATACCAGACACAAACCGTACCTCAGGGAGATGGGAATGCTACTGTGGAGGGACCACCACAGCCCAGCTCTCATTTGCTGAAATGCTTAAAAAGAGCCCCGAGCTAGGGCTGCAGTTAAGGAAGTTGCCATGGAAGTGGCTTCCTCTCAGGAAGCAGCTAGATGTACTAGCCGGCTGATTGAGAGGAAAAGAGCAATAGTAGTAGCAGGCATTAAAGAGCAAACAGGGACCAGCCCACAGGAGCGGAGAGATAAGGACAAAAACGCAATTACCGAGATCCTTAAAGAGGTAAGGATGGAGGGAACTGACCAAAATGTTGAAAAGGTTTTCAGGCTTGGAAAGTTCAACAAGGACAGGGACCGAATGATAAAGGTGGTTTTTATGAGCGAAATCACGAAAGAGGAGCTGTTAGCAAGGAAGAGCGGTCTAAAAATGTTCCGAAGTTCAAAAAAGTATTCCTGCAGAGGGATATGACAAGGGAAGAAAGAATACAGGCAGCAGACCGGAGGAAGGAGCGCAGGGAGAGAGAAAGGATTCAGAGTACCACAACCCGGAACCCTACAATCCCAGAGGGAAGTGGAGAACCCTCCTCAAACAGTGCAACAGCCACAGGGATTGGGGCACCACCCCCACATTCTACCTCACAGACAACCAACCTGCCCCATCCCCTGTCAGCCCCCCACGAAGTACCCACCTAGGGCACTCTCCCCCACCCACCCCCCTCCTCCTACTCACCCCCTACTCCCACTCACCCCTCTCCCCAGGACCTCCCTTCTCCCCCATCCCCAAACCCTCCTTCTCCCACATGCCTTCCGTCTCTCCCACCCCCAAGCCCTCCCTTATCCCCCGCCCCCCTAAGCCCCCACTCTCCCCCACCCCACCTAAGTCTTCCCCTCTCCCCCACTCCCCTAAACCCTCCCCTCTTCCTCACCCACCTCAGCCCTCCTTTTTCCCCCATGCCCCCAAGCCCTCCACCCTCTCTCCCCCCCCAAGCCTCCCCATCTCCCCTATCCCCAAAGCCTCTCCTCCCCCCATGCTTCCCCAACCCTCCCTCTCTCACCCCCAACCCTCCCCTCTCACTCTCCCCCAACCCTCACCCTCTCACTCTCCCCCCCACCCTCCCCCTCTTACCCACCCCCTTACCCTCCCCCTCTCCCCCCCACCCCCTCTCCCCACCTCCCCAAGCCCTCCCTCCTCCACCAATCTCCCCGTGCCAGGTCCCCCAGCTCCCACTCACCCCAGATCCCAAAGGTCCCCCCCAGAGGAGAAGCAGAAGAGAGTCAGTTTCAGGGTGATGTACTCGAACATAGATGGGATCACAAGCAAGACAAGTGAACTAAGGGAAAGAGCACAAGAAGTGAACCCAGATGTAATCGGACTCACTGAAACAAAACTCTCTGGAATCATAACGAATGCCGTGTTTCCCCAGGAGTACACAGTAATAAGGAAAGAGAGGGAAGGTAGGGGAGGAGGCGGAGTGGCCCTACTCATGAGAAAGGAATGGAGTTTTAAGGAGATGGCCATCCCGGGCTGTGAGGAGTTCAGAGACTACATAGCAGGCACCATGACAATGGGAGGACCAAGAATAGTAGTAGCAGTAATATACAACCCTCCACCAAATGACAGAAGACCCAGTCAAGAGTATGAAAACAACAACATGGCAGTTAACACTATAATTGAGAGGGCAGCCTCTGCTGCCTGTAGAAATAGATCCCACCTGCTCATCATGGGCGACTTCAATCACGGAAGGATTGACTGGGAGAACAAGGAACCGCATGGAGGCGAGGATACGTGGAGAGCCAAACTATTGGAGGTGGTGACAAGAAACTTTTTAACCCAGCATGTCGGAGAACCCACAAGGATGAGAGGCAATGACGAACCAGCGAGACTCGACCTAGTCTTCACTCTGAACCACTCCGACATAAGAGAAATCGGTTTTGAGGACCCAGTAGGAATGAGCGACCACAGTGTACTGGTGTTTGAGTACTTGATTGAAGAAGGGTTATTGAACTCGAGGAGGGATACCGAAACCAAAAGGTTAGCATACCGAAAGGGAAACTATGAGGGGATAAGAAAATTTCTGACAGATATAGCATGGGAAACAGAGCTCAGGGGAAAGACGTCTCAAGATATGATGAATTACATCACGCAGAAGTGCAAGGACGCAGCAAACAAATTTGTCCCAGTCCAAAAGGAAAACAGAGAAATGAAAATGCGAAACCCATGGTTTAATCAGAGATGTAGGCTAGCTAAGCAGCAAAGTAAAAGGGCGTGGAGAAACTATAGGAATAACAGGACACTGGAGAACAGAGAAAGATACCAGAATGCCAGGAATGAATATGTCAGGATGAGAAGAGAGGCAGAAAGACAATACGATAATGACATCGCAAGCAAGGCAAAGACTCAGCCTAAATTGTTGCATAGCCACATCAGGAGAAAAACAACAGTAAAGGAACAGGTTATGAAACTGAGGATAGGGGCGGAAGGATTCACTACAAATGACAAGGAAGTGTGTGAGGAGTTGAATAAGAAATTCCAGGAGGTCTTCACCTTCGAGCAAGGAGAAATTCCAGAGGTAAGAGAGGGAATAGCTAACCAGGAACCACTGGAAGACTTTGAGATTACCAGCGGGGAAGTAAGGAAGTGTTTACTAGAGTTGGATGTGACAAAGGCTATAGGCCCAGATGGAATCTCCCCATGGGTTCTAAAGGAAGGAGCAAGAGAACTGTGCCTACCACTCTTCATAGTGTATAACAAATCACTAGCAACAGGGGAACTGCCAGATATTTGGAAAGCAGCTAACGTAGTCCCGATATACAAGAAAGGGGATAGACAGGAGGCACTGAACTATAGGCCAGTGTCCCTAACCTGCATACCATGCAAGCTGATGGAGAAGATTGTGCGAAAAAAACTAGTGGAGCATCTGGAGCGAAGGAACTTTGTAACACAGCATCAACATGGGTTCAGGGATGGCAGGTCCTGCCTCACAGGGTTACTTGAATTCTACGACCAGGCAACAAAAATAAGGCAAGAAAGAGAAGGGTGGGCAGACTGCATATTTTTGGATTGTCAGAAAGCCTTTGATACAGTGCCACACAAGAGGCTAGTGCGAAAGTTGGAGATGCAGGCTGGAGTGAAAGGGAAGGTACTCCGGTGGATAGAGGAGTACCTAAGCAACAGGAGACAACGAGTCTGTGTGAGGGGTGAAGTCTCAGATTGGCGAGACGTTACAAGTGGAGTCCCACAGGGGTCAGTCCTTGGACCTATACTGTTTCTGGTATATGTAAATGATCTCCCAGAGGGTATAGATTCGTTCCTCTCAATGTTTGCCGACGATGCAAAAATTATGAGGAGGATTGAAACAGAGGATGATAGTAGGAGGCTACAAGATGACCTGGATAGACTGAGTGAATGGTCCAACAAATGGCTGTTGAAGTTCAACCCAAGTAAATGCAAAGTAATGAAACTAGGCAGTGGAAACAGGAGGCCAGACACAGGATACAGAATAGGTGATGAAGTACTTAATGAAACAGACAGAGAGAAAGATCTAGGAGTCGATATCACACCAAACCTGTCTCCTGAAGCCCACATAAAGAGAATAACGTCTGCGGCATATGCGAGGCTGGCTAACATCAGAACGGCGTTCAGGAACCTGTGTAAGGAATCATTCAGAATCTTGTACACCACATATGTAAGACCAATCCTGGAGTACGCGGCCCCAGCATGGAGCCCGTACAATGTCAAGCACAAGACGAAGCTGGAAAAAGTCCAAAGGTATGCTACTAGACTAGTCCCAGAACTAAGAGGCATGAGTTATGAGGAAAGGCTGCGGGAAATGCAACTTACGACACTGGAAGACAGAAGAGTAAGGGGGGACATGATCACAACCTACAAAATCCTCAGGGGAATTGACCGGGTAAACAAGGATGAACTATTCAACACTGGAGGGGCGCGAACAAGGGGACACAGGTGGAAGCTGAATACCCAAATGAGCCACAGAGACATTAGAAAGAACTTTTTCAGTGTCAGAGTAGTTAGTAAACGGAATGCACTAGGAAGTGATGTGGTGGAGGCTGACTCCATACACAGTTTCAAATGTAGATATGATAGAGACCAGTAGGCTCAGGAATCTGTACACCAGTTGATTGACAGTTGAAAGGCGGGACCAAAGAGCCAAAGCTCAACCCCCGCAAGCACAATTAGGTGAGTACACACACACACACTGTAGAGAAGGAAATTCCATCTAGGGTGGACCGAACAGCAGAAGAGATGAAAATCATGGAAAAAAATAGTAGGAATAGGAGAAGGCCTAAATTCAACGGAGCATGTCAGTGATTTTAGGAGGATAGGAAAATATGAGAAAAACAAGAACCGCCCCTTAAGGATGACTTTAATGGAGTGAAATATATGACAGAAGTGCTTCGGAACACCAGAAAACTGCAATGTGATGAGGATGGCAAACTTTGGTCAATATGAGAAGACCTCTCAAAAGAGGACAGAGAAAAGCTGAAAATGAACCTCACTGAAGCCAAATGTCTAAATGGGGATAGAAATGAAGACGAGAGAAATTCTTTTTTCTACAAAGTGTCAGGGACTGGAAAGCTTGTGAAATGGTACATAAAGACAAAGCAACAAAATCATTAAAGGAAGGGGGTGTAAAGAACAAAGGGAAGGGGAACATGTTCCAGAAAATAGTATATACCAATATAGATGGAGTGAGATCGAAAGTATTGGAGTTGAAAGATATAATCAAGCTCATAGTCCCAAATATTGTCGCATTAACAGAGACTAAACTTAAAGAAAATATTTTAAATGAGGTCGTGTTCCCAAGGGGCTACTCAGTTTGGAGACGTGACAGGAAAACTAAGAAGGGGAAGGAGTGGCTGTGCTGGTGAAAGAACACCCGAAGGTAAGAGAAATAATATTTGAAAAACCCAGAGATATTGACATAATGGCATTGCAGCTCTGTAATCAAGATGATAAGCTGATAATTTTAAATGCCTACAGCCCACCAGCAAGCAGCACATGGACAAAGGAAGAACTGGATGACAAACGAGAGGGTCTCATAATGGTCATGAGAGAGATTATTGTAAGAGCTGACAAAGATAAATCCCGATTGTTGGTACTGGGGGACTTTAACTTTAAGGCAATAGACTGGGAGGCCTAAGAGGCCAGAACAGAGGACATTTGGACAGGCAGGTTTGTAAACCTCATCTTGGAGACATTCATGTATCAACACGTCAAGCAGGCCTCAAGAATGAGGGAAGGGGATGTTCCGTCAGTAC
>WNGS01005535.1:21321-37041 GCA_020271785.1 Procambarus virginalis
TGTACAACAGCAGCCACACTGTGTACAACAGCAGCCACACTGTACAACAGCAGCCACACTGTACAACAGCAGCCACACTGTACAACAGCAGCCACACTGTACAACAGCACCACACTGTACAACAGCAGCCACACTGTACAACAGCAGCCACACTGTACAACAGCAGCCACACTGTACAACAGCAGCCACACTGTACAACAGCAGCCACACTGTGTACAACAGCAGCCACACTGTACAACAGCAGCCACACTGTGTACAACAGCAGCCACACTGTACAACAGCAGCCACACTGTACAACAACAGCCACACTGTGTACAACAGCAGCCACACTGTACAACAGCAGCCACACTGTACAACAGCAGCCACACTATTACAACAGCAGCCACACTGTGTACAACAGCAGCCACACTGTACAACAGCAGCCACACTGTGTACAACAGCAGCCACACTGTGTACAACAGCAGCCACACTGTACAACAGCAGCCACACTGTGTACAACAGCAGCCACACTGTACAACAGCAGCCACACTGTGTACAACAACAGCCACACTGTGTACAACAGCAGCCACACTGTACAACAGCAGCCACACTGTGCAACAGCAGCCACACTGTACAACAGCAGCCACACTGTACAACAGCAGCCACACTGTACAACAGCAGCCACACTGTACAACAGCAGCCACACTGTGTACAACAGCAGCCACACTGTACAACAGCAGCCACACTGTGCAACAGCAGCCACACTGTACAACAGCAGCCACACTGTACAACAGCAGCCACACTGTACAACAGCAGCCACACTGTACAACAGCAGCCACACTGTACAACAGCAGCCACACTGTACAACAGCAGCCACACTGTACAACAGCAGCCACACTGTACAACAGCAGCCACACTGTGTACAACAGCAGCCACACTGTACAACAGCAGCCACACTGTGTACAACAGCAGCCACACTGTACAACAGCAGCCACACTGTGTACAACAGCAGCCACACTGTACAACAGCAGCCACACTGTACAACAGCAGCCACACTGTGTACAACAGCAGCCACACTGTACAACAGCAGCCACACTGTGTACAACAGCAGCCACACTGTACAACAGCAGCCACACTGTACAACAGCAGCCACACTGTACAACAGCAGCCACACTGTACAACAGCAGCCACACTGTACAACAGCAGCCACACTGTACAACAGCAGCCACACTGTGCAACAGCAGCCACACTGTACAACAGCAGCCACACTGTACAACAGCAGCCACACTGTACAACAGCAGCCACACTGTACAACAGCAGCCACACTGTGTACAACAGCAGCCACACTGTGCACAACAGCAGCCACACTGTACAACAGCAGCCACACTGTACAACAGCAGCCACACTGTACAACAGCAGCCACACTGTGTACAACAGCAGCCACACTGTACAACAGCAGCCACACTGTACAACAGCAGCCACACTGTACAACAACAGCCACACTGTACAACAGCAGCCACACTGTACAACAGCAGCCACACTGTACAACAGCAGCCACACTGTACAACAACAGCCACACTGTACAACAGCAGCCACACTGTACAACAGCAGCCACACTGTACAACAGCAGCCACACTGTACAACAACAGCCACACTGTACAACAGCAGCCACACTGTACAACAGCAGCCACACTGTACAACAGCAGCCACACTGTACAACAGCAGCCACACTGTGTACAACAGCAGCCACACTGTACAACAGCAACCACACTGTACAACAGCAGCCACACTGTACAACAGCAGCCACACTGTGTACAACAGCAGCCACACTGTACAACAGCAGCCACACTGTGTACAACAGCAGCCACACTGTGTACAACAGCAGCCACACTGTACAACAGCAGCCACACTGTACAACAGCAGCCACACTGTACAACAGCAGCCACACTGTACAACAGCAGCCACACTGTACAACAGCATCCACACTGTACAACAGCAGCCACACTGTACAACAGCAGCCACACTGTACAACAGCAGCCACACTGTACAACAGCAGCCACACTGTACAACAGCAGCCACACTGTACAACAGCAGCCACACTGTACAACAGCAGCCACACTGTACAACAGCAGCCACACTGTACAACAGCAGCCACACTGTGTACAACAGCAGCCACACTGTACAACAGCAGCCACACTGTGTACAACAGCAGCCACACTGTACAACACCAGCCACACTGTACAACAACAGCCACACTGTGTACAACAGCAGCCACACTGTACAACAGCAGCCACACTGTACAGCAGCAGCCACACTGTGTACAACAGCAGCCACACTGTGTACAACAGCAGCCACACTGTACAACAGCAGCCACACTGTGTACAACAGCAGCCACACTGTGTACAACAGCAGCCACACTGTACAACAGCAGCCACACTGTGTACAACAGCAGCCACACTGTACAACAGCAGCCACACTGTGTACAACAACAGCCACACTGTGTACAACAGCAGCCACACTGTACAACAGCAGCCACACTGTGCAACAGCAGCCACACTGTACAACAGCAGCCACACTGTACAACAGCAGCCACACTGTACAACAGCAGCCACACTGTACAACAGCAGCCACACTGTGTACAACAGCAGCCACACTGTACAACAGCAGCCACACTGTGCAACAGCAGCCACACTGTACAACAGCAGCCACACTGTACAACAGCAGCCACACTGTACAACAGCAGCCACACTGTACAACAGCAGCCACACTGTACAACAGCAGCCACACTGTACAACAGCAGCCACACTGTACAACAGCAGCCACACTGTACAACAGCAGCCACACTGTGTACAACAGCAGCCACACTGTGCAACAGCAGCCACACTGTGTACAACAGCAGCCACACTGTACAACAGCAGCCACACTGTGTACAACAGCAGCCACACTGTGCAACAGCAGCCACACTGTACAACAGCAGCCACACTGTGTACAACAGCAGCCACACTGTACAACAGCAGCCACACTGTGTACAACAACAGCCACACTGTACAACAGCAGCCACACTGTACAACAGCAGCCACACTGTACAACAGCAGCCACGCTGTACAACAGCAGCCACACTGTACAACTGCAGCCACACTGTACAACAGCAGCCACACTGTACAACAACAGCCACACTGTACAACAGCAGCCACACTGTACGACAGCAGCCACACTGTACAACAGCTGCCACACTGTACAACAGCAGCCACACTGTGTACAACAGCAGCCACACTGTGTACAACAGCAGCCACACTGTGTACAACAGCAGCCACACTGTACAACAGCAGCCACACTGTACAACAGCAGCCACACTGTGTACAACAGCAGCCACACTGTACAACAGCAGCCACACTGTACAACAGCAGCCACACTGTGTACAACAGTAGCCACACTGTGTACAACAGCAGCCACACTGTACAACAGCAGCCACACTGTACAACAGCAGCCACACTGTGTACAACAGCAGCCACACTGTACAACAGCAGCCACACTGTGCAACAGCAGCCACACTGTACAACAGCAGCCACACTGTGCAACAGCAGCCACACTGTACAACAGCAGTCACACTGTACAACAGCAGCCACACTGTACAACAGCAGTCTGCATCATAAAGAACGTGCAATATAACTAATCACATTTCCAAAATGCTTTTGGTGCTTTAAGCCTTGTTTATCTACGCTCGTACGTGAGTATCCTCTAACCATTTTTGGCTTACTACCGCCTGTCGTCAAGTTTACCTGTCATCTTTCATCCGTCAGGTTTACCTATAAGCCGTCAAGCGATGGATTAGGTGGAATCATCAATCATCAGAGCTGCTCGTGTGCCACGCCCTTCCTGGATCATTATGATGTTTTAATCTTATCTTCAAGAAGGATTTTCTGTGAATATTCAAGAGTTAACATTCAGGAGCCAACATTCAGGAGCCAACATTCAAGAGCCAACATTCAGGAGCCAACATTCAGGAGCCAACATTCAGGACCCAACATTCAGGAGTCAACATTCAGGAGCCAACATTCAGGACCCAACATTCAGGAGTCAACATTCAGGAGCCAACATTCAGGAGCCAACATTCAGGAGCCAACATTCAGGAGCCAACATTCAGGAGCCAACATTCAGGAGTCAACATTCAGGAGCCAACATTCAGGACCCAACATTCAGGAGCCAACATTCAGGACCCAACATTCAGGAGCCAACATTCAGGAGCCAACATTCAGAAGCCAACATTCAGGAGCCAACATTCAGGAGCCAACATTCAGGAGCCAGCATTCAGGAGCCAACATTCAGGAGCCAACATTCAGGAGCCAACATTCAGGAGCCAACATTCAGGAGCCATCATTGAGGAGCCAACATTCAGGAGTCAACATTCAGGAGCCAACATTCAGGACCCAACATTCAGGAGCCAACATTCAGGAGCCAACATTCAGGAGCCAACATTCAGGAGCCAACATTCAGGAGCCAACATTCAGGAGCCAACATTCAGGAGCCAACATTCAGGTGCCAACATTCAGGAGCCAACATTCAGGAGCCAACATTAAGGAGCCAACATTCAGGAGCCAACATTCAGGAGCCAACATTCAGGAGCCAACATTCAGAAGCCAACATTCAGGAGCCAACATTCAGGAGCCAACATTCAGGAGAAAACATTCAGGAGCAAACATTCAGGAGCCAACATTCAGGAGCCAACATTCAGGAGCCAACATTCAGGAGCCAACATTCAGGAGCCAACATTCAGGAGTCAACATTCAGGAGCCAACATTCAGGAGTCAACATTCAGGAGTCAACATTCAGGAGCCAACATTCAGGAGCCAACATTCAGGAGCCAACATTCAGGAGCCAACATTCAGGAGCCAACATTCAGGAGCCAACATTCAGGAGCCAACATTCAGGAGCCAACATTCAGAAGCCAACATTCAGGAGCCAACATTCAGGAGCCAACATTCAGGAGCCAGCATTCAGGAGCCAACATTCAGGAGCCAACATTCAGGAGCCAACATTCAGGAGCCAACATTCAGGAGCCATCATTCAGGAGCCAACATTCAGGAGTCAACATTCAGGAGCCAACATTCAGGACCCAACATTCAGGAGCCAACATTCAGGAGCCAACATTCAGGAGCCAACATTCAGGAGCCAACATTCAGGAGCCAACATTCAGAAGCCAACATTCAGGAGCCAACATTCAGGTGCCAACATTCAGGAGCCAACATTCAGGAGCCAACATTCAGGAGCCAACATTCAGGAGCCAACATTCAGGAGCCAACATTCAGGAGCCAACATTCAGAAGCCAACATTCAGGAGCCAACATTCAGGAGCCAACATTCAGGAGCAAACATTCAGGAGCAAACATTCAGGAGCCAACATTCAGGAGCCAACATTCAGGAGCCAACATTCAGGAGCCAACATTCAGGAGCCAACATTCAGGAGTCAACATTCAGGAGCCAACATTCAGGAGTCAACATTCAGGAGTCAACATTCAGGAGCCAACATTCAGGAGCCAACATTCAGGAGCCAACATTCAGGAGCCAACATTCAGGAGCCAACATTCAGGAGCCAACATTCAGGAGCCAACATTCAGGAGCCAACATTCAGGAGTCAACATTCAGGAGCCAACATTCAGGACCCAACATTCAGGAGCCAACATTCAGGAGCCAACATTCAGGAGCCAACATTCAGGAGCCAACATTCAGGAGCCAACATTCAGAAGCCAACATTCAGGAGCCAACATTCAGGTGCCAACATTCAGGAGCCAACATTCAGGAGCCAACATTCAGGAGCCAACATTCAGGAGGCAACATTCAGGAGGCAACATTCAGGAGCCAACATTCAGGAGCCAACATTCAGAAGCCAACATTCAGGAGCCAACATTCAGGAGCCAACATTCAGGAGCCAACATTCAGGAGTCAACATTCAGGAGCCAACATTCAGGAGTCAACATTCAGGAGTCAACATTCAGGAGCCAACATTCAGGAGTCAACATTCAGGAGTCAACATTCAGGAGCCAACATTCAGGAGCCAACATTCAGGAGCCAACATTCAGGAGCCAACATTCAGAAGCCAACATTCAGGAGCCAACATTCAGGTGCCAACATTCAGGAGCCAACATTCAGGAGCCAACATTCAGGAGCCAACATTCAGGAGCCAACATTCAGGTGCCAACATTCAGGTGCCAACATTCAGGTGCCAACATTCAGGTGCTAACATTCAAGTGCCAACATTCAGGAGCCAACATTCAGGAGCCAACATTCAGGAGCCAACATTCAGGAACCAACATTCACCTGATGAATGTTTCACATCACAGGTGATCTCGTACACAAACAAGGTCTTCGTGACACAGTGATAGTGAAGGAACTTTGACCTTTAGTGAATGTGACTCACCAGAGAATGTTCATTATATGAGTGACGTGTGTAGTTGATTGACAACTATATATATATTATATATTTTATAAATATATATTTATAGCTTCTATAAACATATATTTTTTTGGTTGCAAAAAAGTAATTTTCTATTTTCATAATTGACACTGGGTTGAAAAATAATTGATTAACACAGTAGTCACAATATCAACTATCATCAACTCCCTCATCAACTATCATGTCAGAGAATTGAGTAAATCTACCATACAGTTGTTATCAGCAAATGAGGCAACAAATGAGAAAAGCAGCATCAGAAAATATCACAAACAGTGCACATGAAGAAGCGAATTTTTCAACTTGCAGAACTTGAGAATGAAAGTGCATCAGATGCCTCTAGGAGCTAGCGAACAATGCCCTCTCATACATCAATATCATACCCACCTAGTTGTACTTGCGGGGGTTGAGCTTCGGCTCTTTGGTCCCGCCTCTCAACTGACTCTCGACTCTCATAGTGGAGGCTAAGGAGTTTGTTTCACACACAAACCTCTTGAAGAGAAAGAATAGGGATTTCAGACATGGGGATGACAGTGAGATGAAGGACTTTATATGTGGTATTCAGTGGGAAAGATAAGTGGAAAGGAAGATAGTAAATGATCTGATGGATGTCTTAGTTGGGAAATGTGGCGAGGGAACGAGCAGGTCACACCACTGAAGAAGGAGGTGGACGGCAGAAGTGAACCACTTGGTCAACAGGCAACGGAAGGATGATCAAGGAAGGACAAGAAAATGGGTGACGTACAGGGAACAAGGAGCAGAAGACAATAAAGAGGCACTCAAGAGTAACAGAAATAATAGTTCGGAGCAAGAAAAGAAGCTGAGAGACAATTTAACAATAACATTGCTGCAAAAGCTAAGGAAGAACCCAAGGTGTTCTGTAGCCACACGAGGAGAAAACAACAGTGCGAGACCATAGACTGAGGACACCAGGAGAATTCTGACAGAAAAATGAAAATGTGGGATGTGAGGAACTCAACAGAATATTTCGAACAAGTATGGAATCATACATGCATGTTTGTATGTTTGCATGTATGCCATACGTCATGCATTAGAACAAACATTGAGACCATGATGCTTTGACACACAGTGCCCAAACGTATGCGTCAAGGAGGTGGTTTTGTAGCCAGTGAAGGATCACGCATCATATACACTTGCTTACACACTGTGTGCATACAGAGTGTAGGAGAAGTCAGCTATGATCACTGTAAACATTTCTGGCAAAGTTGCTAAGTCAGCAAATATCAAAACAAAGCGATAAGCCAGTGTTGATACACCATGACACTTAGAGGACAACAGTGTGGTCCAGTGTTGCTTCCCTGCCTTGAACACTGCAACGGCGCGAGGGAAGGATGCGTCTCTTGCAACCTGGCAGTGACTGGAGGATATGAAGCTGATTATTCACTCACAGTCTGTTGGCAAGGAATGTGACGTCATGCTCCCACTCCCTCACCCAAGTTCCACTCTCCCTCATATGCCAGCTGTGAACGTAACTGACCATTTATGCTCCTCACTTTACTAGACCTTATAACTTGACGTACTCAACGCAGTGAGTCTCGTCTCCACCTACCTGTTAGTCCATATTTCCCCTCCCTTTAATAGTCACTATTTTCCCCTTTCCTAACTGGTTACAGTCCCCCCCCCCGCCCCCCAACACACCTGCTCCCCGCCCCTCCAACACACCTGCTACCCGCCCCCCCCCCCCAACACACCTGCTCCAGTTGCCATAAACTGGTGATGGGAGGCAGTTTGCTCCAGTAAGAAGTGGTTCCTACCTCTCCCTCACAACTTTCCTCCTCTCTCTCTATCAAGGAAGTTTTCTCATTTCTCTTTGATTCTCTCAGGTCCTCACTCCCTCTCCTTCTGTCTCCACTACTCATTATTACCACCTTACACCTGGAGATATAATACTAGGTCATGAGAAGGTCACCAGAAGGTCACCAGAAGGTCACCAGAAGGTCACCAGAAGGTCACCAGAAGGTCACCAGAAGGTCACCAGCAGGTCACCAGAAGGTCACCAGAAGGTCATGAGAAGGTCACCAGAAGGTCACCAGAAGGTCACCAGAAGGTCACCAGCAGGTCACCAGCAGGTCACCAGAAGGTCACCAGAAGGTCATGAGAAGGTCACCAGAAGGTCACCAGAAGGTCATGAGAAGGTCACCAGAATGTCACCAGAAGGTCACCAGAAGGTCACCAGAAGGTCACCAGAAGGTCACCAGAAGGTCACCAGCAGGTCACCAGCAGGTCACCAGAAGGTCACCAGAAGGTCATGAGAAGGTCACCAGAAGGTCACCAGAAGGTCACCAGAAGGTCACCAGAAGATCACCAGGTCACCAGAAGGTCACCAGAAGGTCACCAGGTCACCAGAAGGTCACCAGAAGGTCATGAGAAGGTCACCAGAAGGTCACCAGAAGGTCACCAGAAGGTCACCAGAAGGTCATGAGAAGGTCACCAGAAGGTCACCAGAAGGTCACCAGGTCACCAGGTCACCAGAAGGTCACCAGAAGGTCACCAGCAGGTCACCAGCAGGTCACCAGAAGGTCACCAGAAGGTCATGAGAAGGTCACCAGAAGGTCACCAGAAGGTCACCAGAAGGTCATGAGAAGGTCACCAGAAGGTCACCAGAAGGTCATGAGAAGGTCACCAGAAGGTCACCAGAAGGTCATGAAAAGGTCATGAGAAGGTCACCAGAAGGTCACCAGAAGGCCATGAGAAGGTCACCAGGTCACCAGAAGGTCACCAGAAGGTCACCAGAAGGTCATGAGAAGGTCACCAGGTCACCAGAAGATTATGAGGTCACCAGAAGGTCACCAGAAGATCATGAGAAGGTCACCAGAAGGTCACCAGAAGGTCACCAGAAGGTCACCAGCAGGTCACCAGAAGGTCACCAGAAGGTCACCAGAAGATCATGAGAAGGTCACCAGAAGGTCACCAGAAGGTCACCAGAAGGTCATGAGAAGGTCACTAGGTCACCAGAAGGTCATGAGAAGGTCACCAGAAGATTATGAGGTCACCAGAAGGTCACCAGAAGATCATGAGAAGGTCACCAGCAGGTCACCAGAAGGTCACCAGAAGGTCACCAGAAGATCATGAGAAGGTCACCAGAAGGTCACCAGAAGGTCACCAGAAGGTCATGAGAAGGTCACTAGGTCACCAGAAGGTCATGAGAAGGTCACCAGAAGATTATGAGGTCACCAGAAGGTCACCAGAAGGTCACCAGAAGGTCACCAGCAGGTCACCAGAAGGTCACCAGAAGGTCACCAGAAGGTCACCAGAAGGTCACCAGCAGGTCACCAGCAGGTCACCAGACGGTCACCAGAAGGTCACCAGCAGGTCACCAGAAGGTCACCAGCAGGTCACCAGAAGGTCACCAGCAGGTCACCAGAAGGTCACCAGAAGGTCACCAGAAGGTCACCAGAAGGTCACCAGAAGGTCACCAGCCAGGTCAAGGTCACCAGAAGGTCACCAGAAGGTCACCAGGGTCACCAGAAGGTCACCAGCAGGTCACCAGAAGGTCACCAGAAGGTCACCAGAAGGTCACCAGCAGGTCACCAGAAGGTCACCAGAAGGTCACCAGCAGGTCACCAGAAGGTCACCAGAAGGTCACCAGAAGGTCACCAGAAGGTCACCAGGTCACCAGAAGGTCACCAGAAGGTCACCAGAAGGTCACCAGAAGGTCACCAGAAGGTCACCAGAAGGTCACCAGAAGGTCACCAGAAGGTCACCAGAAGGTCACCAGAAGGTCACCAGCAGGTCACCAGAAGGTCACCAGCAGGTCACCAGAAGGTCACCAGCAGGTCACCAGAAGGTCACCAGCAGGTCACCAGAAGGTCACCAGCAGGTCACCAGAAGGTCACCAGCAGGTCACCAGAAGGTCACCAGAAGGTCACCAGCAGGTCACCAGAAGGTCACCAGAAGATCATGAGAAGGTCACCAGCAGGTCACCAGAAGGTCACCAGAAGGTCATCAGAAGGTCATCAGAAGGTCATCAGAAGGTCACCAGAAGGTCATCAGAAGGTCATCAGAAGGTCGTGAGAAGGCGAACAGAAGGACAACAACGGACATGCCGTTGTTGACAGGACTCCAGATAACATGCCGTTGTTGACAGGACTCCAGATAACATGCCGTTGTTGACAGGACTCCAGATAACATACCGTTGTTGACAGGACTCCAGATAACATACCGTTGTTGACAGGACTCCAGATAACATACCGTTGTTGACAGGACTCCAGATAACATACCGTTGTTGACAGGACTCCAGATAACATGCCGTTGTTGAAAGGACTCCGGATAACATACCGTTGTTGACAGGACTCCAGATAACATACCGTTGTTGACAGGACTCCAGATAACATACCATTGTTGACAGGACTCTATATAACATGCTGTTGTTGACAGGACTCCAGATAACATGCCGTTGTTGACAGGACTCCGGATAACATACCGTTGTTGACAGGACTCCAGATAACATACCGTTGTTGACAGGACTCTAGATAACATGCTGTTGTTGACAGGACTCGAGATAACATACCGTTGTTGACAGGACTCCAGATAACATACTGTTGTTGACAGGACTCCAGATAACATACCGTTGTTGACAGGACACTAGATAACATGCTGTTGTTGACAGGACTCCAGATAACATACCATTGTTGACAGGACTCCAGATAACATGCCGTTGTTGACAGGACTCCAGATAACATGCCGTTGTTGACAGGACTCTAGATAACATACCGTTGTTGACAGGACTCCAGATAACATACCGTTGTTGACAGGACTCCAGATAACATACCGTTGTTGACAGGACTCCAGATAACATACCGTTGTTGACAGGACTCTAGATAACATGCTGTTGTTGACAGGACTCGAGATAACATATCGTTGTTAACAGGACTCCAGATAACATGCCGTTGTTGACAGGACTCCGGATAACATACCGTTGTTGACAGGACTCCAGATAACATACCGTTGTTGACAGGACTCCAGATAACATACCGTTGTTGACAGGACTCTAGATAACATGCTGTTGTTGAGAGGACTCCAGATAACATATCGTTGTTGACAGGACTCTAGATAACATGCTGTTGTTGACAGGACTCCAGATAACATGCTGTTGTTGACAGGACTCCGGATAACATACCGTTGTTGACAGGACTCCAGATAACATACCATTGTTGACAGGACTCTATATAACATGCTGTTGTTGACAGGACTCCAGATAACATGCCGTTGTTGACAGGACTCCGGATAACATACCGTTGTTGACAGGACTCCAGATAACATACCGTTGTTGACCGGACTCTAGATAACATGCTGTTGTTGACAGGACTCGAGATAACATACCGTTGTTGACAGGACTGCAGATAACATACTGTTGTTGACAGGACTCCAGATAACATACCGTTGTTGACAGGACTCTAGATAACATGCTGTTGTTGACAGGACTCCAGATAACATACCGTTGTTGACAGGACTCCAGATAACATGCCGTTGTTGACAGGACTCCAGATAACATGCCGTTGTTGACAGGACTCTAGATAACATACCGTTGTTGACAGGACTCCAGATAACATACCGTTGTTGACAGGACTCCAGATAACATACCGTTGTTGACAGGACTCCAGATAACATACCGTTGTTGACAGGACTCTAGATAACATGCTGTTGTTGACAGGACTCGAGATAACATATCGTTGTTAACAGGACTCCAGATAACATGCCGTTGTTGACAGGACTCCGGATAACATAACGTTGTTGACAGGACTCCAGATAACATACCGTTGTTGACAGGACTCCAGATAACATACCGTTGTTGACAGGACTCTAGATAACATGCTGTTGTTGACAGGACTCCAGATAACATATCGTTGTTGACAGGACTCTAGATAACATGCTGTTGTTGACAGGACTCCAGATAACATGCTGTTGTTGACAGGACTCCGGATAACATACCGTTGTTGACAGGACTCCAGATAACATACCGTTGTTGACAAGACTCCAGATAACATACCGTTGTTGACAGGACTCTAGATAACATGCTTTTGTTGACAGGACTCCAGATAACATGCCGTTGTTGACAGGACTCCAGATAACATACCGTTGTTGACAGGACTCCAGGTAACATGCCGTTGTTGACAGGACTCCAGATAACATACCGTTGTTGACAGGACTCCAGATAACATACCGTTGTTGACAGGACTCCAGATGACATACCGTTGTTGACAGGACTCCAGATAACATACCGTTGTTGACAGGACTCCACAAAACATACCGTTGTTGACAGGACTCCAGATAACATGCCGTTGTTGACAGGACTCCAGATAACATACCGTTGTTGACAGGACTCCAGATGACATACCGTTGTTGACAGGACTCCAGATAACATACCGTTGTTGACAGGACTCCAGATGACATACCGTTGTTGACAGGACTCCAGATAACATACCGTTGTTTACAGGACTCCAGATAACATACCGTTGTTGACAGGACGCCAGATAACATACCGTTGTTGACAGGACTCCAGATAACATACCGTTGTTGACAGGACTCCAGATAACATTCCGTTGTTGACAGGACTCCAGATAACATACCGTTGTTGACAGGACTCCAGATAACATACCGTTGTTGACAGGACTCCAGATAACATACCGTTGTTGACAGGACTCTAGATAACATGCTGTTGTTGACAGGACTCCAGATAACATATCGTTGTTGACAGGACTCTAGATAACATGCTGTTGTTGACAGGACTCCAGATAACATGCTGTTGTTGACAGGACTCCGGATAACATACCGTTGTTGACAGGACTCCAGATAACATACCGTTGTTGACAAGACTCCAGATAACATACCGTTGTTGACAGGACTCTAGATAACATGCTTTTGTTGACAGGACTCCAGATAACATGCCGTTGTTGACAGGACTCCAGATAACATACCGTTGTTGACAGGACTCCAGGTAACATGCCGTTGTTGACAGGACTCCAGATAACATACCGTTGTTGACAGGACTCCAGATAACATACCGTTGTTGACAGGACTCCAGATGACATACCGTTGTTGACAGGACTCCAGATAACATACCGTTGTTGACAGGACTCCACAAAACATACCGTTGTTGACAGGACTCCAGATAACATGCCGTTGTTGACAGGACTCCAGATAACATACCGTTGTTGACAGGACTCCAGATGACATACCGTTGTTGACAGGACTCCAGATAACATACCGTTGTTGACAGGACTCCAGATGACATACCGTTGTTGACAGGACTCCAGATAACATACCGTTGTTTACAGGACTCCAGATAACATACCGTTGTTGACAGGACTCCAGATGACATACCGTTGTTGACAGGACTCCAGATAACATACCGTTGTTTACAGGACTCCAGATAACATACCGTTGTTGACAGGACGCCAGATAACATACCGTTGTTGACAGGACTCCAGATAACATACCGTTGTTGACAGGACTCCAGATAACATTCCGTTGTTGACAGGACTCCAGATAACATACCGTTGTTGACAGGACTCCAGATAACATACCGTTGTTGACAGGACTCCAGATAACATACCGTTGTTGACAGGACTCCACAAAACATACCGTTGTTGACAGGACTCCAGATGACATACCGTTGTTGACAGGACTCCAGAAGACATACCGTTGTTGACAGGACTCCAAATGACATACCGTTGTTGACAGGACTCCAGATGACATACCGTTGTACCCAGAGCCACCTGGCCACGGGTGGTCGACAGTGACACAGGTCAGTCACTGCCACACCGGCTGACAGTGACACAGGTCAGTCACTGCCACACCGGCTGACAGTGACACAGGTCAGTCACTGCCACACTGGCTGACAGTGACACAGGTCAGTCACTGCCACACCGGCTGACAGTGACACAGGTCAGTCACTGCCACACCGGCTGACAGTGACACAGGTCAGTCACTGCCACACTGGCTGACAGTGACACAGGTCAGTCACTGCCACACTGGCTGACAGTGACACAGGTCAGTCACTGCCACACTGGCTGACAGTGACACAGGTCAGTCACTGCCACACCGGCTGACAGTGACACAGGTCAGTCACTGCCACACCGGCTGACAGTGACACAGGTCAGTCACTGCCACACTGGCTGACAGTGACACAGGTCAGTCACTGTCACACTGGCTGACAGTGACACAGGTCAGTCACTGCCACACTGGCTGACAGTGACACAGGTCAGTCACTGCCACACTGGCTGACAGTGACACAGGTCAGTCACTGCCACACTGGCTGACAGTGACACAGGTCAGTCACTGCCACCCTGGCTGACAGTCCTCCCGCACACACCACTGCACTTCCCTCCGTGTCTCACTCTTTCTCAGACTCACAATTCCACTAACAACAGACACAGCAGTAATTGTAAACAACAGCACCTCTCTCAACGACAACGGCAATATTAACAGCCACAACAGTCGTTATAACATCAACGGGAGCATCAACAACCACACCATCATCAACGAGAGCATCAACAACCACACCATCATCAACGGCAGCATCAACAACCACACCATCATCAACGGGAGCATCAACAACCACACCATCATCAACGGCAGCATCAACAACCACACCATCATCAACGGGAGCATCAACAACCACACCATCATCAACGGCAGCATCATCAACCACACCATCATCAACGGCATCATTATCAACCACACAAACATCAACGGCAGCATCAACAACCACAACAGACAAGGAAGCAAGAACAGAAACAATAAACAGGACCAAACAAGGACAAGCGCAAGGAGGGGAACAATTGGAAGCTGTGCAATAGCAATATCGCAGGTGAAGGCTTGCAACAGCAGCGTGTTCAACAACACCAAGGTGAGAATCAGCAGTCTCACAAGCACGGGCAGGACCTGCAACAATAACACACACAGCACGGGCAGGACCTGCAACAATAACACACACAGCACGGGCAGGACCTGCAACAATAACACACACAGCACGGGCAGGACCTGCAACAATAACACACAGCACGGGCAGGACCTGCAAACATAACACACACACGCACGGGCAGGACCTGCAACAATAACACACACAGCACGGGCAGGACCTGCAACAATAACACACACACACGGGCAGGACCTGCAACAATAACACACCAGCACGGGCAGGACCTGCAACAATAACACACACAGCACGGGCAGGACCTGCAACAATAACACACACAGCACGGGCAGGACCTGCAACAATGACACACACAGCACGGGCAGGACCTGCAACAATACACACACACAGCACGG
>WNGS01005538.1:40305-53416 GCA_020271785.1 Procambarus virginalis
TTCATCAATAATACGATCAAGTCTAATTTAATAAAAAAACTCCCTGTACAGCAGGTTGTGTGTATTCGATTCCCTGCAATGATTGTGTGTCTGTGTACCTGGACAAACAGGAAATCCTTACAATTACGTATGTCCCAACATGCTTATAGTATAAGAACTGCCCAAACGTCTAATGCTTTGTATCTACATAGAAGTTTGTGTGATCACACTATTATTGGGATGGGGCGAAAAGCATTGCCAATTGCAATGGCTTTGTGGAACAGAATTTAATTGAGTCTGTGCTAATTAGTCAATGTCCAAATCTTCTCATTGTTAGTACTGGTATGTACAAACTTGACCCAGTTTTAAGTTACAATATTACACAACAGTTTAAGTAAAAACTCTGAAAGGGAGGCATACAATGTCTCATTACAATTTTATATTCATTTATTGTGTGTTCATGAGGCTTTTCATTAATCTTTCATCCTTATTCTCTGACCGCTTAATCCTGTTTGATCTTTTCTGTTTCTGGTAATCCTTTCCCTAGAGATGGGTTGGTCAGGTCTAGGTGCTGGCCTGTATCCTCTCTCTCTTCTCCGAGTCAGTCTGGTGTTGAGAATGGCTTTAACAAGCCGAAACGTTCATCTCTCTTCCCCCATTTCTTTGTGTTTTTCCGCATACAAATGATCAGTGTTTAGTGATCGTCAATTGCATATATATATGATATATTAATATATATATATAATATATATATATATATATATATATAATATATATATACTATATATATATATATACTATATATATATATATATAATATATATATATATTATATAATATATACTATATATATATATATATATATTCGTACCTAATAGCCAGAACTCACTATTTGGCCAAATACGCAGCGGCTCTCATCACAATAGGCCAAATTTGCAGGGCTCTTGAATATTAAGCCTAGAGGGCGATGGTGCCTATCTATTTAGCCTATTATGCAATAGATTTTTTTATTATATATTAGAGAGTGTAGGGTGTATTTGTTTAGAATCAAGTAAAGGTTCATCAGGAAGACATAGCGGGATGTAGAGAGTGTGACGTCATCAAAGTGATACCTAATGATAACTAAAGGAATAGGCATCATAGCATCTTAACCCATCTAACACCCTGTTTTTTTAATAATAATAATAATAATAATAATAATAATAATAATAATATATAATAATAATAATAATAATATAATAATATAATAATAATAATAATAATATATTATAATAATAATAATAATATATGAAATATTTACAATATACTGTAATATTATATATACTTAAAAAAAGAGAATGAGCGTATAATTTAAATTGGTTGAAGCTTGTTTTTTCAACACTCACAATTATTAAAGAACTTTATATAAAATTCTTTATTTATTTGATATAAAATATTAGAGGGGGTATAGGATATTTTATTATATAAGCCATTAACGTTTCATGGTAAACTAACGGGCAATATGAAAAGAGGCATTGAAATTGTATAAATCTTTTAACATTTTAAAACATGTTAATTTATCTGTTGTACTTGTTTGTTTCTCTTGATGAATGAAAACATATCCTAAAGATTCACCTGTTGAGGTCTATTGAGATGATTTTTCATATTAATATATTGGATGAATCCTTTAGCACATTTCGGGCACTTAAAAGGTCTCTCACCAGTATGGATTTTCAAATGATTTTTCAGACTAGTAGGGAAGATGAATCGTTTAGCACATGTATGACATTTAAAGGGTTTCTCACCAGTATGGATTTTTAGATGATTTTTCAGACTAGTAGGGTAGAGGAATTCTTTAGCACATGTAGAACACTTAAAAGGTTTCTCACCATTATGGATTTTCTGATGTGTCTTCAAATTATTTTTACCTTTAAAATATTTACTGCACATAGGACACTTAAAGGGGTTTTTCTCTGTATGTACTACCAAATGTCTAATCAAACTTGATTTAAAACTAAAAATTTTCCCACATGTAGTACACTTGTGATGTTTTTCGCCTGTATGAACTCTCATATGTATCTTTAAAGTGCCCTCTGAATTTTTCCCCACATGTAGTACACTTGTAAGGTTTTTCGCCAGTATGAACTCTCATATGTATCTTTAAGGTACATAGCCATCTAAATTTTTCCCCACATGTTGTACATTTAAAGGGTTTTTCACCAGTATGGATTTTCAGATGATTTTTCAGACTAGTACGGTAGATGAATCTTTTAGCACATGTAGGACACTTAAAGGGTTTCTCATCATTATGGATTTTCTGATGTGTCTTCAAATTATATTTATCTTTAAAATGTTTACTGCACATAGGACACTTAAAGGGCTTCTTCTCTGTATGTTTTACCATATGTCTAATCAAACATGGTTTAAAACTAAAAATTTTTGCACATGTAAGGTTTTCGCCCATATGAACTCTCATATGTGTCTTTAAAGAGCGTAGCCTTCTGAATTTTTCCCCACATGTAGTACACTTGTAAGGTTCTTCGCCTGTATGAACTCTCATATGTATCTTTAAGAAGCATAGCCATCTGAATTTTTTATTGCAACCTGAACATTCATAATGTTTCTTCTCATTATTTATTTCGAGGGCCTTTCTTTGTGATGTGTGAATCAAATGTTGGTAATAATGTAGTAGACTGTAAAGTTACATTGTACTGTTGTATTTGCTGGTGAGAAGAATCTGAAAATGATTGAGGCATTTTTATGTAGTACTTTATTGATTACCCCCCCCCTCCATATACAATAAGAAAAACTAAAAAAATATGTACAACAGATAAATGAAAATGGTTAAAAATGTTTAAGGATTTATAAAATTCCTCAATTACCTTCATTGTTTCATATAAGCTCTTCATTCAATTATTGGTGTTATTTCCAAACAACTTATTCTGATACCGGATAAGTAAGATTCTTAAAACAATTAAAGTTTAATCAAAATGAAAAAGAGACATCCTCATATCTCTGGACCCTCTTTACTTTAGTAAATATATATATATATATATATATATATATATATATATATATATATATATATATATATATATATATATATATATATATATATATATATATATATATATATATATATATATATATATATATATATATATATATATATATATATATATATATATATATATATATATATATATATATATATATATATATATATATATATATATATATATATATATATATATATATATATATTATAATATACTATATATATTATAAATTATAATAATAATTACAATACCCTCGGTTTTTCATATATGATCGCAACATTATAAGAAGCAGTTGGGGTGTTTGATAAGCTATTAAGCACATTACAAAATAATATTCTATGGTTCGTTTCCATTTGAGATTTTATGAGTTTATCTAAAAGAAAATACGCGATCGTGTACGTGGCCTGCCAGGTGATGATCCCCACCGCACCCTACAGTAATGGGCCTGGCATTTCTTGTGAGCGCCCATCCCTCACTAAAACGACTTGTGAATATAGTAAGTATAAAGCCCTGTGGGACTCCACTGGTGGCTTTACTATGCCAATCGGAGGTCTCACCCATATTGCTTAGACAGTCCCTTATAACTTAGTAGTACCCTACCAGTTTCTTTTACCTGTTTCTTCAACTTATGTACCAGCCTCTGTGTCAAAGGCTTTCCGACAGTCCAAGAAAATGCAGTCCACTCGTCCTTTTTCTTGCTTAATTTTTGTCACCTGGTCGTAGAATTCTATTAAACCAATAATTTAAAAAATGAGTGAAAAAGTTAAAACAATCTTGAATACTATAACATTCCCAGACGACGGTTCCTCGGGTTTAAGAGAACGTATATTCATAAAAACTCTTATTAACAATTTTGTTGTTGTGAATGATGATGATAAAAGAATGATTCTATTATTGAATAAAATGCTTCATTTGTTTACTATCTCTGATCGATATATTAAATTAATAACCAAAACGTATCCTCTTAAAAGTCGGAATCAACAAAAACAAACAATAGCTCATTTTAATAAAAAATGTAATGAATGCGAGAATGAAAAAAATGAATTAGAAATTAAATGTGGAAATCAAGATGCCGCAATAACAGATTTAAATACAAACGTGAGAGATTTAGAACATACTATTGTGCAGCTCACAGAGAAATTAGGAGACCAAGAAAATGAAATAAAGAATTTAAAGAAGGAAAATTCAACTCTTCAAGATAATCAAAATAAATTAAAAAATAACCTAGAGGATCGAAACAATACTGAATTAATGAAGCTTAGAATCCAATATGATGATGAAAAGAAACAGTATGAAGCAGAATATGCATTTATGTTAGATGAGAAAGACAGACAAATTCAACATATCTCTGAAGTCAAACACAAACAAATAAAAGACTTAGCTGATGAAAAAGAAAAACTAACCGATTTAATAAATTCAAATAATACTAGAATAAGATCCAAATACGTTACACTCGATAATGACCTAAAGACATGAAAGCAACAATTAAATAGTGCACTTGAACAATTAACTATAAGTCGTCAACAACAAGAAAAATTATATAGGCAATAAATACAAATTTAATGTCTCTTGAAGAATACCATTTAAAATTAGCCACATGTGAAAACGATATAAAGAACCAGAATATGCAATTTCTGAAATGCCAACAAGCCTTACAAAAATGCAAAGATGATAAACTATCAGAAAAAGAAGAATATAATAATTTATTAGTATCCCAAAACCATTATGTTGAGGAATGCCAACAAAAACTACTAGATTGTGAAAATTCTAAAAAATAAAGTATGATGAATATAATACATTAGTAAAGAATATAAATGAAGCAAATAAATATAATATTGAAACATTAGAGCGACTTTATACAAAACCTACATTATCGAATAGCGATATAATTCATTGTTTTTCAAGCATATTTCCTTTAGATGATGATGAATCGAAAGCAACAGGAAAATCACAAATTGAAGCAATAATAAATAAGTTCATTCATCAGTTGAATACCGAACGTGATAACTACATTCACGAAGAACGTGAAAAGGACATCAGAGACAGAATTTCCCGTTTAAATTATATTAATAATAATGATCCACACCAAAATAATAATATACTTAATATTTTTACTAACGAGGGAGAAAGAAATTTATTTAATCAAATATTAGAAAAAATTAAAACTAATATTATCGATGAAACAGTATATGAACACGAACGTCAAATAATGCCCTATGTTAATGAAAATGATAATTTAATACGCCAATTAGACGAACCTAATTATGTTGCTAAATTGTTAATAGATGCGATGGCATCAATAGTTTTAGTTAAAGAAATTATAATAAGACAAATTGTTGACCTGGAAAGAGATCATAAAGGGACGAATGAGGAAGTTATAAAAGTTTATACATTCGTTACTATTATATATACATTATTCCAGTAGGAAATAAGGCAAGATTTGAATGCAAATAATGTACAACGCTATTATTACATTATCTTGAACGTGATTCGCAAGTCTCCTTCTGATGATATTCATGAAATACTGGCTTTACAACAACAAAATGATTTAAACATTAAGACCTTACAAGAAAGAAATGAAACAATAACTTCTAACCTGTTGACCAGTCAACAGACAAATGCTATTCTCCAGGATTCCAACAAACAAATGCTTTCAGAATTAAGTGAGACAAGAATGCATTTGTCGATGATTAACCATGATGAGACTTCGGTGGACCCCAAAGAATACGAAGAAACTCAAATGAATAAATTCACTTCGATCATCCAAGCCGTCATTACTCAGCTCGATGCTTACTTGGCCGGGACATGCAACAATAAGTATTTGAGATCAGCATTCGACAAACTCTCAATAAGAGAAATGTTTTGCAGGAATGAAATGGCCAAATCTGAAATGATGCAATTATTTATTTCACTTTCAAATCATATCTTCGAATTTATATTCTGCGCCCAGTTCTATAAGAATCTTGTCACGGTAATAAACGATAATATTCTTCGGCGTTCCATTCAATTAAACCTTCATTTTTCACGAGAAATGTATAACCACCAAGATATGCTATCTGAAATATTAAACATACCGATGATAAATGAAGCTATAGAAATAGCACTCGTTTTCCCAATTCTGTACAATATAAATAAATTAACCCTGATAAATGGTACGTATTCTACAAGCAACTATGAGGATAATAATCAAATAGTGTCTATCGATAACGGAGAGAAGAATTTAAAATCGATTGAATTATTGCACGAGGCTAATATGGAAGCAGAAAAGTTTTGGTTCCTTAAAAAACTAAAAGTTAAGTATGAAAGTGTATTGGGTGATGACATCATTTTAAAAGCAATCGCCTCTCAGAAAGTTTCTTCGCCTGAAACTGTTGAGAAAACAACCATTCAAAAAAGAGATAAAACAAAATTAAAAGACGCAAAACAAAGGGCAAAAGATAAGACCCAAGGCAGGCGACAAGTCGAGGCATTAACGAGAAAAAGAATCAAAGGAATAGACATGTAAACATTATAAGGGGAGGAATAGTTGAAAATAAACCAGAGGATATTGATGGTAAGCAGTCAACTCATTAGAGAAAGCAATTTTGTAAATATCGGCCCCCACAAAAAAAATAAGAGCCTTAGTAGCCTTCAATTCAAAAATAAGTACAAATAATAATTTATTTGGGAACTGTTTTATAAACTAAATCATCACCAATGTTGCCATAGATTATCTCAGGCTGTATGAGTTTTTATTCTTTAGATAATGTTGTTTTAACACTAGAGTGATCTTGCTGTTTCCTGGGGATATAACAACGTTACAGTACATTAATATGTTATAAAAGTTTTTTTACCCCATTCATCCTATTTTTTCTTTCTTCAAAAACTGACCTGATGTCTTCTTATACTATTCAGACACGTCAATCTAACCCAACCACGGTGTAAAAAGAGACCAACAAATATAAAAGAAACTATTTATACCTAGTGCATAATAATTATAAGGCTGGTTCTTAAAGAGGAGCAGACTTATTATTAAAAATATCAAAGCTAAACATAAAATTAATATATCCCATTTTGAACTTGAAATTAAATTTTCCACTTCTTGTATTTCAAATTCTGCCGTTTGAATGGGATAATGTTTATATTTGGCTTCATGAATTATATGGTGAGTCATATCGATCACTTTAGTATCTTTCTCATAAGTTTCAGAATTAAGCTTATGAGTAATTGCTTGGCCCAGACTGTTTACCTCAAACTGATTAAGCAGGTCTAAAATCATGTTGCCTTCCTCTAGATAATTTGTGGTCGTCCCATCCATAGCAATTATGTTTGTACATTGAGGGTAAAGACGAATAATTTCATATATTGCAGACAAATATATCATATATGGTGATATTTGCGGGGTGGTTACCGATTGTGGAGGCCCCAGTTTAATATATTGACCCAAATTTATGTCCTGTTCCAACAATTCATGAATCATTTCCTTGCAAATGTTATTTAATGTAGCATGGGTCATTTCTTTATTATACCCTCCAATATTATTGATAGATAAATATAATTCTACTGGTAATAACACTAGTCCCACTGATAAAATAACTGATAATGAAGTCGAGAGACCAGATAAAAGCCGGAGTGAAAATTGAATGCCCATTTCGACTATAGATGATCGAATGATCATCACCAAAAGTTGAACTACCATTTGTTGAGCTGACGCTCCGGCCATCATTACTGACAATACGTCTTGAAGTGCGTCACGGAAGATGTTTTCTGAGAAATATTTTAACAATCTTGAAATGATTTTAGGCATTCTAGTTGTAACTTCAATTTCGGTTATAGTAATGGCTCCATCTTTTAATAATGTTAATAAATCAGAAAATTCAGAGTTTAAATGATTTATTATAACATCCAAAAAATTATAAGTAGTAGTATACTGCTCAATGAGTGATACATTTTCAGACGATACCACTACATCTGCCTTGTCGACAAATAATTCCTTTTCGAGTATTGACTGTGGAACAACTTCTTCGCTATAACCTCTATCTACATCCATATAATCTTGCTTGCCCCATTCATCTATAAGAATGCTACTCCGTCCCGTGAGAGCAAATACGTCCACTAATTCATCATCACTGAATTGGTTAACAATTTGTGTACCAAGTATAAAACCCAATATCTTGCGGTGGACATGACTATGGCATTGATCTATCTGACTATCGTAGTGTTTACGAAAGCGTTTACAATATACTGGATTGAAGTTTATATTCTAATACTGAATATTCCAGGACAGTGGTGGAGCATCGATTAAGCCAGCTGCAGCTTTTCTCAGTTGAGATGTATTTCGATTTTTCGCATAGGCAATGGGGTTCTTTTGATAAGATTGTGCATCGTTTTCATCGGAAGAACTCCATCGACTGGAAGGTCTTAGAGCCAATATCTTAAGGGCAGATAACTGTACCCCACAGTAATCTTCATTAGATTCCTTGACGTGAATTGACCAAGTTTCAAAGGGAATAGGTTTAGAGAAAGGATGATGATTGCCTGTTACTGCATTATTTAGAACAGACGTTAAATCATTACCAAATCTTTCTTGAAGAAATTCAAGCATCTCATTATAACTGCATAACATGCTTCACTACAGGCATATTCACGTTCATTAATTAAAATAGCTGATCCCGATCCCGGTCGATAGTTAGTTTTTACATCGTAATAACATTTTAGCATGTTGCAACCTAACATTGTAAATTTTACTTCAAAATCGTAATGATTTTCATCTAAGAAAGCTTTGGGGAAATTGGGAGGTATATTTTTCCACGGTACATTCTGAATAATTATGTTTTTAAAATATTTACTTCCTATTCTTTGTTGAAGGGTCTCCATTGTTTTTCTTTGTGATATACGACTTACCACGAAAGTTGCTATTGCAATATCAGAAACTGTAACAGCTGATTTGGATAATGTCATTATGATAACCTGCCCATTTGCTGCCGGGAAATACACGGACCTCATTGGAAAAGTCAACAGAGGGTCAAATAACCTTGATGCACCCGATACCATCAAAGCCTGGCACAATCTACTACTTTTTGGCAATGCATGCTTAGGTGTACCATACAGAGGAGGCAAGACACTGGCCTCATCCGTCAATAAAGCAATTAGGGATTTTTCTAGGGCTGACAACCTAGTCCGCCTCCCCAAACACACCAAACACAGCCGAGGCAGACCAAGTACGACAATCAGCGACAACATAAAATTAGTTACCCAAGTCAGCAAGAAAATTGAAGATGGCAATACAGTCGGGGCACTCAGGTTGATCACAAGTGAGGACAAAATTTTGCCCAGGGATGAAACCACAGCCCAAGCACTGAGAGAAATACACCCTCTCAGGGCCGTAGGTGGACCTCCCCCGCAGGTCAGGGTCCCCTCTAACCAGGAACCCCTCGTCCTCCGGGAGTCAGAGGTTTATAAAGCTATTGTTTCATTTCCCCCGGGCTCCTCAGGAGGCTACACAGGGGTAAGACCCCAACATCTGATGGAAATGGTGAACCCTGCTCTTGGCCCAGCTGCAGAAGCGCTCCTGACAGAAATCACAACGTTTGTCAACAACTGCCTCGCCGGGTTAATCCCTGATGAAGTCAAACCATTCTTCTTTGGTGCATCCCTATGTGCCTTGAAAAAGAAGGGGGGAAGGATCAGACCCATTGCCGTTGGTAATACCCTTCTCCGCCTAGTTGCAAGGGCTGCTGTCAGAAGTATCCGAGTGGAAGCAGCCACCATGCTGCAACCAAACCAGCTGGGATTTGGAGTCCCCCAAGGCTTTGAAGCAGCGGCCCATGCTGCACGAGCCTACATTAGCTCTCTTACTGAAGACCAGGCAGTAGTAAAATTAGATTTTAAAAACGCTTTCAACTCGGTCAAAAGGGAAGCAATCCTCACTGCAGTCCAGGAACATTGCCCAAGCATTCTCCCGTTTGTGTCATCAGGCTACAGCAAAGACTCAACCCTCCTGTTTGGCAAACATGAAGTCACCTCAGCAGAGGGAATTCAACAGGGAGACCCACTTGCACCCTTCCTCTTTTGCATAGCGGTTCGAGAAATTACAACCAGACTGTCCAGTGAGCTCAACATCTGGTTCCTGGATGATGGCACTCTGGCAGGCACACAAGACTCCCTGCTGGAAGACCTGCAGCTGGTGAAGACACGGGGGGAGACAATGGGTCTCGTTCTTAACCCTTCCAAGTGCGAAATTATTGCATCCAGTGAGGTAATTATTAGAGCTGTGAAATCAGTGTTACCAGAAGCCTCAGTCATTAAACCCACTGACAGCACACTACTTGGAGCACCTCTGGGCCACAATGCCATTGCTGCAGTCCTTGACGAAAAGTGTAGAGACCTTAAGAGGATGGAAGAGAGAATAGGAGACTTGGACTCCCATGATGTCCTCTACCTTCTCACAAAGTGCCTTACCTTGCCCAGGCTAACATACTTCTTAAGGTGTGCACCCACTTTTGGCAACCCACTTCTAAATCAATATGATGAGCTCCTCAGGTCAATATTCAGGAACGCACTCAACCTAGATTTAGATAACAGTCAGTGGGACCAAGCAACACTACCAGTGAGATTTGGGGGGATAGGCATACGAAAGGCAACTGAGGTAGCACTTCCAGCATTCTTATGCTCATTTACAGCAGCAAACGAATTGGTAGGGCAGATCCTACCAGAGGGTATGAGAGAGACAGCGGGAACTCATGATCAAACGTTCATGGAAGCAGCCAGACAATGGGACACCATTGCACACCCTCAACCCCGACCACAAGTCCCAAAAGACCACAAGCAGGCCCACTGGGATAGCCCCATAATGGAAAAGACTGTCACAGCAATGATTGACAACGCTGATGCTGAAAACAAAGCCCGCCTCCTAGCGGTAACAGCACCCCACGCCGGGGATTTTTTATTTGCTGTGCCCTATGCAGCCCTGGGAACTCACCTCAGTCATGACACTCTCCGCATTGGAGTTGCCCTTCGCCTTGCCGCCCCTATCCTCACCGAACATAGGTGCATCTGCGGAACTGCGATGGCAAACCAATATCGTCGTCATGGTCTGGTATGTCGTAAATCACAGGGTAAGATTGCAAGGCATGAAGAAGTCAACGACATCATCAACAGGAGCCTCGCCACAGCCCACTGCCCGGCACAAAGGGAACCACACTTATCCAGACCTAACGACCCTTAGAAGCGCCCAGATTGGGTCACCTTGCTTCCTTGGAAGGATGGTAAGCAAGTGGTGTGGGACTACACATGCGCTGCCACACTGGCCAGTACCTACCTCCACTACAGCACACGTGAAAGCGGTGGTGCTGCTTCTTTCAGGGAATCGCAGAAAATTATTAAATACAGAGGTCTGGCACACTGCTACAGCTTTGTTCCGATCGGCTCGGAGACCCTCGGCTCGTGGGGAAAATGTGCATTGAAGTTCCTGAAGGAATTGGGGGACAAATTGATCAGCGCTACAAAAGACCAGAGAGCGAAAAGTTTCTTGTTCCAGCGCCTCAGTGTTGCGATTCAGAGGGGAAATGCCTGTTGCGTCTTGGGCACTAGTCCAACTTAAGAGGAATTCGAAGAAGTGTTTGGCTTGCAACAATGATCGAACCCGTCTGTGACATTCATCAATGTTTCCCATTGTTGTGTTTTTCAAGAGAGCTATAACCTTTAAGCACCTTTTTGTATTATTATTTTTGTATCAACCCATGTATATCTTGTAACCATCAAATACGTAATAAAGCACAAAAAAAAGGAAGGGGGTGGTAGGAGAAAAGCACACAGAAACTGTATTGGAGGGGATCTAAATATTGCCTCTAATGCGTTTTGCGTGGTTTCCTCCGAGGCTATGGGTCCCCCTTCTTCCAGCTAGAGGTGATACAAATATATATATATATATATATATATATATATATATATATATATATATATATATATATATATATATATATATATATATATATATATATATATTATATATATATATATATATATATATAATATATATATATATATATATATATATATATATATATATATTATATATATATATATATATATATATATATATAATATATATATATATATATATATATATTATATATATATATATATATATATATTATATATATAATATATATATATATATATATATATATATAATAAAAAAAAGAGAACGAGAGCTTAATTTGTCTATTCATACTTCAAAATATCAGAAGTTGATAAGCTCGCCATCGACTTATTTAGTCTTATTATTGTTATATTTGAAATTTGAAAGTGTTACCACCTCCTCCAACGTTAGGGTCATCTAACCTCACCATCGCACGGTCAATATTGGGCAATCCTAAGATGTTTTTTAATTAAAATTACAAAACAAGATGAAAAGTTAATTAAAATATTTGAAAAACTTTTTAAAGAAAATGAATCTAAAGTAAAAGATGGTATTGAGCATTTATCGACAACTATGATTCAGATTTCGTTAGAACGCATCCATATTATTAGTCCACCCAGTACACAGCAATGGGATATAGAAAGTATGAGATGTGCTATGAAAGACAATTGTCCCACACATGTGGGAAATTTTTACCCACCATATCTAATAATCATCTAAGAAATGTATTATTTCTATATCATATCAATATCATATCAAATCATATCTATATCATATCTATATCATATCTATACCATATCAAAATCGTATCAAAATCATATCAGAATCACAATAGATTCATTATATATAGCTTGATCCTAGATGACAATGCCACTATGATCACGTACGCCATAGGGCCCTATAGATGCCTACGTGACTTTGTGCATGTTCTTTCAAGGATCCAGAAGCATCTAGAAGGATTTGTTAATTAAAAATGTTGGAACACTGACGTAGTATCCGGTAGAGATAAAATCGAATCCTTATTAAGAGTCAGTGGTATTATCAAGTACTACTTATAATCTTTAAATCCTATATCATATTTTATTATAATCCATCTTATCTCAATCATAAGCTAGACTGTAAAAATAATCAATCAATATTCATGGAAAGCTACCTCTCAAGGGAGAGGGAGGGGCATCTCGGTGAACATAGT
>WNGS01005538.1:66216-78535 GCA_020271785.1 Procambarus virginalis
AGACTAAACTGGAAAAGGTTCAAAGGTTTGCCACCAGACTAGTACCCGAGCTGAGAGGTATGAGCTACGAGGAGAGACTACGGGAATTAAACCTCACTTCGCCGAACGACAGAAGAGTTAGGGGGGACATGATCACCACATTCAAGATTCTGAAGGGAATTGATAGAGTAGATAAAGACAGACTATTTAACACAAGGGGCACACGCACAAGGGGACACAGGTGGAAACTGAGTGCCCAAATGAGCCACAGAGATATTAGAAAGAACTTTTTAGTGTCAGAGTGGTTGACAAATGGAATGCATTAGGAAGTGATGTGGTGGAGGCTGACTCCATACACAGTTTCAAGTGTAGATATGATAGAGCCCAATAGGCTCAGAAATCTGTACACCTGTTGTTGACGGTTGAGAGGCGGGACCAAAGAGCCAGAGTTCAACGACCGCAAACACAAACAGGTGAGTAACACACACACCACCACACACAACACACATATATATCATAATATATATATATATATATATTATATATATTATATATATATATATATATATATATATTATATATATATGATGCACAACTTGCCTAAACACGCAAGTGAAGTATACAACTTTTAGAACACTTTCCCACCAGGAGACTCGAACCCTCGCCAGCACAGTAGCCTTCCAGCAACTGGCATAACAGGTACGCCTTAACCTACTGCACCACGCTCAGACCCTTAAAAGAGATGGCAATTTCGGGGTATTTCAATACCTCAAAGACTACCACCTCCCAAGGGCAACTAGAGCAAGTGAGGGGTCAATTTACGTTTTCATCAAGTCCCTGTTAATTGGGAAGACACTGTGTCTATGCTTGATGCACAACTTGCCTAAACACGCAAGTGAAGTTATACAACTTTTAGAACACTTTCCCACCAGGAGACTCGAACCCTCGCCAGCACAGTAGCCTTCCAGCAACTGGCATAACAGGTACGCCTTAACCTACTGCACCACGCTCAGACCCTTAAAAGAGATGGCAATTTCGGGGATTTCAATACCTCAAAGACTACCACCTCCCAAGGGCAACTAGAGCAAGTGAGGGGTCAATTTTACGTTTTTCATCAAGTCCCTGTTAATATGGGAAGACACTGTGTCTATGCTTGATGCACAACTTGCCTAAACACGCAAGTGAAGTTATACAACTTTTAGAACATTTTCCCACCAGGAGACTCGAACCCTCGCCAGCACAGTAGCCTTCCAGCAACTGGCACGCCTTAACCTACTGCACCACGCTCAGACCTTAAAAGAGATGGCAATTTCGGGGTATTTCAATACCTCAAAGACTACCACCTCCCAAGGGCAACTAGAGCAAGTGAGGGGTCAATTTTACGTTTTTCATCAAGTCCCTGTTAATATGGGAAGACACTGTGTCTATGCTTGATGCACAACTTGCCTAAACACGCAAGTGAAGTTATACAACTTTTAGAACACTTTCCCCCAGGAGACTCGAACCCTCGCCAGCACAGTAGCCTTCCAGCAACTGGCATAACAGGTACGCCTAACCTACTGCACCACGCTCAGACCCTTAAAAGAGATGGCAATTTCGGGGTATTTCAATACCTCAAAGACTACCACCTCCCAAGGGCAACTAGAGCAAGTGAGGGGTCAATTTTACGTTTTTCATCGAGTCCCTGTTAATATGGGAAGACACTGTGTCTATGCTTGATGCACAACTTGCCTAAACACGCAAGTGAAGTTATACAACTTTTAGAACACTTTCCCACCAGGAGACTCGAACCCTCGCCAGCACAGTAGCCTTCCAGCAACTGGCATAACAGGTACGCCTTAACCTACTGCACCACGCTCAGACCCTTAAAAGAGATGGCAATTTCGGGGTATTTCAATACCTCAAAGACTACCACCTCCCAAGGGCAACTAGAGCAAGTGAGGGGTCAATTTTACGTTTTTCATCAAGTCCCTGTTAATATGGAAGACACTGTGTCTATGCTTGATGCACAACTTGCCTAAACACGCAAGTGAAGTTATACAACTTTAGAACACTTTCACCAGGAGACTCGAACCTCGCACTGTGTCTATGCTTGTGCATCAAGCATAGACACAGTGTCTTCCCTATTAACAGGGACTTGATGAAAAACGTAAAATTGACCCTCACTTGCTCTAGTTGCCCTTGGGAGGTGGTAGTCTTTGAGGTATTGAAATACCCCGAAATTGCCATCTCTTTAAGGGTCTGAGCGTGGTGCAGTAGGTTAAGGCGTACCTGTTATGCCAGTTGCTGGAAGGCTACTGTGCTGGCGAGGGTTCGAGTCTCCTGGTGGGAAAGTGTTCTAAAAGTTGTATAACTTCACTTGCGTGTTTAGGCAAGTTGTGCATCAAGCATAGACACAGTGTCTTCCCATATTAACAGGGACTTGATGAAAAACGTAAAATTGACCCCTCACTTGCTCTAGTTGCCCTTGGGAGGTGGTAGTCTTTGAGGTATTGAAATACCCCGAAATTGCCATCTCTTTTAAGGGTCTGAGCGTGGTGCAGTAGGTTAAGGCGTACCTGTTATGCCAGTTGCTGGAAGGCTACTGTGCTGGCGAGGGTTCGAGTCTCCTGGTGGGAAAGTGTTCTAAAAGTTGTATAACTTCACTTGCGTGTTTAGGCAAGTTGTGCATCAAGCATAGACACAGTGTCTTCCCATATTAACAGGGACTTGATGAAAAACGTAAAATTGACCCCTCACTTGCTCTAGTTGCCCTTGGGAGGTGGTAGTCTTTGAGGTATTGAAATACCCGAAATTGCCATCTCTTTTAAGGGTCTGAGCGTGGGCAGTAGGTTAAGGCGTACCTGTTATGCCAGTTGCTGGAAGCTACTGTGCTGGCGAGGGTTCGAGTCTCCTGGTGGGAAAGTGTTCTAAAAGTTGTATAACTTCACTTGCGTGTTTAGGCAAGTTGTGCATCAAGCATAGACACAGTGTCTTCCCATATTAACAGGGACTTGATGAAAAACGTAAAATTGACCCCTCACTTGCTCTAGTTGCCCTTGGGAGGTGGTAGTCTTTGAGGTATTGAAATACCCCGAAATTGCCATCTCTTTTAAGGGTCTGAGCGTGGTGCAGTAGGTTAAGGCGTACCTGTTATGCCAGTTGCTGGAAGGCTACTGTGCTGGAGGGTTCGAGTCTCCTGGTGGGAAAGTGTTCTAAAAGTTGTATAACTTCACTTGCGTGTTTAGGCAAGTTGTGCATCAAGCATAGACACAGTGTCTTCCCATATTAACAGGGACTTGATGAAAAACGTAAAATTGACCCCTCACTTGCTCTAGTTGCCCTGGGAGGTGGTAGTCTTTGAGGTATTGAAATACCCGAAATTGCCATCTCTTTTAAGGGTCTGAGCGTGGTGCAGTAGGTTAAGGCGTACCTGTTATGCCAGTTGCTGGAAGGCTACTGTGCTGGCGAGGGTTCGAGTCTCCTGGTGGGAAAGTGTTCTAAAAGTTGTATAACTTCACTGCGTGTTTAGGCAAGTTGTGCATCAAGCATAGACACAGTGTCTTCCCATATTAACAGGGACCTTGATGAAAAACGTAAAATTGACCCCTCACTTGCTCTAGTTGCCCTTGGGAGGTGGTAGTCTTTGAGGTATTGAAATACCCCGAAATTGCCATCTCTTTTAAGGGTCTGAGCGTGGTGCAGTAGGTTAAGGCGTACCTGTTATGCCAGTTGCTGGAAGGCTACTGTGCTGGCGAGGGTTCGAGTCTCCTGGTGGGAAAGTGTTCTAAAGTTGTATAACTTCACTTGCGTGTTTAGGCAAGTTGTGCATCAAGCATAGACACAGTGTCTTCCCATATTAACAGGGACTTGATGAAAAACGTAAAATTGACCCCTCACTTGCTCTAGTTGCCCTTGGGAGGTGGTGGTAGTCTTTGAGGTATTGAAATACCCCGAAATTGCCATCTCTTTTAAGGGTCTGAGCGTGGTGCAGTAGGTTAAGGCGTACCTGTTATGCCAGTTGCTGGAAGGCTACTGTGCTGGCGAGGGTTCGAGTCTCCTGGTGGGAAAGTGTTCTAAAAGTTGTATAACTTCACTTGCGTGTTTAGGCAAGTTGTGCATCAAGCATAGACACAGTGTCTTCCCATATTAACAGGGACTTGATGAAAAACGTAAAATTGACCCCTCACTTGCTCTAGTTGCCCTTGGGAGGTGGTAGTCTTTGAGGTATTGAAATACCCGAAATTGCCATCTCTTTTAAGGGTCTGAGCGTGGTGCAGTAGGTTAAGGCGTACCTGTTATGCCAGTTGCTGGAAGGCTACTGTGCTGGCGAGGGTTCGAGTCTCCTGGTGGGAAAGTGTTCTAAAAGTTGTATAACTTCACTTGCGTGTTTAGGCAAGTTGTGCATCAAGCATAGACACAGTGTCTTCCCATATTAACAGGGACTTGATGAAAAACGTAAAATTGACCCTCACTTGCTCTAGTTGCCCTTGGGAGGTGGTAGTCTTTGAGGTATTGAAATACCCCGAAATTGCCATCTCTTTTAAGGGTCTGAGCGTGGTGCAGTAGGTTAAGGCGTACCTGTTATGCCAGTTGCTGGAAGGCTACTGTGCTGGCGAGGGTTCGAGTCTCCTGGTGGGAAAGTGTTCTAAAAGTTGTATAACTTCACTTGCGTGTTTAGGCAAGTTGTGCATCAAGCATAGACACAGTGTCTTCCCATATTAACAGGGACTTGATGAAAAACGTAAAATTGACCCCTCACTTGCTCTAGTTGCCCTTGGGAGGTGGTAGTCTTTGAGGTATTGAAATACCCGAAATTGCCATCTCTTTAAGGGTCTGAGCGTGGTGCAGTAGGTTAAGGCGTACCTGTTATGCCAGTTGCTGGAAGGCTACTGTGCTGGCGAGGGTTCGAGTCTCCTGGTGGGAAAGTGTTCTAAAAGTTGTATAACTTCACTTGCGTGTTTAGGCAAGTTGTGCATCAAGCATAGACACAGTGTCTTCCCATATTAACAGGGACTTGATGAAAAACGTAAAATTGACCCTCACTTGCTCTAGTTGCCCTTGGGAGGTGGTAGTCTTTGAGGTATTGAAATACCCCGAAATTGCCATCTCTTTTAAGGGTCTGAGCGTGGTGCAGTAGGTTAAGGCGTACCTGTTATGCCAGTTGCTGGAAGGCTACTGTGCTGGCGAGGGTTCGAGTCTCCTGGTGGGAAAGTGTTCTAAAAGTTGTATAACTTCACTTGCGTGTTTAGGCAAGTTGTGCATCAAGCATAGACACAGTGTCTTCCCATATTAACAGGGACTTGATGAAAAACGTAAAATTGACCCCTCACTTGCTCTAGTTGCCCTTGGGAGGTGGTAGTCTTTGAGGTATTGAAATACCCCGAAATTGCCATCTCTTTTAAGGGTCTGAGCGTGGTGCAGTAGGTTAAGGCGTACCTGTTATGCCAGTTGCTGGAAGGCTACTGTGCTGGCGAGGGTTCGAGTCTCCTGGTGGGAAAGTGTTCTAAAAGTTGTATAACTTCACTTGCGTGTTTAGGCAAGTTGTGCATCAAGCATAGACACAGTGTCTTCCCATATTAACAGGGACTTGATGAAAAACGTAAAATTGACCCCTCACTTGCTCTAGTTGCCCTTGGGAGGTGGTAGTCTTTGAGGTATTGAAATACCCCGAAATTGCCATCTCTTTAAGGGTCTGAGCGTGGTGCAGTAGGTTAAGGCGTACCTGTTATGCCAGTTGCTGGAAGGCTACTGTGCTGGCGAGGGTTCGAGTCTCCTGGTGGGAAAGTGTTCTAAAAGTTGTATAACTTCACTTGCGTGTTTAGGCAAGTGTGCATCAAGCATAGACACAGTGTCTTCCCATATTAACAGGGACTTGATGAAAAACGTAAAATTGACCCCTCACTTGCTCTAGTTGCCCTTGGGAGGTGGTAGTCTTTGAGGTATTGAAATACCCCGAAATTGCCATCTCTTTAAGGGTCTGAGCGTGGTGCAGTAGGTTAAGGCGTACCTGTTATGCCAGTTGCTGGAAGGCTACTGTGCTGGCGAGGGTTCGAGTCTCCTGGTGGGAAGTGTTCTAAAGTTGTATAACTTCACTTGNGTTGTGCATCAAGCATAGACACAGTGTCTCCCCATATTAACAGGGACTTGATGAAAAACGTAAAATTGACCCCTCACATGCTCTAGTTGCCCTTGGGAGGTGGTAGTCTTTGAGGTTTGAAATACCCCGAAATTGCCATCTCTTTTAAGGGTCTGAGCGTGGTGCAGTGGGTTAGGCGTACCTGTTATGCGGTTGCTGGAAGGCTTCTGTGCTGGCGAGGGTTCGAGTCTCCTGTGGGAAGTGTTCTAAAGTAGTATAACTTCACTTGCGTGTTTACGCAAGTTGTGCATCAAGCATAGACACAGTGTCTTCCATATTAACAGGACTTGATGAAAACGTAAAATTGACCCCTCACTTGCTCTAGTTGCCCTTGGAGGTGGTAGTCTTTGAGGTATTGAAATACCCCAAATTGCCATCTCTTTTAAGGGTCTCAGCGTGGTGCAGTGGGTTAGGCGTACCTGTTATGCCGGTTGCTGGAAGGCTTCTGTGCTGGCGAGGGTTCGAGTCTCCTGGTGGGAAAGTGTTCTAAAATTAGTATAACTTCACTTGCGTGTTTAGGCAGGTTGTGCATCAAGCATAGACACAGTGTCTTCCCATATTAACAGGGACTTGATGAAAAACGTAAAATTGACCCCTCACTTGCTCTAGTTGCCCTTGGAGGTGGTAGTCTTTGAGGTATTGAAATACCCCGAAATTGCCATCTCTTTTAAGGGTCTGAGCGTGGTGCAGTGGGTTAAGGCGTACCTGTTATGCCAGTTGCTGGAAGGCTTCTGTGCTGGCGAGGGTTCGAGTCTCCTGGTGGGAAAGTGTTCTAAAAGTTGTATAACTTCACTTGCGTGTTTAGGCAAGTTGTGCATCAAGCATAGACACAGTGTCTTCCCATATTAACAGGGACTTGATGAAAAACGTAAAATTGACCCCTCACTTGCTCTAGTTGCCCTTGGGAGGTGGTAGTCTTTGAGGTATTGAAATACCCCGAAATTGCCATCTCTTTTAAGGGTCTGAGCGTGGTGCAGTAGGTTAAGGCGTACCTGTTATGCCAGTTGCTGGAAGGCTACTGTGCTGGCGAGGGTTCGAGTCTCCTGGTGGGAAAGTGTTCTAAAAGTTGTATAACTTCACTTGCGTGTTTAGGCAAGTTGTGCATCAAGCATAGACACAGTGTCTTCCCATATTAACAGGGACTTGATGAAAAACGTAAAATTGACCCCTCACTTGCTCTAGTTGCCCTTGGGAGGTGGTAGTCTTTGAGGTATTGAAATACCCCGAAATTGCCATCTCTTTTAAGGGTCTGAGCGTGGTGCAGTAGGTTAAGGCGTACCTGTTATGCCAGTTGCTGGAAGGCTACTGTGCTGGCGAGGGTTCGAGTCTCCTGGTGGGAAAGTGTTCTAAAAGTTGTATAACTTCACTTGCGTGTTTAGGCAAGTTGTGCATCAAGCATAGACACAGTGTCTTCCCATATTAACAGGGACTTGATGAAAAACGTAAAATTGACCCCTCACTTGCTCTAGTTGCCCTTGGGAGGTGGTAGTCTTTGAGGTATTGAAATACCCCGAAATTGCCATCTCTTTTAAGGGTCTGAGCGTGGTGCAGTAGGTTAAGGCGTACCTGTTATGCCAGTTGCTGGAAGGCTACTGTGCTGGCGAGGGTTCGAGTCTCCTGGTGGGAAAGTGTTCTAAAAGTTGTATAACTTCACTTGCGTGTTTAGGCAAGTTGTGCATCAAGCATAGACACAGTGTCTTCCCATATTAACAGGGACTTGATGAAAAACGTAAAATTGACCCCTCACTTGCTCTAGTTGCCCTTGGGAGGTGGTAGTCTTTGAGGTATTGAAATACCCCGAAATTGCCATCTCTTTTAAGGGTCTGAGCGTGGTGCAGTAGGTTAAGGCGTACCTGTTATGCCAGTTGCTGGAAGGCTACTGTGCTGGCGAGGGTTCGAGTCTCCTGGTGGGAAAGTGTTCTAAAAGTTGTATAACTTCACTTGCGTGTTTAGGCAAGTTGTGCATCAAGCATAGACACAGTGTCTTCCCATATTAACAGGGACTTGATGAAAAACGTAAAATTGACCCCTCACTTGCTCTAGTTGCCCTTGGGAGGTGGTAGTCTTTGAGGTATTGAAATACCCCGAAATTGCCATCTCTTTTAAGGGTCTGAGCGTGGTGCAGTAGGTTAAGGCGTACCTGTTATGCCAGTTGCTGGAAGGCTACTGTGCTGGCGAGGGTTCGAGTCTCCTGGTGGGAAAGTGTTCTAAAAGTTGTATAACTTCACTTGCGTGTTTAGGCAAGTTGTGCATCAAGCATAGACACAGTGTCTTCCCATATTAACAGGGACTTGATGAAAAACGTAAAATTGACCCCTCACTTGCTCTAGTTGCCCTTGGGAGGTGGTAGTCTTTGAGGTATTGAAATACCCCGAAATTGCCATCTCTTTTAAGGGTCTGAGCGTGGTGCAGTAGGTTAAGGCGTACCTGTTATGCCAGTTGCTGGAAGGCTACTGTGCTGGCGAGGGTTCGAGTCTCCTGGTGGGAAAGTGTTCTAAAAGTTGTATAACTTCACTTGCGTGTTTAGGCAAGTTGTGCATCAAGCATAGACACAGTGTCTTCCCATATTAACAGGGACTTGATGAAAAACGTAAAATTGACCCCTCACTTGCTCTAGTTGCCCTTGGGAGGTGGTAGTCTTTGAGGTATTGAAATACCCCGAAATTGCCATCTCTTTTAAGGGTCTGAGCGTGGTGCAGTAGGTTAAGGCGTACCTGTTATGCCAGTTGCTGGAAGGCTACTGTGCTGGCGAGGGTTCGAGTCTCCTGGTGGGAAAGTGTTCTAAAAGTTGTATAACTTCACTTGCGTGTTTAGGCAAGTTGTGCATCAAGCATAGACACAGTGTCTTCCCATATTAACAGGGACTTGATGAAAAACGTAAAATTGACCCCTCACTTGCTCTAGTTGCCCTTGGGAGGTGGTAGTCTTTGAGGTATTGAAATACCCCGAAATTGCCATCTCTTTTAAGGGTCTGAGCGTGGTGCAGTAGGTTAAGGCGTACCTGTTATGCCAGTTGCTGGAAGGCTACTGTGCTGGCGAGGGTTCGAGTCTCCTGGTGGGAAAGTGTTCTAAAAGTTGTATAACTTCACTTGCGTGTTTAGGCAAGTTGTGCATCAAGCATAGACACAGTGTCTTCCCATATTAACAGGGACTTGATGAAAAACGTAAAATTGACCCCTCACTTGCTCTAGTTGCCCTTGGGAGGTGGTAGTCTTTGAGGTATTGAAATACCCCGAAATTGCCATCTCTTTTAAGGGTCTGAGCGTGGTGCAGTAGGTTAAGGCGTACCTGTTATGCCAGTTGCTGGAAGGCTACTGTGCTGGCGAGGGTTCGAGTCTCCTGGTGGGAAAGTGTTCTAAAAGTTGTATAACTTCACTTGCGTGTTTAGGCAAGTTGTGCATCAAGCATAGACACAGTGTCTTCCCATATTAACAGGGACTTGATGAAAAACGTAAAATTGACCCCTCACTTGCTCTAGTTGCCCTTGGGAGGTGGTAGTCTTTGAGGTATTGAAATACCCCGAAATTGCCATCTCTTTTAAGGGTCTGAGCGTGGTGCAGTAGGTTAAGGCGTACCTGTTATGCCAGTTGCTGGAAGGCTACTGTGCTGGCGAGGGTTCGAGTCTCCTGGTGGGAAAGTGTTCTAAAAGTTGTATAACTTCACTTGCGTGTTTAGGCAAGTTGTGCATCAAGCATAGACACAGTGTCTTCCCATATTAACAGGGACTTGATGAAAAACGTAAAATTGACCCCTCACTTGCTCTAGTTGCCCTTGGGAGGTGGTAGTCTTTGAGGTATTGAAATACCCCGAAATTGCCATCTCTTTTAAGGGTCTGAGCGTGGTGCAGTAGGTTAAGGCGTACCTGTTATGCCAGTTGCTGGAAGGCTACTGTGCTGGCGAGGGTTCGAGTCTCCTGGTGGGAAAGTGTTCTAAAAGTTGTATAACTTCACTTGCGTGTTTAGGCAAGTTGTGCATCAAGCATAGACACAGTGTCTTCCCATATTAACAGGGACTTGATGAAAAACGTAAAATTGACCCCTCACTTGCTCTAGTTGCCCTTGGGAGGTGGTAGTCTTTGAGGTATTGAAATACCCCGAAATTGCCATCTCTTTTAAGGGTCTGAGCGTGGTGCAGTAGGTTAAGGCGTACCTGTTATGCCAGTTGCTGGAAGGCTACTGTGCTGGCGAGGGTTCGAGTCTCCTGGTGGGAAAGTGTTCTAAAAGTTATATATATATATATATATATATATATATATATATATATATATATATATATATATATATATATATATATATATATATATGCGAACAAGCCTGAACGGTCTCCAGGCATATATGCAACTGAAAACTCACACCCCAGAGTTTTCAGTTATATATATATATATATATATATATATATATATATATATATATATATATATATATATATATATATATATATATATATATATGCAATTGACGATCACAAAACACTGATCATTTTATGCGGAAAATCCACAGAGAAAAATGAAAGGAGGTGAACGTTTCGACTCGTTAGAGCCTTTGTCAACACCAGACTGACAAGAGGAGAAGGGAAGGGGGAGAATATATAGGCCGACACCTGACCAACCCAACCCTAGGGAAAGAATTAACCAAGACAGGTATAGCTTAGCTTGGAATGGTCAAAGAGGATTAAGCGGTCAGAGAATAAGGATGAAAGATTAAAGAAAAGCCTCATGAACATGCAATATATGAATATATAAATATAAAATTATAATGAGACATTGTAAGCCTCTCTAACAGTTAGAGTTTTTTCTTAAACTGTTGTGCAATATTATAACTTAAAAATGGATCAAGTTTGTACATTCCAGTACTAACATTAAGAAGATTTGGACACTGACTGATTAGAGCAGACTCAATTAAATTCCGTTCCACGAAATCCCACAATTGGTAATGCTTTTTGCACCATTCCAGTTAATATTGTTATCGCATAAATTCGTATGTAGATACAATGCATTAGACGTTTGGGCAGTTCTAATACTATAAGCATGTTGTGACAACCGCAATTGTAAGGACTTTCCTTTTTGTCCAAGGTACACAGAATCACAATCATTGCAGGAATTGAATACACGCAACCTGCTCTATCAGGGGAGTTTTTTATTAAATTGGATTTGATCATACTATTAGTGAACACCAAATTTATATTAAGTTTCTTAAAAATCAAAGACAATTTTTCAAGTCCACTCGCATAAGGTACAACCAATGAGTTAATAATTTCTGGTTTCGCCTTGGGGATGTGATTATAAAACGTACGCTTGGCTTGTTCAAACGAGAAATCCAAAAACCTCTTAGGATATTGTAAACTCTTCCCGATTTCATATATTTTAGCAATATCTTCATCATAAAACTCAGGGCTGCATACCCTCAAAGCTCGTAGAAACATTCCTGAAAATACTGCCTGTTTAACTTTACTATGATGATTCGAATAAAAATGAACATACGACCCAACGTTGGTAGGTTTCCTATAATATTAAATTTGAACTTTCTAGTGACTCTATGAATCATAATGTCCAAAAACGGAAGCATACCATTCACCTCAGTCTCACAAGTGAATTTTATTGAAGGTACCAAAGAATTGAGTTCATTAAGAAAAACTATATGGTCTTTGTCGCACGGCCATAAGCACAAAATATCATCAACATACCTAAACCAAACTACATTAGCCGGGATAATAATGGATAAGATTTTTGTTTCGAAGAATTCCATAGACAAATTACTTAAAACGGGGGAAAGAGGATTGCCCATCGCCATTCCAAATGTTTGTTTGAAAATTTTTCCATTAAAACTAAAATAATTGTCTTTTATACACAATTTGATAAGTTCTAATACTTTATTGGTCTGCAAGCTCAAATTATATTTAGGCAGTTCCTTACGTAGAAATTCTAACAGATCATCAACAGGTACTTTAGTGAATAAAGAGGTCACATCGAAACTTATTAGTTTAAAATCAAAATTTAAATTCAGTGTGGATAGCTGATTAACTAAGTCCACATTGTTTGTCAAGTGTGAGTTGGAAATAGTACCAACTATAGGGGACAAAACTTTGACTAACCACTTAGAAAGTTTATAAGCCGCCGAACCAATTGAACTAATAATCGGCCTTGCCGGATTATTTGGCTTATGAGTTTTTATAAGACCATACATGTAAGGAAGAGAGGGGGATCGACTTGTTAGCCTAGATATA
>WNGS01005538.1:79525-110108 GCA_020271785.1 Procambarus virginalis
GCTTCTGTGCTGGCGAGGGTTCGAGTCTCCTGGTGGGAAAGTGTTCTAAAAGTTGTATAACTTCACTTGCGTGTTTAGGCAAGTTGTGCATCAAGCATAGACACAGTGTCTTCCCATATTAACAGGGACTTGATGAAAAACGTAAAACTGACCCCTCACTTGCTCTAGTTGCCCTTGGGAGGTGGTAGTCTTTGAGGTATTGAAATACCCCGAATTGCCATCTCTTTTAAGGGTCTGAGCGTGGTGCAGTGGGTTAAAGCGTACCTGTTATGTCGGTTGCTGGAAGGCTTCTGTGCTGGCGAGGGTTCGAGTCTCGGTGGGAAGTGTTCTAAAAGTTGTATAACTTCACTTGCGTGTTTAGGCAGGTTGTGCATCAAGCATAGACACAGTGTCATCCCATATTAACAGGGACTTGATGAAAAACGTAAAATTGACCCCTCACTTGCTCCAGTTGCCTTGGGAGGTGGTAGTCTTTGAGGTATTGAAATACCAACCTGTCCTCGACTCAAGTCCATACATTCAGCGGTCGACCCACAGACGCATTCATAAATTTTAACATGCTGTTCATTCAAAACGGGAATTTTCTCAAGTTTAAATTAATATTATAATATAATGGCATATTTGTATATATAGGCATAGGATAGGTTAGGTCAGGTGTTTAGGTTCTGTTGGCGATTATTTGTATTTGTAGTACGTGGGTGAAGCATTTACAGCGTTGTGGTTCGAACAAAATTCGTCAGTGAAGCACTTGTTCCGGATATGTTCGAACGCCAGCAGTTGTGAGTCGTGTGTAAACCGCTTTTCATTCATAAACAGGGGTTTTGGCGGTGAATGGAATCACTTTTGGATCTTTGTTTGGAGGACGGGCTGTGAAATACCCCGAAATTGCCATCTCTTTTAAGGGTCTGAGCGTGGTGCAGTGGGTTAAGGTGTACCTTTTACGCCAGTTGCTGGAAGGCTTCTGTGCTGGCGAGGGTTCGAGTCTCCTGGTGGGAAAGTGTTCTAAAAGTTGTATAACTTCACTTGCGTGTTTAGGCAAGTTGTGCATCAAGCATAGACACAGTGTCTTCCCATATTAACAGGGACTTGATGAAAAACGTAAAATTGACCCCTCACTTGCTCTAGTTGCCCTTGGGAGGTGGTAGTCTTTGAGGTATTGAAATACCCCGAAATTGCCATCTCTTTTAAGGGTCTGAGCGTGGTGCAGTGGGTTAAGGCGTACCTGTTATGCCAGTTGCTGGAAGGCTTCTGTGCTGGCGAGGGTTCGAGTCTCCTGGTGGGAAAGTGTTCTAAAAGTTGTATAACTTCACTTGCGTGTTTAGGCAAGTTGTGCATCAAGCATAGACACAGTGTCTTCCCATATTAACAGGGACTTGATGAAAAACGTAAAATTGACCCCTCACTTGCTCTAGTTGCCCTTGGGAGGTGGTAGTCTTTGAGGTATTGAAATACCCCGAAATTGCCATCTCTTTTAAGGGTCTGAGCGTGGTGCAGTGGGTTAAGGCGTACCTGTTATGCCGGTTGCTGGAAGGCTTCTGTGCTGGCGAGGGTTCGAGTCTCCTGGTGGGAAAGTGTTCTAAAAGTTGTATAACTTCACTTGCGTGTTTAGGCAAGTTGTGCATCAAGCATAGACACAGTGTCTTCCCATATTAACAGGGACTTGATGAAAAACGTAAAATTGACCCCTCACTTGCTCTAGTTGCCCTTGGGAGGTGGTAGTCTTTGAGGTATTGAAATACCCCGAAATTGCCATCTCTTTTAAGGGTCTGAGCGTGGTGCAGTGGGTTAAGGCGTACCTGTTATGCCAGTTGCTGGAAGGCTTCTGTGCTGGCGAGGGTTCGAGTCTCCTGGTGGGAAAGTGTTCTAAAAGTTGTATAACTTCACTTGCGTGTTTAGGCAAGTTGTGCATCAAGCATAGACACAGTGTCTTCCCATATTAACAGGGACTTGATGAAAAACGTAAAATTGACCCCTCACTTGCTCTAGTTGCCCTTGGGAGGTGGTAGTCTTTGAGGTATTGAAATACCCCGAAATTGCCATCTCTTTTAAGGTCTGAGCGTGGTGCAGTGGGTTAAGCGTACCTGTTATGCCGGTTGCTGGAAGGCTTCTGTGCTGGCGAGGGTTCGAGTCTCCTGGTGGGAAAGTGTTCTAAAAGTTGTATAACTTCACTTGCGTGTTTAGGCAGGTTGTGCATCAAGCATAGACACAGTGTCTTCCCATATTAACAGGGACTTGATGAAAAACGTAAAATTGACCCCTCACTTGCTCTAGTTGCCCTTGGGAGGTGGTAGTCTTTGAGGTATTGAAATACCCCGAAATTGCCATCTCTTTTAAGGGTCTGAGCGTGGTGCAGTGGGTTAAGGCGTACCTGTTATGCCAGTTGCTGGAAGGCTTCTGTGCTGGCGAGGGTTCGAGTCTCCTGGTGGGAAAGTGTTCTAAAAGTTGTATAACTTCACTTGCGTGTTTAGGCAAGTTGTGCATCAAGCATAGACACAGTGTCTTCCCATATTAACAGGGACTTGATGAAAAACGTAAAATTGACCCCTCACTTGCTCTAGTTGCCCTTGGGAGGTGGTAGTCTTTGAGGTATTGAAATACCCCGAAATTGCCATCTCTTTTAAGGGTCTGAGCGTGGTGCAGTGGGTTAAGGCGTACCTGTTATGCCGGTTGCTGGAAGGCTTCTGTGCTGGCGAGGGTTCGAGTCTCCTGGTGGGAAAGTGTTCTAAAAGTTGTATAACTTCACTTGCGTGTTTAGGCAAGTTGTGCATCAAGCATAGACACAGTGTCATCCCATATTAACAGGGACTTGATGAAAAACGTAAAATTGACCCCTCACTTGCTCTAGTTGCCCTTGGGAGGTGGTAGTCTTTGAGGTATTGAAATACCCCGAAATTGCCATCTCTTTTAAGGGTCTGAGCGTGGTGCAGTGGGTTAAGGCGTACCTGTTATGCCAGTTGCTGGAAGGCTTCTGTGCTGGCGAGGGTTCGAGTCTCCTGGTGGGAAAGTGTTCTAAAAGTTGTATAACTTCACTTGCGTGTTTAGGCAAGTTGTGCATCAAGCATAGACACAGTGTCTTCCCATATTAACAGGGACTTGATGAAAAACGTAAAATTGACCCCTCACTTGCTCTAGTTGCCCTTGGGAGGTGGTAGTCTTTGAGGTATTGAAATACCCCGAAATTGCCATCTCTTTTAAGGGTCTGAGCGTGGTGCAGTGGGTTAAGGCGTACCTGTTATGCCGGTTGCTGGAAGGCTTCTGTGCTGGCGAGGGTTCGAGTCTCCTGGTGGGAAAGTGTTCTAAAAGTTGTATAACTTCACTTGCGTGTTTAGGCAGTTGTGCATCAAGCATAGACACAGTGTCTTCCCATATTAACAGGGACTTGATGAAAAACGTAAAATTGACCCCTCACTTGCTCTAGTTGCCCTTGGGAGGTGGTAGTCTTTGAGGTATTGAAATACCAAATTGCCACTCAAGTCCATTACATTCAGCGGTCGACCCGTACAGTTACGCATTCATAAATTTTAACATGCTGTTCATTCAAAACGGGAATTTTCTCAAGTTTAAATTAATATTATAATATAATGGCATATTTTGTATATATAGGCATAGGATAGGTTAGGTCAGGTGTTTAGGTTCTGTTGGCGATTATTTGTATTTGTAGTACGTGGGTGAAGCATTTACAGCGTTGTGGTTCGAACAAAATTCGTCAGTGAAGCACTTGTTCCGGATATGTTCGAACGCCAGCAGTTGTGAGTCGTGTGTAAACCGCTTTTCATTCATAAACAGGGGGTTTGGCGGGTAAATGGAATCACTTTTGGATCTTTGTTTGGAGGACGGGCTGTGAAATACCCCGAAATTGCCATCTCTTTTAAGGGTCTGAGCGTGGTGCAGTGGGTTAAGGTGTACCTTTTACGCCAGTTGCTGGAAGGCTTCTGTGCTGGCGAGGGTTCGAGTCTCCTGTGGGAAAGTGTTCTAAAAGTTGTATAACTTCACTTGCGTGTTTAGGCAAGTTGTGCATCAAGCATAGACACAGTGTCTTCCCATATTAACAGGGACTTGATGAAAACGTAAAATTGACCCCTCACTTGCTCTAGTTGCCCTTGGGAGGTGGTAGTCTTTGAGGTATTGAAATACCCCGAAATTGCCATCTCTTTTAAGGGTCTGAGCGTGGTGCAGTGGGTTAAGCGTACCTGTTATGCCGGTTGCTGGAAGGCTTCTGTGCTGGCGAGGGTTCGAGTCTCCTGGTGGGAAAGTGTTCTAAAGTTGTATAACTTCACTTGCGTGTTTAGGCAAGTTGTGCATCAAGCATAGACACAGTGTCTTCCCATATTAACAGGGACTTGATGAAAAACGTAAAATTGACCCCTCACTTGCTCTAGTTGCCCTTGGGAGGTGGTAGTCTTTGAGGTATTGAAATACCCCGAAATTGCCATCTCTTTTAAGGGTCTGAGCGTGGTGCAGTGGGTTAAAGCGTACCTGTTATGCCGGTTGCTGGAAGGCTTCTGTGCTGGCGAGGGTTCGAGTCTCCTGGTGGGAAAGTGTTCTAAAAGTTGTATAACTTCACTTGCGTGTTTAGGCAAGTTGTGCATCAAGCATAGACACAGTGTCTTCCCATATTAACAGGGACTTGATGAAAAACGTAAAATTGACCCCTCACTTGCTCTAGTTGCCCTTGGGAGGTGGTAGTCTTTGAGGTATTGAAATACCCCGAAATTACCATCTCTTTTAAGGGTCTGAGCGTGGTGCAGTGGGTTAAGCGTACCTGTTATGCCGGTTGCTGGAAGGCTTCTGTGCTGGCGAGGGTTCGAGTCTCCTGGTGGAAAGTGTTCTAAAAGTTGTATAACTTCACTTGCGTGTTTAGGCAAGTTGTGCATCAAGCATAGACACAGTGTCTTCCCATATTAACAGGGACTTGATGAAAAACGTAAAATTGACCCCTCACTTGCTCTAGTTGCCCTTGGGAGGTGGTAGTCTTTGAGGTATTGAAATACCCCGAAATTACCATCTCTTTTAAGGGTCTGAGCGTGGTGCAGTGGGTTAAAGCGTACCTGTTATGCCGGTTGCTGGAAGGCTTCTGTGCTGGCGAGGGTTCGAGTCTCCTGGTGGGAAAGTGTTCTAAAAGTTGTATAACTTCACTTGCGTGTTTAGGCAAGTTGTGCATCAAGCATAGACACAGTGTCTTCCCATATTAACAGGGACTTGATGAAAAACGTAAAATTGACCCCTCACTTGCTCTAGTTGCCCTTGGGAGGTGGTAGTCTTTGAGGTATTGAAATACCCCGAAATTACCATCTCTTTTAAGGGTCTGAGCGTGGTGCAGTGGGTTAAAGCGTACCTGTTATGCCGGTTGCTGGAAGGCTTCTGTGCTGGCGAGGGTTCGAGTCTCCTGGTGGGAAAGTGTTCTAAAAGTTGTATAACTTCACTTGCGTGTTTAGGCAAGTTGTGCATATATATATATATATATATATATATATATATATATATATATATATATATATATATATATATATATATATAGTTACATATCTGATTGTATACAAAAAATGAGCATTAAGAGGACACAAAAATAGTTCGCTTCCTAGAGGCTGTAGATTTCCTCGAACTCCTCCGACGTTGGGCAGGAACCGAGGATGCAGCGAGCATTACCCCTCTGGATCGCGACACTGAGGCGCTGAAAGAGAAAACTTGCCGCTCTAGGGTCTCTTGTGGTGTCAATGAGCTTGGAACCAAGATCCTTTAGAAACCTTCTTGCACTCTCTCCCCATGGGCCTAGGGTCTCAGACCCTATTGGAACGAAGTTGTACCGATGATCTAATTGCCTATACTTGGCTGACTTGTCTCTTTCTCTGTGTGTCGCCGCGGATCCTGCTGTGCCGGCAGAGAGGTTGATGTATGTGGCTGCCAGGGTGGATACGCAAGTATAGTCCCATGCCAACTGTCTGCCACCCTTCCACGGACGCAGTGTGATTCCGTCTGGTCGGCCGGCAAAGCTAACAGAGTCACGGTTCAGAAGGTTGCGGGGCTCTCTCTCCGCTGGACACTGGGCAGAGGCAAGGCTTCTTTTATATATATATATATATATATATATATATATATATATATATATATATATATATATATATATATATATATATATATATACACTCGCCACACCTATAAAGGCAACATGAAAGATAACTGTGTTCAAACACACACACACACACACATACACACACACACACACACACACACACAAATCTTATTATCAGGATACTCACAATGACTATACAACCAAACGTTATTCACAGAGACTAAGAGATCACACATAATTGTGTTGGGTACTTACAATTGTTAGTTGAATTTCCCACGCTTTCCAGTTGCAGGACGGAATAGGTGAAATTCAATCCGTAGGCGTAGACAGTGTTGCTTAGCGCAATGCTAACATTTTCAGTGCGTACCTATTAAAGTATAACAGAAACGGCATATGCAGTAGTCCACAGATTTTGTGAAGTAGAATCCATCGCTCGCTAAATCCTGGGGCAAAAGTCAGTCAAGACGCCATCCCACAAAAGTGTCTAGTCTCATCTGCTCACAACGCAATCGTTCCATGCTGCGGAATGTTTTGGTGCGAAAGACGTCCATGCTGGTCGAACACTCAAAATTGTGGTAAAGACCGGACCTTTCCCGACCTATTTATCCTCGAGAAAGGGATGACACATTTTGCTACATATTCATTGAGAGATCTATGTATCGGCTTAAAGGTAATCTCAACTAGTTTAAGCAGAGCTGGTAGGAAAGATGAAATAGTCAGCTTCGCGTTGATGTGAAAAAAAATCTAATCTGATCTATCCAGTAGTGGATTGAAAGTTTACACACACTATAAACACTCGCCCAGGGAGAGTAGTTTTGTCGGTGATAAATGTGTTATATACACACCACGGCCTTAGACTAATTTCTATAGTGAACGAGATGTGAAGGAATATACCTAGCTCTCCTCAACTTAGAAAAATCCCAGCGTGGTGCAAAGTCAATATAAAACCTCATTGTTGAGATTATAGCATTACACCAATCTTACTGCTAGAATGGACTATAATCCACGTTTATTAAATAATAATAATAATATATATTTATTATATAAATAAATAATATAAAAAAATACATAGCTACAGAGTGAGGTTAATCAGTAACTGGAAACTAACCTGAGAGCCTGCGCGCGTGTCACACACGCCCCGATGAGGATAAAAAGGGGGGTGGCTAGATCATACTAATTCATTACTGCCCGCGCATCACATCCCTGTGTTTCATATATATCGCGTTGGGGAAAAGATCTCCATAGCCAAAATGAACTCAGTAGAAATTCATCAGGGATACATGACGGATGAGGAGTTTAACAATCGAGAGTGCTGCATTGTCTACTCTGTAAATTGTATATCATGCTCCCCCTACGGCATGTCGCAGGACATTGCTGATAAGTATCCTCACGCCACCGCTTACGCCAGAACGCAATTGTATAATCTAAAGAGATGCATCAGAGAAGATCGTCCAACACCTGGATCCATTCACATCAGCAGAGGCAGTCAAGGACCATGCATAGTAGCCTTGGCAACTCAGTATGGATTAGGGAAGCCTATTGAGAGGAATGATATTGCTCAAGTCATTAACGATAAATCAAAAGATTACGCTATGGTTTGTCACGGGGGGTGGGCCGGGGCTCTGCTTACACTCTGCTGCTAGGGGCTCAGGAGGCAGAATACTCAGCCCCTCCGACTCCCGGGGTTCACCGGGGTCTCCTTGGTCCCACAGGAGAGGACCAGCAATGCCCACCTCCGCAGGTCTTTGCTTCCACCACTGAAGGGGTGCCACTGACTCACCCTGGAAGCCCTTCAGTCAACCACGGGGAAACTGCTATCAGCAATTCCGGCCTAGACCCGTGGAGGAGTGAAGGAACACTCAGGCTTACCTTATAACAATGACCTCCCTGAGTCTTGCCTGCCGGACAAAGAGGTTGCGGGAACTCCTTTCCCGCCTGTCTTCTCTATCTTTTCCTCAACAAGGTCACCAGCTGGGTTATTATATCTGCACCCCAGCGATGCAGTTCAGTGGGTGTATATATGTTGTCTGTTGCCAGAGTGTTGCTACTCCCCAGATCTACTATTGGACTGTCGGCCCAGGGTGCACTCCCTTGAAGGTCCGTGTGGCTTTACCTCTCTCTAGCCACCACGTTACTAGTTGCCACCTTTCAGACTGATCGGATGGCTAAGGATACACTTTTACCTCAGTCTGTGCTGTTACCACTCTTCAGGCAATAAGAATTTCCATAGGGAACATGGTGTTCCCTAGGTGGTGCTGTGATAACCTTCGTGTATGCTCGTATAGAAATATAATAATAATAATAATGGAGGCACACTTAAACACAATAATAAAATGTGTGAATTTACTAACACAAACTACATGATCACACATATGATTACAAGTGATACGAGAAAATGAAAATAATAATAACTCTGGAGATTGTCAGCAACTCTTCTCTCACGTTCTCCAGGCTCCTTCAACTGGGCAGATAGACAGGAGTCACACACTCTCAGAAGGGCCTCTTCACCACGTCGGCACCTCTTCTTCACTGTCCTGCCATCCACACACGCTGTCCTCTCTGACAGTCCTGGACATAAGCTGCCCTGCAGCCTATTCTGCTACTAAAGTATTAACATCCTATTGCCACATACATAAGTGAATATTGTGGCCTATCTAGCCTACTCTCACAAAGGGGTAATGGGAGGGAAAATGATCTACCTTAATAATCCCTGGCTCACGACGCCTGTCCCTCAATGATGTGAGGGTCCTATGCTTCCTGAGTCGATCCTCGGTGATCCAGGAACGTTCCCACAGGTCCTCAAGTGTCGTGAAGCCTTCGCGTCTTCGCCGTTCCAATCCCTGGGGTTCAGCTATCCCAATCCTGGTCTATCAATGGGCGCTGAGCAGATCGCTATATTCACACACACGTTTCTTCCACGAGGCGTTGCTCCTCGCCCTAAGAACGGTGTCGTCCCTCTAACAACCTCAGTGGATGTGACCCGGTCACAGCTATGCCTGCCCGCCGCACCTTTCAGGCCCTCAACGTCACGCGTCGACGCCCAGCGTCGTCACCGACAATTCTCCAAGTTTGGCACTTCTCTGCCCACTCAACTCGGTTCCTTTTTGCTTCCCAGAAGCGCGGGGCCTCCTATGTATCAGGTGGGCTGCGGTGGCTAGCTCTAATCCACTGAGAAAGGCCTGGTTAGCCTCCAATCCTTGAGAGCTGACAGAGGAGCGTCCTCTCCCCTTCGCTGTCAGGTCAACTCTGACGTTGGCGCCGCCCGGGACACTCGGTGACGTCACGGCGGGCTCTAATTGGTCGCCCGTGACCCGAGTCATCCAATCCGCACACGGCTTGGCGTCCATTCCAAAACGTCATATCTGCCGTAGGGGAAACTCTTTCATTTATATTCTGGGTACCAATTTCCCCTTTACTCTCAACTTTAATGTAAGTTTCTCCCTGTAGAGAGAGTTGATATGACTCTTAAAGCTGGCAGCGAAAGAGATAGGAGAGGGCACTGTAACAGGTTAAAGGTTTGCATGCTGATACGAAAGAAAATCGCTTGTTATACTTGGCGAAATCTTTAGAAGAACTCATATTGTATATTGAAGATACTGAGGAGATCAAGAAAGTTATTCTCCCTTGGGGTGTAGGTATGTCAGGTCGTTGTGAAGATGTAGAGTGGGAAAGTGCTTACCTCCCCATTATTCAAAATATTCAGGGGAGTTTAAAACCTTATAACGTCAAAGTGATTTTAGCCTGTCCCAGGGAAACAGGGACGAAACAAAACAGGAAACCCACTAACCTTCGCACAACCGTATAAAGGGGTGACTGCTCACCGCTCTCCGTCTCACTTCCTCTACTCTACTCATCAGATAAGATGTTGACGACTGTAGCTGGCAGCCTTTCATCTTTTTCGGAGTACTCTTACTCCGACTGCATCATCTACGATATGGACGCCACTAGCGTGATGATGAGTGAGGTGGTTGAAGAATTATGGACTCGTTATCCTTATGCTCGCATTCATCGAGCAAACTACCCTACAAAAATCGTGCAGAGAGAAANATACAGGATGCCTTAATCCGCTTGACCATCATGACCGGACATAAGGAAATGATAGCCGAAGCTATATGAACCACTTCTCCGCCGGCACTCGGATGTAATCTTGGGCATAGCATTTTATCAAATCACCCCATTCTTTGGGCACACGTGAGGAACACAATTGAACAAGCCTGAATGATCCCCAGGACTATATGCAACTGAAAACTCACACCCCAGAAGTGACTCGAACCCATACTGCAGAGACAACGCAACTGGTAAATACAGCTAGGACGCCTTATCCGCTTGACCATCACGACCGGACATGAGGAAGTGATAGCTGAAGCTATATTAACCACTTTCCCCGCCGGCACTCGGATGGTAATCTTGGGCATAGCATTTTATCAAATCACCTCATTCTTTGGGGCACACGTGAGGACCACAAATGCGAAAAACGCCTGAATGGTCCCCAGGACTATAATGCAACTGAAAACTCACACCCCAGAAGTGACTCGAGGAACAATAAGTGACTTGCTCCTCACGTGTGCCCCAAAGAATGAGGTTATTGATAAAATGAGGTATTGAAATACCCCGAAATTGCCATCTCTTTTAAGGGTCTGAGCGTGGTGCAGTGGGTTAAAGCGTACCTGTTATGCGGTTGCTGGAAGGCTTCTGTGCTGGCGAGGGTTCGAGTCTCCTGGTGGGAAAGTGTTCTAAAAGTTGTATAACTTCACTTGCGTGTTTAGGCAAGTTGTGCATCAAGCATAGACACAGTGTCTTCCCATATTAACAGGGACTTGATGAAAAACGTAAAATTGACCCCTCACTTGCTCTAGTTGCCCTTGGGAGGTGGTAGTCTTTGAGGTATTGAAATACCCCGAAATTGCCATCTCTTTTAAGGGTCTGAGCGTGGTGCAGTGGGTTAAGGCGTACCTGTTATGCCGGTTGCTGGAAGGCTTCTGTGCTGGCGAGGGTTCGAGTCTCCTGGTGGGAAAGTGTTCTAAAAGTTGTATAACTTCACTTGCGTGTTTAGGCAAGTTGTGCATCAAGCATAGACACAGTGTCTTCCCATATTAACAGGGACTTGATGAAAAACGTAAAATTGACCCCTCACTTGCTCTAGTTGCCCTTGGGAGGTGGTAGTCTTTGAGGTATTGAAATACCCCGAAATTGCCATCTCTTTTAAGGGTCTGAGCGTGGTGCAGTGGGTTAAGGCGTACCTGTTATGCCGGTTGCTGGAAGGCTTCTGTGCTGGCGAGGGTTCGAGTCTCCTGGTGGGAAAGTGTTCTAAAAGTTGTATAACTTCACTTGCGTGTTTAGGCAAGTTGTGCATCAAGCATAGACACAGTGTCTTCCCATATTAACAGGGACTTGATGAAAAACGTAAAATTGACCCCTCACTTGCTCTAGTTGCCCTTGGGAGGTGGTAGTCTTTGAGGTATTGAAATACCCCGAAATTGCCATCTCTTTTAAGGGTCTGAGCGTGGTGCAGTGGGTTAAAGCGTACCTGTTATGCCGGTTGCTGGAAGGCTTCTGTGCTGGCGAGGGTTCGAGTCTCCTGGTGGGAAAGTGTTCTAAAAGTTGTATAACTTCACTTGCGTGTTTAGGCAAGTTGTGCATCAAGCATAGACACAGTGTCTTCCCATATTAACAGGGACTTGATGAAAAACGTAAAATTGACCCCTCACTTGCTCTAGTTGCCCTTGGGAGGTGGTAGTCTTTGAGGTATTGAAATACCCCGAAATTGCCATCTCTTTTAAGGGTCTGAGCGTGGTGCAGTGGGTTAAAGCGTACCTGTTATGCCGGTTGCTGGAAGGCTTCTGTGCTGGCGAGGGTTCGAGTCTCCTGGTGGGAAAGTGTTCTAAAAGTTGTATAACTTCACTTGCGTGTTTAGGCAAGTTGTGCATCAAGCATAGACACAGTGTCTTCCCATATTAACAGGGACTTGATGAAAAACGTAAAATTGACCCCTCACTTGCTCTAGTTGCCCTTGGGAGGTGGTAGTCTTTGAGGTATTGAAATACCCCGAAATTGCCATCTCTTTTAAGGGTCTGAGCGTGGTGCAGTGGGTTAAAGCGTACCTGTTATGCCGGTTGCTGGAAGGCTTCTGTGCTGGCGAGGGTTCGAGTCTCCTGGTGGGAAAGTGTTCTAAAAGTTGTATAACTTCACTTGCGTGTTTAGGCAAGTTGTGCATCAAGCATAGACACAGTGTCTTCCCATATTAACAGGGACTTGATGAAAAACGTAAAATTGACCCCTCACTTGCTCTAGTTGCCCTTGGGAGGTGGTAGTCTTTGAGGTATTGAAATACCCCGAAATTGCCATCTCTTTTAAGGGTCTGAGCGTGGTGCAGTGGGTTAAAGCGTACCTGTTATGCCGGTTGCTGGAAGGCTTCTGTGCTGGCGAGGGTTCGAGTCTCCTGGTGGGAAAGTGTTCTAAAAGTTGTATAACTTCACTTGCGTGTTTAGGCAAGTTGTGCATCAAGCATAGACACAGTGTCTTCCCATATTAACAGGGACTTGATGAAAAACGTAAAATTGACCCCTCACTTGCTCTAGTTGCCCTTGGGAGGTGGTAGTCTTTGAGGTATTGAAATACCCCGAAATTGCCATCTCTTTTAAGGGTCTGAGCGTGGTGCAGTGGGTTAAAGCGTACCTGTTATGCCGGTTGCTGGAAGGCTTCTGTGCTGGCGAGGGTTCGAGTCTCCTGGTGGGAAAGTGTTCTAAAAGTTGTATAACTTCACTTGCGTGTTTAGGCAAGTTGTGCATCAAGCATAGACACAGTGTCTTCCCATATTAACAGGGACTTGATGAAAAACGTAAAATTGACCCCTCACTTGCTCTAGTTGCCCTTGGGAGGTGGTAGTCTTTGAGGTATTGAAATACCCCGAAATTGCCATCTCTTTTAAGGGTCTGAGCGTGGTGCAGTGGGTTAAAGCGTACCTGTTATGCCGGTTGCTGGAAGGCTTCTGTGCTGGCGAGGGTTCGAGTCTCCTGGTGGGAAAGTGTTCTAAAAGTTGTATAACTTCACTTGCGTGTTTAGGCAAGTCGTGCATCATATATATATATATATATATATATATATATATATATATATATGTACCCAATAGCCAGAATGCACTACTTGCCTAGTATGCTAGGCCTGATTTGCCTAATAGGCAGTGATTGTCATTATTTAAAAAAAATGGTTTATTTGAATTATTATTTTAATATATTAAGAACATGAATTACTGACTTAGTTATGTTAGTTAGGTTAGGTTATGATAAGTTAGGCTAGGTAGATTTTGTTGGATTTGGTTGTATTTCTATGTTAGTTTTAACTCATATTAAAACAAAATTAATCATATATAATAAAATGGAAATCTTCATCAGTTAATAAGAAAGAATTAATTTAAGAATAATGTATATATAAAAAATTTGTTTTTTGCAAAACTTTTGGATTTTTTTCCAAACAGGAAGACAATTAAGGGTCCTCTGGTAGGTTAGAAGGGCAGCAAGTTCTCCTAAGGTTTCAAAATGTCATGAAAACCGTTAATTGAATGTGACCTCTCCTAACCTAACAGCCTAAGCCAGAGGACCCAAAACAGAAAACGGGCCAGTACATCACTCGTGAACCAATTACATTTTAAATTACGTGACAGTTTGATTGCCTCTTGGATCCTTGTTGCCTGGAGGCAACATTATCAGATCAACCGGGAAATTGATCCCATCTTCGACATTACGGATATTATCATAAATGTGTAATTTAATAAACTCCACATTTATTTAGGAAAACTATTTTGTCAAATAAAGTTCATAAAAGGTCCCCTCCCCCCCAGACTTTGCACCCTTAAGATAAACATAATCTTGAGGGTTGCAAGATGTGAATCCCTTGCTTTTTGTCAAAGTTTGTTCACGTAAGTCCCAGCTGCGTCTGGGTACAAGGACTGGACAAACAACCCAACGGGTTGTTCTTATTGGACCTATTATTAGTTTCCTATTACACAAGCCAGCGGGTTGTTGTACATTCTGCTACGGTGGTATGTTCAATGACAGGATGAGTAACGTTACCCATTAAACTAGCACTCCGGGGAAAAAATATAAACAAATATTAGAATAAATTTGACATCTTGAGAACTATATTAAACTTAAAAAAACTCACCTGTACTGAGATGCTTGGTGGTCACGGTGACGAGGGAAGAGAGCCGAGCCTGGCTGGCCATTATCAGCGAGGTTGTGAGTCTGAGAGTACTGGTGGCCTCCACCTGCAGTTGCTTCTCACGATGACTCCTCCAATACTACACTCTCCTCCGGTGTACTGGTGGCCGCCACCTGCAGTTGCTTCTCACGATGACTCCTCCAATACCACACTCTCCTCCGGTGTACTTATTCGAACCCCAGTTGGAAACAGACCCAACTATAGGATGGGTTAACCCAAGTATCGCGCTTCTAAAAGGGTCGCCCATGTTGGAAAAGACGAACGCTGAAAGAATATTGTTGAAAACATCTTGATAACTTAATAAACCAAAATTATTTATTTTTATAAAAAATAATATATACATACACATACATATTTAATCACCCACACACATACACACATCAGTAATCTTTTGTGTCACAAGTGATCAACAAGAGGCTCACAACAGTCACTATACAAGGCACTTTACATCTATGAGGAGTCGCACAGTTACTAGTCTTGCTCCACACCCACCCAACTGGGCGGCAGCTTTACAGTCATGTGCTCCACACCCACCCAACTGGGCAGCAGCTTTACAGTCATGTGCTCCACACTCACCCAACTGGGCGGCAGCTTTACAGTCATGTGCTCCACACCCACCCAACTGGGCGGCAGCTTTACAGTCATGTGCTCCACACCCACCCAACTGGGCGGCAGCTTTACAGTCATGTGCTCCACACCCACCCAACTGGGCGGCAGCTTTACAGTCATGTGCTCCACACTCACCCAACTGGGCGGCAGCTTTACAGTCATGTGCTCCACACCCACCCAACTGGGCGGCAGCTTTAGTCATGTGCTCCACACTCACCCAACTGGGCGGCAGCTTTACAGTCATGCGCATGCATTTTCTGTGGGTTGGAAGAAAACGCACCACGTGGGGGCTTAATTTATTATTAATTATATAAATTAATTACTTAACATAATTACAAATTACAAAATTAATTATTATATAAATTACTTACAAAGTAATTAATATGAAATTTATCACAAATTAAAATAATCATAAATGATTATTAAAGAAGTTCTTGCATGAAGAAGCATAGGCTAATTATAACGACTAAATGGATAAATAAATACTGCCTCATAATGAATAGTGAATGGGCATAAAAAATTATACAGCAAATAATGGATAGCCGTTATCATGCTAATGTAATTCAATTGCCGTGAAATCTGTAATTAGACTGCGGTAAATAGACGCTGTATGCAAGGCAAACGGCGGAATTTCTGGAAAGGAAGAAAATGGAACGCGAAGTCCGTATACCAGATGGAGGGACCTTCTGCAAGCCTGACATCATAGCTTGCAAAGGTGACGAGGCCTTCATATTAGACACCCAGGTCTCAGCTGATAACTTCCCACTCTCCCGTCCACATCAGAGCAAGTGCGACAAGTACGGCACCCCCGAGATCCTGCAGAAGGTCCGGGAGTATACCGGGAAGCATACAGCATCCGCCTCTTCAATAACCCTTAATTGGAGAGGAGGATGGTGCAAGGAGAGTGCACGTGGTTTAATGGATATGGGTCTCACCAAGAGCGACCTCGAGATCTGCTCTGTGAAGGCCCTGACCTGGACATATTCAATATATAGAATATGGTCCAAGACCACGTCACGGGGCAGACCACCATAGTCCCAGGATCACTGTGCACAGGGTGCATAAGGGTCAATATAGTCTCGCTTAGGTGAACCGCAGCCACGATAGCTGGTAGCCAACTATCTAAGCAGAGTTGTCATCCGGAGTACCACTTCTCCCAATGGCTTCTCACAAGAGGGTGGAGGACCTGGCCGGAGCCCGCGAGTGGGTAAGGCGGCGGCCGGAGGGACCCCATGCGCATACATGATATCCCTCCCGCTCCGGGGCTTTGTTAGGAGCTTCCACTGTGTCTAGTTTTCCATGTATGCCGATGTCAAGTCATCAATCCTGCCGCTTAGGCAGCTTGCTGCTTTGGCCTTCAGCGTTTGTTCTTTTTTAATGATATACTGTGCACCTCTACCTATGTGTGCTGTGTCCCATATAGAAAAAAACCAATATAAAAGAATTTTCCATTAATATTATGTTTTTATTTTCAGGTTATTATTATGTATTATTAGTATCATCTTAACTCTTGTGGGTGTGATGAGATCTGCCATTTTTGTGTATTTTAGTTTGTGTGTTGTTAGGGTATTAGGTATGCTTAGGGGTGCCATCTCGCCATGCCCTATGGCTGGGGGGATCGGTGCCCTAGCTATATCAAAACCCTATACCCCCCCGAAGTGGCAAGGGGAGTTAGGGGACAAAAAAAAATCCCATACTCGGTGGCTAACCGACCATGGTTGAGCGTGCATCTTGGGGGGGGGGGGGTATTTACGCGCGCACGGGGACGCACCAATCCACGGGAAACATCTCCCGTCACGCAGGGTGCAGTTGCACCTCCACAGATCTCCAGTATCATCTATTGATACTGGTAATGGCTCAAAAGGGCCACCACTTACGGGCTATTCATGCCCGTGCCACCTTTTGGGTGGCTTAATCTTCATCAATCATCAATCGCACCAATCGTCTCGCTGCTGCGTTCCCGGGCGATACACTCAAAACGTGTCTCCACTCATCTGCGTTAAGGTCTATCCTTCATAAGCTGCGCCTATCTTAAAGGAGCATCACCTTGAGCGCCAAGTGCTCACGAAATTCTTCTCATATTCTTAAGTGTACAGAGTGGGGGAAGAGCCTCATTCAGAGTGGAGATATGAAGACTCACATGTTGGTGCACAGGAGCGAGGAGGTGCTGGGAAGAGGTTCAGGCATCTTCGAAGTAGGTCCTCTCATCTTTTATACATTCGGCTGTTAATTCCCACAAGCGTCGAGGACAAACCTCTCGAGTGTCCCGAGTGTGGGAAGAGGTTCAGTCTGTTTAGTCATATGATGACTCACAATTTAGTGCATTCTCCTATCTTATTCCATTCGGCAGACAATCCCCCAAGTGTACAGCCCCCACAAGTGTAGATGACAAACCTCACGAGTGTCCCATGTGCGGGAAGAGGTTCAGTCTGCTTCGTCTTATGACGACTCACATTTAGTGCATTCGGATGGCAAACCTCACGAGTGTCCAGAGTGTGGTAAGAGTTTCTGTCGTCTTGGCCATCTGAAGAGACACTTATTAAGGCATTCAGAGGAACGCCGTTTCGTGTGTGCAGAGTGTGGCAGGAGTTTAAGAACGTGAAGCTATATTAACACACATGTTAAATCATTGGCGGTTCGCCCTCATGAGTGTCGAGGATGTGGAAATAGATTCAGGCGTCTTCGAGGTCTGAAGTCCGTGTGTTACTGCATTGTGTTCCGGAAGGCCACATTACTCAATGCCTTTATCCTATATGAGCAGTGCGCCAGTGCAGCATTTGATGCAACTAGGGAGAATGTCATGGCACATTGCGAAGGAGCCTAGTGCCAGTTACCCAATACAATGTCGGGGTATGCACAAAGAAGGGCTCATTTCTTAAACAGTCATTATGTCTGGCTATGTGTTTTCACTTTTCCCGTTTATTATTTCCCCTCATTCATTTATCCATGCTGATCATTTATCTATGATATTTCGCTCCTCATTTGGCTTGCCCGCCTGCGGGCGGGCCTAGCTGCTGTAGTTACAGCTGAAGTAGTCCCTGCCAAGGGTCCAGCAGCTAATGGCCCAGCTGCCCTCGGGCCAGGCCCAGCTACTGATGTCTTGGCTGCCGTGGATACGCTGCCGATGACCCAGCAGCTGATAGGTCAGCAGTCGGTGTGCCGGCTGAACATGCCCCTGGGGGCCAAGCCCAGCCGTCGATGTTCAGGCTGATGTGGTCCCGGCCGACGGTCCAGCAGTCGTCGGCCCAGCTGGTGGTGTGCCAGCTGAGCATGCCCCCTGGGGGCCAAGCACAGCTGCTGTTGTTCCGGCTGATGCGGTCCCAGACGATGATCCAGCAGCTGAGCACAGCCGGAGGGCCGGAGGAAGCCGGAGAGCTTCCTGGCATTACGTTGGTACTGGATGAATATGTTAGGTTGGGCTGACCTAACCTAACTACCCTAACCTAACCTAACCTAACTTAACCAAACCAAACCAACCCGAACCTAACCTAACCTATCCGGCGCTTGGTTCGTCATGTTTAGTTGGCGTCGCCAGCTCTATATTTCGTCTAATTTTTTAATAAAAATATATTTTCCAGATTAGAATTATGCCGGAGCAGCCGGCCCATCTCCATTATTCTAAGGTACAGTCCTGCCCGTGTTCCCCTCCACGCCCGCGTGTGCGGCGCCCTGTTGTAGTTGGGATTGTCCCCGGCGCCTGGCGTGTACCCAGCGCCTGTCCCGGCTGCTGATGTTCCGGCGGAAGTGGTTCCCGCCGATGGTCCAGCAGCCGAAGGCTGGCATGCTGAGCTAGCCCCTGGGGGCAAAGCACAGCTGCTGTTGTTCCGGCTGATGTGGTGCCAGCCGATGATCCAGCAACTGTTGGCACAGCAGGTGGTGAGCCAAGCTGAGCATGCCCCTGGGGGCCGAGCACAGCTGCAGCTAGCCGGTCACCAAAACAAACCTACCGAACCTAACCTAACTGATGCTTGGTTCGTCGTCTTTATTAGGCGTCACCAGCTCTTCATTTCGGCTAATTTTTTAATAAAAATATAATTTTCAGATTAGAATTATGCCGGAGCAGCCGGCCCATCTCCATTATCCTAAGGTACAGTCCTGCCCGTGTTCCCCTCCACGCCCGCGTGTGCGGCGCCCAGTTGTAGTTAGGATTGTCCCCGGTGCCCAGCGTGTACCCAGCGCCTTTCCCGGCTGCTGATGTTCCGGTGGAAGTGGTTCCCGCCGATGATCCAGCAGCCGAAGGCTGAGCATGCTGAGCATGCCCCTGGGGGACAAGCACAGCTGCTGTTGTTCCGGCTGATGTAGCGCCAGCCGATGATCCAGCAACTGATGGCACAGCTGGTGGAGTGCCAAGCTGAGCCTGCCCCTGGGGGTCGAGCACAGCTGCTGTTGTTCCGGCGGATGTGGCCCCAGCCGATGAGCCAGCGACTGTTGGCACAGCTGGTGGGGTCCCAAGCTGAGCATGCCCCTGGGGGCCGAGCACAGCTGCTGTTGTTCCGGCGGATGTGGTCCCAGCCGATGTCTAGCAGCTGAGGGCACAGCTGGTGGTGTTCCAGCTGTGCATGCCCCTGGGGGGCTAAGCACAGCTGCTGTAGTTCCGGCTGGTGTGGTACCGCCAGCAGACGGCACAGCTGGCGGTGTTCCAGCTGAGCATGCCCCCGGGGGCCAAGCACAGCTGCTGATGCTCCGGCGGAGGTGGACGCAGTCGATGGTTCAGCAGCTGAGGGCACAGCTGGTGGTGTCCTATTATTAATTCTATTTTCTCCATTATTAGTTTCTTGTTATAATTTATTTATTATATATTTCTTTAATTTTATAATTTTATTGTGTTTGTTGTTCTAAGTCCTATCTATATAAATTTGTTATTTCCTATTGCTTCTTTACTTCCCAGCCGATGATCCAGCAGCTGATGGTTCAGCTGGCGGTGTTCCGAGCTGAGCGTGACACTGGGGGCCAAGTACAGCTGCTGTTGTTCCGGCTGATGTGTTCCCAGCCGATGATCCAGCAGCCGACGGCTCAGCTGGCGGTGTGCCAGCTGAGCATGCCCTGGGGGCCAAGCACAGCTGCTGTTGTTCCGGCTGATGAGGTCCCAGCCGATGATCCAGCATGCCGATGGCACACCTGGTGGTGTTTATTATCAGTCCCGGCTGATGTGGTCCCAGCCGATGATCCAGCAGCTGACGGCACAGCTGGCTGTGTGCCAGGCTGCTGTCGTCCCAGCCGATGATCCAGCATGCCGATGGCACACCTGGTGGTGTTTATTACCAGTCCCGGCTGATGTGGTCCCAGCCGATGATCCAGCAGCTGACGGCACAGCTGGCGGTGTGCCAGCTGAGCATGCCCTGGGGGCCAAGCACAGCTGCTGTTGTCCCGGCTGATGTGGTCCCAGCCGATGATCCAGCATGCCGATGGCACACCTGGTGGTGTCCCAGCTGTGCACGACCCCGGGGGCCAAGCACAGCTGCTGTTGTTCCGGCTGATGTGGTACCAGCCGATGATCCAGCTCCTGATGCCACAGCTGGTGGCGTTTCCGAGCTGAGCATGACCCTAGCGGCCAAGCACAGCTGCTGTTGTTTCGGCGGAGGTGGTCCCAGCCGATGATCCAGCAGCTGACGGCACAGCTGGCGGTGTTCCAGCTGATCATGCCCCTGGGGGCCAAGCACAGCTGCTGTCGTTCCGGCTGATGTGGTCCCAGCCGACGATCCAGCAGCTGACGGCACAGCTGGTGGTGTTACAGCAGAGCATGCCCCTGGGGGCCAAACACAGCTGCTGATGTTACGGCGGAAGTGGTCCCGGCCGATGATCCAGCAGCTGAGGGCACAGCTGGTGGTGTTCCAGCTATGAATGCCCCTGGGGGGCTAAGCACTGCTGCTGTAGTTCTGGCTGATGTGGTACCAGCCGATGATCCAGCAGCTGATGTCATAGCTGGTGGTGTTCCGGCTGAGCACGCCCCTGGGGGACAAGCCCATCGGCTGTAGTCCAGCTGATGAGGTCCCTGACGATAATCCAGCAGCTAAGTGCACAGCTGGTGGTGGTCCAGCTGAGCATGCCCCTGGGGGCCAAGCCCGGCTGCTGTAGTTCCGGCTGATGTGGTCCCAGCTGATGGTCCAGCAGCCGCAGGCTCCGCTGGCAGTCTTCCAGAGGAGCGTGCCCTTCCCAGCTGCTGAGGTCCCAGCCGATGGTCCAGCAGCTGATGGCACAGCTGAGGGTGTTCACCTGAGCATGCCCTGGGGCGCCAGGACCAGTTCTGGATGTCCTGGCTGAAGATTTTCGCGCAGCTGCAAGGTCCAGTTGCCGAGGCTGCAGATGGCGTGTCCCAAACGAGGATCTTCACGAGGGAAGAAGGGAAGTAAGCTTTTTCTAACCATTCTTGCTAATAATTTTGTTACAGTTCTCATTCGTCTTGTCGAGCGTAAGTGTTTCTGCAGTTCCATGCCACTTAACCCCCTCTTGCCTTGGCCTGTTGGCGTCCCTTAGTACTTCCCGCTTACACTGGGGGCCAGGCACAGCTGCCGTTGTCCCGGCTGGTGGGGTACCACCCGATGATTCAGCGGCTGCTGGCCCAGCTGGTGGTGTTCCAGCTGGGCATGCCCTGGGGGGCCAAGCACAGCTGCTGTTGTCCCGGCTGGTGTGGTCCCAGCCGATGTTCCAGTAGCCGATGGCACAGCTGGTGGTGTTCCAGCTGAGCTTGCCCCTGGGGGCCATGCGCAGCTGCTGTTGTCCCGGCTGATGCGGTACCAGCCGATGAGCCAGCAGCTGATGGCACAGCTGGTGGTGTTCCAGCTGGGCACGCCTAGGGGCCAAGCACAGCTGCTGTTGTTCCGGCTGAGGTGGTCCCAGCCGATGATCGGCAGCTGATGGCCCAGCTGGTGGTGCCCCAAGCTGCGCATGCCCCTGGGGGCCAGGCACAGCTGCTGCTGTTCCGGCCGATGAGGTACCAGCCGAGGATCCAGCAGTCGATGGCCAAGCTGCTGGTGTTCCACCTGAGCAGGCCCCTGGGGGCCAAGCGCAGCTGCTGTTGTTAAGGCTGAGGTGGTCCCAGCCAATGATCCAACAGCTGATGGCCCAGCTGGTGGTGTCACAAGCTGAGCACGCCCCTAACGCATTTTCTCTCCTTTTAATAATAAATTTGTTACAGTTCTCATACGTCTTGTTGAGCGTAAGGGGTTCCGCAGTTCGATTCCACTTAACACCCTCTTTCCTTGGACTGTTGGCGTACCTTAGTATCTCCCCGCGGCATAGCGATATGGACTTAGCTGCACTCTAGGCAGTCTTCGGAGCCACCTGCAGTCCACTGGCTGAACTGTGCTTTAACATTGACTTAATTTATGTTATTTAACATAATTTACATTATAATTCTTTATATTCTACAATTTTATTGTATTTTATTATCTTTCTATTATTCATCGTCTTATTAAATTTAATTGATAATTTAATTTATGTAAAAATACTTATATAAATCCTATTATATATAATTTATTATTGGTACTTGCCGTGCCTGTGCCTACCAACTCTCGACGCAGCCCGCTCAGCTATGCCTGGGACTTTATTCAATCCTACCTATTCCTGCCTTCCGCGACAGGTGTCGCAGCCAGTTATCCCACTCTCGCAGCCTAAGTCGCCAGCAGTATACTTTGATGCGGTTCCACGCACCTGTGCCTTTGCTCTTCACGTTAACTCTGCACACCAGCCCCTGCCCACCCTTACTGCTTTATTACTTCCAGACCCACAACAGAACGAGGACGACGAAAACCTGTGATGATCGTGGAAGGCGCAGTGGGGCTATGAACGGTGGACCACGGCTCTCATGCCCACCGTGCGAGGTATACTAGGAGGCAACCGACTCCCTTCTAAGCAGACACCTCCACTCCACACCCGAGGGGCTCACCACAGCGACAACGACCGACTCGGGGTCGACCCTGGCAAGTCGGCCTCGGAGTGGACAGCGTCCACATTCCCACACCCGCCCTGGGGCCAGCCATCCAGGACTGGTCTCTGCGAAGGTGGGCTACTACGAGGAAGATAAACACGGAAACAACCAGTCATTCCCCACGGTGACACGCGCTGCCTGCATGGAGTACAAACCCGGCAGTATGTACTCCTCCCAGTCCACAGTGGGGGGCTTCCCGCCTCCCCGCTCCACGGCTCGTCAAGATGGTACTCCGCCGGCCCACCAAGCGAGCTGCGTCTCCTCGCAGCATCTGCCAAGTAGACCCGGAATGGTACCTTTTTCAGTCTGGGTCAAGGAAGACCGACTGTTTTTTAATGGCCTCTCCGGGCATACGGGCACGCTTACGGCCACAGTAGCGAGGAGGTGCGTTCCTACGTATAGCAGCCAGCTTCCGCTCGCCCTTCGGGGGTGGGGGTTCCGCGCCGCTGGCCCTCACGGGATTGGGGGTGCTCCGTCGGAACCCCCAAAGTGATAAGCTCAATAATAGTCATCTATGATTATTATTTTAATTTATGTAATAAATTTTGTAATAATTAATTTTGTAATTAATTTATATAATTAATTTTGTAATTAATTTATATAATAATTAATTTATGTAATTAATTTACATAATAATTAATAATAAATTAAGCCCCCACTTGATGTGCATTTTCTTCCAAGCCACAGAAAATAGACGCTGTATGCAAGGCAAACGGCGGAATTTCTGGGAAGGAAGAAAATGTAATACCATACTCGGTGGCTAACCGACCATGGTTGAGCGTGCATCTTGGGGGGGGGGGGTATTTACGCGCGCACGGGGACGCACCAATCGTCTCGCTGCTGCGTTCCCGGGCGATACACTCAAAACGCCCACCCGCCTCCCGGGATCCCCTGCATCCCCTGGCCTTTCCGGGGGAAGACGCCAATGCGGTTTTGCTGAGGACACTTGTCCCAATTTCCAACGAATTGTGTTGCCTTTGGGGGTGCTCCGTCGGAACCCCCAAAGTGATAAGCTCAATAATAGTCATCTATGATTATTATTTTAATTTATGTAATAAATTTTGTAATAATTAATTTTGTAATTAATTTATATAATTAATTTTGTAATTAATTTATATAATAATTAATTAATGTAATTAACACTTTCGTGCTTTCTGGGCAGCATAAAAAAACTTACCCTGTGTGCTTTGGGCGTCTCGCGCGCTTAAGCGGTAGGAGCGAAAAAGTGTATACTCTTTTTACTGTCCTGACACAATTGTAGACCTACGTATTTAAATTTGGTATCACTGTGTTCGCAATAGAATTCTCTATAAGAACATACATATAAAATACTGCCAAACAAAAACTGTTTGAAACAGTTCAAACAGAAACAGAAGCTCTCGCCAAACTGTTTGGCGAGAGCGCCAAACTGTTTGGCGAGAGCGCCAAACAGCAACAAATGTTTCCACTCTCTAAATGATTGCGATGACCACATTTATCCTACATCATTGATTATGGTATCATTGGAACCGCAATAAAATTCTCTATACGGATATATGCATATAAATATAGAATCAATGTCGCAACCAACCCACAAGACGGTTGGAAGTGGCTGAAGTGTTACCCCGGCGGCATATCGGCACCATACAATTGTTATACCAAGATGAATCACTGCCATGCCGTTTTCTTTAATAAGCTCTTTGGTTATTAGAAAAACGTAAATTTCATGGTGAACATTTGAGACTAACTAAAGAAAATCGCATAATTCATAAAATTTATACAATTATTTAACCATTCGACGCACGCGCTAGTCAGGGGGCAGAATCAGGAGAAAAAGATTGGACGCTTATCACGTCTGCTAAGCGCGAAAGTGTTTACATAATAATTAATAATAAATTAAGCCCCACTTGATGTGCATTTTTCCAAGCCACAGAAAAATATGCTACTGACATCTGTGTCATGTGAATTGAGCAGGAGAGCATCCTCTTTTATATCCCTCTAAATATATAATATATAAAAAAAAATTTTTTATTTTAATTGGTTTTCTTTTATTAATCCAATTATCCTTCTTTAATTATCGAACATTGTAATTTGTTAATTCTATATTGTCTTGAATTCGAAAGATGCTTACAACATACATACATACAACATACATACATACATACATACATACATACATACATACATACATACATATATCTCAAAGGCATAGATTAGTTTAGTAAAGTTACTGCAAAAAAGTCAATATAATAGTAGTAATTAAGTTACATTTGTATACTACAGGACTTTAGGACTTTCAATCTGAGCCTTATTAACCCTCAAACCGCGCATATCATATATAAATGATATCAGTGACAAAACCGAAATCGCGCACATCATTTATATATGATTTCGTGTCTAGCGCTATAATTTAAACACCCCGCCTGGGATAGGGGCAGCTATAGTACAGCCACGACTGATAGTTGCCAGATCCCACCTAGAAAAAAAATCCAGCCCAACATTTTTGGGAGTGAGAGCGTCAGTATTGCGCCAGCCACCAAGGCTGGCGCACGCAGCACGAGCTCACAGCACCGCTGTTCAGCTTGTGACCACAGCATCGCCTACAAATGCCAAATATAAGTGATACTGCTATTATTTAGCAGTGATAGTATTACTGAAGCCCCCTGAATTTGATAAAACTGACCAGGATTCTGATAACAGCTTGATTGTGGAGATATTTAGCGCTGTGCTCGATGGAGGGAGGAGTACGGCTGTGGAGGGAGGATTGTGGCGTTGTCTTCTGACTGTGTGTGGCCACCATTTATTGACTGCACTCACCATACCAGCTTAGTGGTTCGCTATGGTGAACACAAATGTAGATACTTACATATAACGTGTGTATAGTGTGAGATAACAGCGAGAGGAGTAGGTTGGGAGCCGCCATTTTGGTGAGAGGAGCGTCGTCTGCAGGAATTATCGTGTTGTTTACTGGTGACCACAAAGGGTCTTTGGGCACCATACCAGCTTATTTGTACAAGTATGGTGAATAAAACAGGTAGATACTTATATATAATGTGTGTATATAGCATAATAACACCACAACCAATATTGTTGGAGGAGAAATATTAGTGCGTGTGGCCTTGAGGGTGGCCGCCGATCAGCTGACTGTGGAGTAGCTACGTCTTTGTGCGTTTACTCACCATACAAGCTTAGATGTACAGTTATGGTGAACAAAACATGTAAATACGTATATATAACGTCTGTGTATAGTGAATAAATGCAAAAACAGTATTGTGGGAGGTAATGAGGGTGAGTGAGGTGGTGTTGAGGGAGGGCGTGGCAGTGAGTGGCTCGCTGGTGTGTGGCGGCCACTCCTCGTTGCTTTTTGACTCACAAGACCAACTTAGTAGTTCGTTATGGTGAACAAAACATGCAGATACTTATATATAACCTGTGTATATAGTGTAACAACAGCAAAACTATTTGTTTATTGTTTTATGAACATAATAATTGAATCACTTATATGCACACCATAATTTTGAGTACAGCGATGGTTCACACATTTTATAATATAAATATACCACAATTCACTGTATGGAATAATATTACTGCAAAAAACTAAGAAAAAATCAATCAGAGACATTGAAATAATTAGGAATAATATATTTGTGGCAACTGCCGTCTGACAGCTCGGGCGGAGTAGACCTCGTCTGGCGAAGGCTCTGCCAACGCCCCTTTTTTGCCACACTTCCCTACCCTACTGCGGCTAAAATATGCTACCTACGATTTTTTTGTTATTTTTTCCGTGATCAGGGACAAAAATAAACAATTCTATAAGACGAAAGAATTTTTTGGATTTTTTTTTTTTGTTGCGCCTGTGGGTGTGAATTCCATTTGGGCCCCTAGCGGTTTGAGGGTTAATCATTCCACNTCCCATATTAACAGGGACTTGATGAAAAACGTAAAATTGACCCCTCACTTGCTCCAGTTGCCTTGGGAGGTGGTAGTCTTTGAGGTATTGAAATACCAACCTGTCCTCGACTCAAGTCCATTACATTCAGCGGTCGACCCCACAGACGCATTCATAAATTTTAACATGCTGTTCATTCAAAACGGGAATTTTCTCAAGTTTAAATTAATATTATAATATAATGGCATATTTTGTATATATAGGCATAGGATAGGTTAGGTCAGGTGTTTAGGTTCTGTTGGCGATTATTTGTATTTGTAGTACGTGGGTGAAGCATTTACAGCGTTGTGGTTCGAACAAAATTCGTCAGTGAAGCACTTGTTCCGGATATGTTCGAACGCCAGCAGTTGTGAGTCGTGTGTAAACCGTTTCATTCATAAACAGGGGGTTTGGCGGGTGAATGGAATCACTTTTGGATCTTTGTTGGAGGACGGGCTGTGAAATACCCCGAAATTGCCATCTCTTTTAAGGGTCTGAGCGTGGTGCAGTGGGTTAAGGTGTACCTTTTACGCCAGTTGCTGGAAGGCTTCTGTGCTGGCGAGGGTCGAGTCTCCTGGTAGGAAAGTGTTCTAAAAGTTGTATAACTTCACTTGCGTGTTTAGGCAAGTTGTGCATCAAGCATAGACACAGTGTCTTCCATATTAACAGGGACTTGATGAAAAACGTAAAACTGACCCCTCACTTGCTCTAGTTGCCCTTGGGAGGTGGTAGTCTTTGAGGTATTGAAATACCCGAAATTGCCATCTCTTTTAAGGGTCTGAGCGTGGTGCAGTGGGTTAAAGCGTACCTGTTATGTCGGTTGCTGGAAGGCTTCTGTGCTGGCGAGGGTTCGAGTCTCCTGGGGGAAAGTGTTCTAAAGTTGTATAACTTCACTTGCATGTTTAGGCAGTTGTGCATCAAGCATAGACACAGTGTCATCCCATATTAACAGGGACTTGATGAAAAACGTAAAATTGACCCCTCACTTGCTCCAGTTGCCCTTGGGAGGTGGTAGTCTTTGAGGTATTGAAATACCCCAAAATTGCCATCTCTTTTAAGGGTCTGAGCGTGGTGCAGTGGGTTAAGGTGTACCTTTTACGCCAGTTGCTGGAAGGCTTCTGTGCAGGCGAGGGTTCGAGTCTCCTGGTGGGAAAGTGTTCTAAAAGTTGTATAACTTCACTTGCGTGTTTAGGCAAGTTGTGCATCAAGCATAGACACAGTGTCTTCCCATATTAACAGGGACTTGATGAAAAACGTAAAACTGACCCCTCACTTGCTCTAGTTGCCCTTGGGAGGTGGTAGTCTTTGAGGTATTGAAATACCCCGAAATTGCCATCTCTTTTAAGGGTCTGAGCGTGGTGCAGTGGGTTAAAGCGTACCTGTTATGTCGGTTGCTGGAAGGCTTCTGTGCTGGCGAGGGTTCGAGTCTCCTGGTGGGAAAGTGTTCTAAAAGTGTATAACTTCACTTGCGTGTTTAGGCAGGTTGTGCATCAAGCATAGACACAGTGTCATCCCATATTAACAGGGACTTGATGAAAAACGTAAAATTGACCCCTCACTTGCTCCAGTTGCCCTTGGGAGGTGGTAGTCTTTGAGGTATTGAAATACCAACCTGTCCTCGACTCAAGTCCATTACATTCAGCGGTCGACCCACAGACGCATTCATAAATTTAACATGCTGTTCATTCAAAACGGGAATTTTCTCAAGTTTAAATTAATATTATAATATAATGGCATATTTGTATATATAGGCATAGGATAGGTTAGGTCAGGTGTTTAGGTTCTGTTGGCGATTATTTGTATTTGTAGTACGTGGGTGAAGCATTTACAGCGTTGTGGTTCGAACAAAATTCGTCAGTGAAGCACTTGTTCCGGATATGTTCGAACGCCAGCAGTTGTGAGTCGTGTGTAAACCGCTTTTCATTCATAAACAGGGGTTTGGCGGGTGAATGGAATCACTTTTGGATCTTTGTTTGGAGGACGGGCTGTGAAATACCCCGAAATTGCCATCTCTTTTAAGGGTCTGAGCGTGGTGCAGTGGGTTAAGGTGTACCTTTTACGCCAGTTGCTGGAAGGCTTCTGTGCTGGCGAGGGTTCGAGTCTCCTGGTAGGAAAGTGTTCTAAAAGTTGTATAACTTCACTTGCGTGTTTAGGCAAGTTGTGCATCAAGCATAGACACAGTGTCTTCCCATATTAACAGGGACTTGATGAAAAACGTAAAACTGACCCCTCACTTGCTCTAGTTGCCCTTGGGAGGTGGTAGTCTTTGAGGTATTGAAATACCCCGAAATTGCCATCTCTTTTAAGGGTCTGAGCGTGGTGCAGTGGGTTAAAGCGTACCTGTTATGTCGGTTGCTGGAAGGCTTCTGTGCTGGCGAGGGTTCGAGTCTCCTGGTGGGAAAGTGTTCTAAAAGTTGTATAACTTCACTTGCATGTTTAGGCAGGTTGTGCATCAAGCATAGACACAGTGTCATCCCATATTAACAGGGACTTGATGAAAAACGTAAAATTGACCCCTCACTTGCTCCAGTTGCCCTTGGGAGGTGGTAGTCTTTGAGGTATTGAAATACCCCAAAATTGCCATCTCTTTTAAGGGTCTGAGCGTGGTGCAGTGGGTTAGGTGTACCTTTTACGCCAGTTGCTGGAAGGCTTCTGTGCAGGCGAGGGTTCGAGTCTCCTGGTGGGAAAGTGTTCTAAAAGTGTATAACTTCACTTGCGTGTTTAGGCAAGTTGTGCATCAAGCATAGACACAGTGTCTTCCCATATTAACAGGGACTTGATAAAAACGTAAAATGACCCCTCACTTGCTCTAGTTGCCCTTGGGAGGTGGTAGTCTTTGAGGTATTGAAATACCCCGAAATTGCCATCTCTTTTAAGGGTCTGAGCGTGGTGCAGTGGGTTAAAGCGTACCTGTTATGTCGGTTGCTGGAAGGCTTCTGTGCTGGCGAGGGTTCGAGTCTCCTGGTGGAAAGTGTTCTAAAAGTGTATAACTTCACTTGCGTGTTTAGGCAGGTTTGTGCATCAAGCATAGACACAGTGTCATCCCATATTAACAGGGACTTGATGAAAAACGTAAAATTGACCCCTCACTTGCTCCAGTTGCCCTGGGAGGTGGTAGTCTTTGAGGTATTGAAATACCAACCTGTCCTCGACTCAAGTCCATTACATTCAGCGGTCGACCCACAGACGCATTCATAAATTTTAACATGCTGTTCATTCAAACGGGAATTTTCTCAAGTTTAAATTAATATTATAATATAATGGCATATTTTGTATATATGGCATAGGATAGGTTAGGTCAGGTGTTTAGGTTCTGTTGGCGATTATTTGTATTTGTAGTACGTGGGTGAAGCATTTACAGCGTTGTGGTTCGAACAAAATTCGTCAGTGAAGCACTTGTTCCGGATATGTTCGAACGCCAGCAGTTGTGAGTCGTGTGTAACCGCTTTTCATTCATAAACAGGGGGTTTGGCGGGTGAATGGAATCACTTTTGGATCTTTGTTTGGAGGACGGGCTGTGAAATACCCCGAAATTGCTCTCTTTTAAGGGTCTGAGCGTGGTGCAGTGGGTTAGGTGTACCTTTACGCCAGTTGCTGGAAGGCTTCTGTGCTGGCGAGGGTTCGAGTCTCCTGGTAGAAAGTGTTCTAAAAGTTGTATAACTTCACTTGCGTGTTTAGGCAAGTTTGTGCATCAAGCATAGACACAGTGTCTTCCATATTAACAGGGACTTGATGAAAAACGTAAAACTGACCCCTCACTTGCTCTATTGCCCTTGGGAGGTGGTAGTCTTTGAGGTATTGAAATACCCCGAAATTGCCATCTCTTTTAAGGGTCTGAGCGTGGTGCAGTGGG
>WNGS01005539.1:36017-47201 GCA_020271785.1 Procambarus virginalis
CACCAGCTGGGGCCAGGTGTGTCCCCCCCACCACCAGCTGGGGCCAGGTGTGTCCCTCCCCCACCACCAGCTGGGGCCAGGTGTGTCCCCCACCACACCAGTGGGGCCAGTGTGTGTGGGACACTTGAGTTAACAAGCTTGGCTACGGTGGACGTTCACTGTTATTAAGCATCGATCATGTAGACCATTACAAACCTCTACTTGATTTTCCCCGTTTAATATAATTCGTTTATTGAATTACTGTTTATTGAAGCGTTTAACGAGTTTCTAATTTTGCCTAGTGTCAATATTAACCCTTTGGAGAACACTAGAAACATCTTAATTGTGTGTTTTATGATTTAGGAGTGGTCCTTGGCAGGATCTGCCAATTGCTCGTTCCGAGGCTGACGTCAAGTGGCCATTTAGAAAACTTTTAGTGATAGTTATCAAAATGTGGAGGTTGGAGAAGCGTCTTTAAAAAGTCGTGAGTGATGTTAACATTACGAAAAGTTATGACGGTTAAGATTGGAAGATCTTTGGTGTTTAGCGTGTTGGAGGTGGGGTTTGGGAGGTCTCTTACCCCCCTCCATGTTCCCCCACTGTCACTGGTGGTCACTTGTGTCTACTGTCTCCTTGGTCACTGTTCGTTGGTCACTGTCTCTTGGTCACTGTTTCGTGGTCACTGTCTTCTTGGTCACTGTTTCGTTGGTCACTGCCTCGTTGGTCACTCCTTGGTGACTGCCTCGTTGGTCACTGTCTCCTTGGTCACTGCCTCGTTGGTCACTGTCTCCTTGGTGACTGCCTCGTTGGTCACTGTCTCCTTGGTGACTGCCTCGTTGGTCACTGTCTCCTTGGTGACTGCCTCGTTGGTCACACAAGGCTAGGTAGGAGTCCGAGACTTCACTATACATGGTGTTGGTCAGTGGTGCTGACGACTCCCCGTGCCGGTCGTGCTGGCGGCGGCGACGACCTCGGGTACAACAATAACATTAACGCACAACGTCGTGGCGCCAAAAATGGCGTCGTGGCGGGGGCTGGTGCCGTCTTAGTACACCAACTACCCACCACCTGTAAGTGGCACATTAGACGACTCCAAGACGGTGTTGGACAATGCACCTAATTGTGACCTTGCTGGTCGTTATCAACACAAGGGGCGCTGGAACTAGCTGGGGGTGGGGTACATGACAAGCCGTAGGCACTCAAGCTTTGCAGAGACTCAAGAGACGCTTTCAAGATGTTGCACGACTAGAGATCACATTCACTCCAAACATCTACCACCTTTACGGGTTATTCATGCCCGTGCCACCTCTTGTGGTGGTTAATCTTAACAACAACAAGAACTTTGCATGGCGTGGCAGTCCTCCGGTTAGTGGGTTGCATGACATGGCACTCTCTTGGTTCTGGGCGTGCCTGGCATGGCACTCTGCACGTTTAGACCAAACGTGCACAGCAACTCCATCGACCTTATCGGGCAGGACATAAGCTCTCTCTCGATTACACACTTTCCTGTCCAATATATTGACCTTCAAGTGTGTACACATTCAGTACACGGTGCTGAGTCAACTACACTGCCTGGCCCCCGTCCCCTGTACCGCCAGCCTGACACCTCCCCACGCCCGTATTGACCATGCTTCCCCCTGTACGACTTATGACCTTTAAGGCTCACAAAAGAGTGTTGCTGATGACAGCGGCGATACCGTGCGAGGCAGCAAGCCTAGGTGCCGCTGTCAACTCTTCCTGGCGAAAATATATATGGTTTGCCTTTCGCTGTTCGTTTCAAAACATTTTCTCCTCTAGATAGTGGCGTTCGGGAGAGCCTATATATGCCTCTGTTGCTCTATAGTACCTCACAGTGACCACTGATTACCTCAGGTTAGGTCTGGTATCATCTGGTAATCTGTAGTGACCTTTGATATTCTCTGGGTATCATTTGCTGACTTCTGATGATCTTTAAATCAATTTGCTGACCAATAAATGCCCTCTGTTGTCAACTGTTGTGGTCAGTGTCGGCCAAAGTTATCACGGTATCCTAAGAGATGCTGTCTTCAGCGAAGAATTTTAATTTCAAGAAACTTTCGCTTCCAGGAATCCACTTTATTAAATATTATTGACGAGTTCTCCAGTGTCTTAGTTGTTCTTTTCTGTGGAACTCCACTCACTCTACTCTCCATGTTCAAGGTTCGTTGTGGGAAGAACAAATCAGTGTATTTTGTATAAGATGAATATGGCAATGAGTTGTTTTATTCATTAAATTTAATAATAGTTGAAAGACTGGATTTAGAAGTAGACTATAATACAACAGTGTGGGTAGATGGTAGATCAGGACTGAACAGTGTGGGTAGACTTTTTTGCAGGATATCCCTGCGCGAGCCCTAAGCCTCTGGCTGGCCCACTAAGTGTTGCTTGTTTCTGTTTTACTTGGGCGGAGTATGAGTATTTATGACTCGTATGGTCGCTTCAGTAAGATTTTGCCATATGTGTTTAACAACTTCTTCTGCTCTGTTGAATCTAAGTTGAACTCTTAATGGGTTTGTAACTGTGCACTGTGTTAGATAATGTTCCAGTGGTCTGTTGTGGCTGTAACTGTGCACTGCGTTAGATAATGTTCCAGTGGTCTGTCGGGCATTTCTCCACAGTGTGACATTTCCTCTCATCTTCCGGAACCTGTAAGCCTATTTCCCATGCACATGGGTATCCAAACCTGATGCGATGTAAGTATACTCTGTTGTTCTACTGCTCCCTTTCATCAAATAAGTGGTTCGTAGTTGGTTGAATTCTTGTACCAACCCGCAGATCCTAATGTTGCAACTGCTGTGTTGTGGTCACTGTACATTTTTTGCATTGCTGTGTTTCTAATTACTTTCTTAATCTGTGATAGACTCTGTGGTATGTAAATGTCTACATTTCTTCTCTTATCTTGAGGTTATCTTGAGATGATTTCGGGGCTTTTTAGTGTCCCCGCGGCCCGGTCTTCGACCAGGCCTCCACCCCCAGGAAGCAGCCCGTGACAGCTGACTAACACCCAGGTACCTATTTTACTGCTAGGTAACAGGGGCATAGGGTGAAAGAAACTCTGCCCAATGTTACTCACTGTTTCCTCTTAGTTGCAAGTTTTGCAGCTTCGTCTGTAATGTCATTTACTATTATTCCCACATGACTTGGCACCCAGGGAGCCGGTCGGCCGAGCGGACAGCACGCTGGACTTGTGATCCTGTGGTCCTGGGTTCGATCCCAGGCGCCGGCGAGAAACATTGGGCAAAGTTTCTTTCACCCTATGCCCCTGTTACCTAGCAGTAAAATAGGTACCTGGGTGTTAGTCAGCTGTCACGGGCTGCTTCCTGGGGGTGGAGGCCTGGTCGAGGACCGGGCCGCGGGGACACTAAAAAGCCCCAAAATCATCTCAAGATAACCTCAAGATAATCCAGTTGATAAGTACCCGTCGGCCTTGTCGTTTGAGTGTTTGCATTAATGATATGACATTTGTGATCAGATGTATGTTATCACATAAGTGTTCTTGTTGCAAGGTTTCAATGGCAGTTCTCAAATCTGTATGTATGATAACATGTTGTCGGTGTTGAGCAAGAGCATGTTCCAAAGCCTTTTGAATGGCTAGCATCTCTGTTTGTAAAGTCGAACACCCATTTGAGTCTCTGTGGGTAGATGGTAGATCAGGACCCAACAGTGTGGGTAGATGATAGATCAGGACCCAACACTGTGGGTAGATGGTAGATCAGGACCCAACACTGTGGGTAGATGGTAGACCACGACCCAAACAGTGTGAGTAGATGCTATATCAGGACCCAACAGTGTGGGTAGATGTTAGATCATGACCCAACAGTGTGGGTAGATGGTAGATCATGACCCAACAGTGTGGGTAGATGGTAGATCAGTACACAGCAGTGTGGGTAGATGGTAGACCATGAGAGTGTGGGGTGCATGATAGAAAACTTCAACCATTGTTCGAACTCATGAAATAGAGGTCAATCAAACAGCTGTTGGGACAGCCTGGTGCTGGGACAGCCAGGTGCTGGGACAACCTGGTGCTGGGACAGCCTGGTGCTGGGACAGCCTGGTGCTGGGACAGCCAGGTGCTGGGACAGCCTGGTGCAGGGACAGCCTGGTGCTGGGACAGCCTGGTGCTGGGACAGCCTGGTGCTGGGACAGCCTGGTGCTGGGACAGCCTGGTGCTGGGACAGCCTGGTGCTGGGACAGCCTGGTGCTGGGACAGCCTGGTGCTGGGACAGCCTGGTGCTGGGACAGCCTGGTGCTGGACAGCCTGGTGCTGGGACAGCCAGGTGCTGGGACAGCCTGGTGCAGGGACAGCCTGGTGCTGGGACAGCCTGGTGCTGGGACAGCCTGGTGCTGGGACAGCCTGGTGCTGGGACAGCCTGGTGCTGGGACAGCCTGGTGCTGGGACAGCCTGGTGCTGGGACAGCCTGGTGCTGGGACAGCCTGGTGCTGGGACAGCCTGGTGCTGGTGAAGAAGACACTGAGGGGGCGCCTGAGTGCTCCAGTTACAGGTAGGCAAGTGACAGGTAGTGTGGAGTAGAGAAGGTAGAGCCCAGTAGATCTCCTTCCTCTCCTCAGCTGCCCAGATGCCCAGAGAAGAACCAGGCTACCTCTGAGGGAACACGGGCGCGTTGCAAGTAATTATCCCTAGAACACACAGTCCGGAAGGCTATATAGCACCATCTGTATCACAGAATATCCGGGTGTCATTGACGGTGACGATACCAGATCGAGAAAAACAAAATGGAGTGATGTCAAAGAACTCAGATTAACTGAGGGGGAAACGACTGTGTAATAATAATGGAGAAGGCAGATATCTGTGTTACTGTTGATATGATCATAAGTCAGAGATTGTCAGTGCTGGAAAGCTGTTTGCCCAACCTGTACTCCTACAAGGAGCGTCGCTTTTCGCTCGTATGCGTTACATAAGGCCAAAAATTATCGTACTGGAAAATGGAAGCGGCTGGCAAAGAGGACGTACTGTCCCGTTTTCTGTTTTGGGCCCTCTGGAAGGTTAGGAGAGGACACTTTAAATAGACCGCGTGACAAAGCATCCTGGGAGATGTGGTGATTTCAGTTTCCCAGTTTCTAGCTGTTGTTAAAGATTCGCTACCTGTAACAAGAAGTTCCAAGTAGCACGGGCTATGGTGAGCCCGTAGAGTTTCTAGCGCCTGACACACGCGCGAGAGCCCGTCATATCGTCCAGGAGAGCTGCCTCACTGAGGACGGATGTACCCAGGCATCAACACACACACACCTGGCACGTGTGGGCGCGTTTTTATGTGTATTGGCATATTCTCTGAGACATGTGGAAACTCTGGGTATGTCTAGGGTTCCCTAGCCACGAGTGAGACTGCCCACGTGGTCACCCGTCCAGATGGTAGCCAAACGCAATGGTGCCTAGCGCGGGTGCCGTCCTCTCTTGTGCCGTAAACCATCACTGTAGAGGGTAAAAATGAGCAACAGGGAAGGTTACATAATTTAAAAGATATTTGGTGAAAATCGAGTGATCGACGTACCTTCTTGTACGTCGAAGATAATTGTACCTTCTACTCCCCCATTACTCCAGAAGGCAATGGCTCCATATGCAGGCGATGAGTCACAATAACGTGGCTGAAGTATGTTGACCAGATGTTGACGAAACGTCGTCGTCCCTTCACCTTCTAGTGTGTGGTCTGGTCAACAGGTAATGGCTCTTTTTTTCATCAGAATTGAGGGAGAAATCGACGGGTAGGATAGAGGAAGAGACCTGTTGCATACTCAATCATGTGACCGAGGTAAACATCAGCCAGCTGGTCGATGACGTCACCATGTCCACGTGACACTTGTGTAAACACAGGTTTGCACCTTCTCGCCCACTTTGGCTGGCCTTCACGCCAACACTACACACAGTTTCTCTCAACACACACCTGTACAGGTCTGCTGAGTTTGCTTATCGGTAATGACTAGTATATGCATATACCCTTACATATATCTTCATCTCCCTGGTTTCTCAGTGATCATTACTTGATTTGGGGATTATAATGTTGTGTGCACGGGAATGTTTTTATCATATAGGCTTGGAGTCTAAAACATTTGTAAATGATGATAACAGTTTCTTGTTTAAGTTGGGGAGTGTATTCTTCCGGTTGTGATGATTAATGGTCCTCTTTGAGAAATCTCCAGACAGGGATGGTATACTAGCACCCACCATGAGGTCAGGATGGTCCAGCATCCACCATGAGGTCAGGGATGGTCCAACATCCACCATGAGGTCAGGGATGGTCCAACATCCACCATGAGGTCAGGGATGGTCCAACATCCACCATGAGGTCAGGGATGGTCCAGCATCCACCATGAGGTCAGGGATGGTCCAGCACCCACCATGAGGTCAGGGATGGTCCAGCACCCACCATGAGGTCAGGGATGGTCCAGCATCCACCATGAGGTCAGGGATGGTCCAGCACCCACCATGAGGTCAGGGATGGTCCAACATCCACCATGAGGTCAGGGATGGTCCAGCATCCACCATGAGGTCAGGGATGGTCCAGCACCCACCATGAGGTCAGGGATGGTCCAACATCCACCATGAGGTCAGGGATGGTCCAGCATCCACCATGAGGTCAGGGATGGTCCAGCACCCACCATGAGGTCAGGGATGGTCCAGCATCCACCATGAGGTCAGGGATGGTCCAGCATCCACCATGAGGTCAGGGTTGGTCCAGCACCCACCATGAGGTCAGGGATGGTCCAGCACCCACCATGAGGTCAGGGATGGTCCAGCACCCACCATGAGGTCAGGGACGGTCCAGCATCCACCATGAGGTCAGGGATGGTCCAGCACCCACCATGAGGTCAGGGATGGTCCAGCACTCACCATGAGGTCAGGGATGGTCCAGCATCCACCATGAGGTCAGGGATGGTCCAGCACTCACCATGAGGTCAGGGATGGTCCAGCACCCACCATGAGGTCAGGGATGGTCCAGCACCCACCATGAGGTCAGGGATGGTCCAGCACCCACCATGAGGTCAGGGATGGTCCAGCACCCACCATGAGGTCAGGGATGGTCCAGCACCCACCATGAGGTCAGGGATGATCCAGCATCCACCATGAGGTCAGGGATGGTCCAGCACCCACCATGAGGTCAGGGATGGTCCAGCACCCACCATGAGGTGGGTGCAGCGCAAGCCTTTGCAAAGGGCTGCAATATAACTATAGCTAATGGCGGAAATACCCATTACCATCAGCGTCATAAACCTAAATATGCAAGATCATTCGCCTGTGGTAGGTTACAGTAGGTTACATACATTGCTGAACAGACTGTGTGGATAACGCAGCATGACACAGGTACTGTGTGGGACAAACATGGGTTGTGTGGAGGAGACTCGGTGCTCAGTGATGACGTGGACAGCTTGAGTGACCAACCAACATGTATACTACAGTCCAGGACACTGTACATAACTGAAGTAAACTCAGTGGATACATAGACCAACTGGGTACACCTCTCGGTATACATATCCTGGTGGTGCTAAGGTGATGGGGCCAGACCTGGTCTACTGGGCCACACGAAGCATTCATTCAAGCCCCACTCTCCCATTCTCCCTCGGCTCCCGACCTTTTATCACAGTGTACAGCTGTTCTGGCTCCGTGAGAGTGTCAGTCCTGACACCTATTTTGTCCAGGCTCCTAATGGCCGTATTGAGGTACACTGTAGGGGGTGAGGCTCCGGGGAGGGGATGGGTGTCAAAGTGTGGCTCTTAGTAAAGCATGTGTGTAAGCAAAGTGTTATTAAAGTGTGTGTTAGAAGAGTGTGAGTGCGCGAGTGGCAGTGGCGGAACAGCCCAAGAGAGTGAGGTGTAGGTGGTTGACCTTCTTGACGAACAGAGGCGCACCAATGACAGATTTATTCTCATAATATTTACTCGAGCAGTTCTATAAACACATCCTTTAGTCTCGCAGCATCAGCAGACACTGATCTCGAGAACCACTACATCTTCACATCCACACCAGCATCCTCTAAACGTCTCCGTCTCTCTCTCTCTCTCTCTCTCTCTCTCTCTCTCTCTCTCTCTCTCTCTCTCTCTCTCTCTCTCTCTCTCTCTCTCTCTCTCTCTCTCTCCCCAAAATCACGGGATATACTGGTGTTGAGGTATTACCCAGCCAGCATCACAGCTCACTGATGGCGTATTATTCTTGGATAGTATACACACACACACACATGGTCCTTACTAAATACATCGCCTGTCCCCACTTCGGCTGGTCACGCCTCGGGCGGGTTTAGTGCAGTTTTTCCGTTCTCTTGGACTTCGCCCAGCTGTGACCTCACCTACGGCGACCTTACCCGGCTGACTGACCTTAAACGACTATAATCTCACCCCGACGTTGAATCAACGTTTTAAATCTGCGTTGATATGGCGTTGAATTGACGTTGCTCTTGGGTGTTGCGCCCACTGGGGTCGGCGGAGCTTTTGATGCTAATGTCGTAATCGTATAAGAATAAACGAGGTTGATGAACGTTGATCACAGCCGAAAAGTCAAGTGCTGTTGAGTGAGAGGGACAATGAAGGCCTCGTCTTGTCTTGCGTGTAGTGATTCCTTCAATCCATAGATGGCGCCAACACCACACACACACACACACACACACACACACACACACACACACACACACACACACACACACACACACACACGCACACACACACACACACACACACACACACACACACACACACACACACCCGTGGTCAACAGGTAGAATGCATTAGGAAGTGATGTGGTGGAGGCTGACTCCATACACAGTTTCAAGTGTAGATATAATAGAGCCCAATAGGCTCAGGAACCTGTACACCTGTTGATTGACGGTTGAGAGGCGGGACCAAAGAGCCAGAGCTCAACACCCGCAAGCAGAATTAGGTGAGTACAATTAGGTGAGTACACACACACACACGCGCACGCACACGCGCACACACGTGGTCGCTATATGGATGGCATAGATATACAATTAGGTCTGTACCTATAACTACTGTATATAACCACAAATGTGAGTGGTTGTGGGTTGTAGAAGTGTGGGGTAGTGTGGGTTTTCATGACTGTGAGTTACTATTCACATAACAGTACTCACATAATTGTCCTTGCGGGGCTCTTTGGTCCCGCCTCTCAACCGTCAATCAACTGGTGTACAAATTCCTGAGCCTATTGGGCTCTATCATATCTACATTTGAAACTGTGTATGGAGTCAGCCTCCACCACATCACTTCCTAATGCATTCTACCTGTTACTACTCTGACACTGAAAAAGTTCTTCGAACGTCCCTGTGGCTCATGTGGGTATTCAGTTTCCACCTGTGTCCTCTTGTTCGCGTACCACCTTTATCTACCCTGTCAATTTCGCTGAGAATATTTTATGTGGTGATCATGTCTTTCCTAAATCTTCTGTCTTCCAGCAACGTGAGGTAATGTTCCCATGGTCTCGCTTCGTAGCTCATATCCTTCAGCTCGGGTACTAGTCTAGTGGCATAATTTTTAACCTTCTCTAATTTAGTTTTGAGCTTAACTAGATACGCACTTCACGCAGCAGTTGCATACTCCTGGATTGGTCTGACATATGTGGTATACAAGATACTGTTCTCCTCTGTCTTAATCCTTCTCATAATTTTGGCATCATTAGCAAACATTGAGAGGAATGAGTCTATACCCTCTGGAAGATCATTCACGTACATCAGAAACAGGATAGGACCGAGTACAGAGCCCTGTGGGACTCCACTTGTGACATTTCGCCATTCTGAGGTTTCACCCCTCACCCCGCTCTTGCACAAGACAGCACATATATGACTATTGCTTATAGTCACTATTTCGCTTATAAATAAGTATATATGTGACATTACTCCAAACGATATTTTTTTCCAAGGCACTAACTTTTCCTCTCGGTTTTATTAAACAATAGAGATTTTATACAAAATTTGACAATATCCTGAGTTACTTTACAATTTTTTTAAATATTTTAGTTTTGTTTTATTATTTTTATAAAACTGTAATATCAATATAGGTATAGGTTCAGTACTAATTGTAATATCTTAACATACTAAGAAGGTTACGTTAGGGTGTGGTTTTCTATTCAGCTTTTCAAGGTAAACTCAAATATTCACAATTAATTAGTATATCACATATGCACTTATTCATATGCAAGATATTGACTATAAGCAAGTGCGAGAACGGGTTGCACAGTAACCCTCTGGGTTTGTATGGGCGGGCAGGTACGGGCACCAGGCTTCTTTGATTTATGACTTGTATTGCAGGTGTGGGTTAGGACGCTGTAGTTCATATATATACTCACCTAGTTGTGTTTGCGGGGGTTGAGCTCTGGCTCTTTGGACCCGCCTCGGAGCCGTATATGTTGACGTGGCGTGCCCATGTTGACGTGGGCGTGCTCATGTTGACGTGGGCGTGCTCATGTTGACGTGGGCGTGCGTAGCAAGAGAGGACATGAGGGTGGTAGGAGAGAGGGCCGAGCGCCGTGTAGAGGGGGTGCAGGAGGCTATGTATAGCTCCCTCTACAATGACTGCGGGCAGGTTGACGGCTGGTTTCCGATGCTCCCAGTGATGTCACCTCTTCCGCCATGATGTCACCGCCTCACAGTCAGGATTTCATCTCATAGCAAGGCTGTCACCTCCCCTACTCCCCTGAAGTCGGCTTCTCAGCTAGGATATCACCTCTTCTCAGGCAGGATGTCACCTCTTCTCAGCTTGGATATCACCTCCCTACAGGCAGGGATGTCAATTTCTCACAGCCAGGATGTCATCTTTCACAACCAATTATGTGACCCTCCACCACAGTGATGTCATCTGTCATAACCATTGATGTCACCCTCCACCACAGTGACGTCATCTGTCTCATGCCTCCTTGCCCTTATCTACGGGGTTTAATCTATCTCCTCGCATTACACAATGGTCTTATCTCGGCTATCTAGAAGAGCTCGGGCCACCAAGGTCTTGATCGCGGGCCGCACCGTGGTTCATGGACCGCACCGTGGTTCATGGGCGGCGCCGTGGTTCATGGGCAGCGCCGTGGTTCGTGGGCAGCACCGTGGTTCATGGACCGCACCGTGGTTCATGGGCGGCGCCGTGATTCATGGGCGGCGCCGTGATTCATGGGCGGCCCGTGGTTCATGGAGGGACAGCAGCCATATTGCCTCCAATGGTGGCAAGACAGCAACAACA
>WNGS01005540.1:0-11523 GCA_020271785.1 Procambarus virginalis
TTCTGTAACAGACACGGAAAATCTGGAACATTTTAGTTAATTCTAATGAAAACACATTGATTTGTTTGATTGAACGAATAATTGACTATTTCGTCGTTTTTCCCACGTTTTTAAGGATTGCCAGTTTATTGTTGTTAATTCATTACATATGCAACAAATCTGATGTATACGCGTAATTAATTGCAAATTCACATTAAATACATTATTTTCAATCAACCATTCGTACCTCGTTACAATAGCGACTAAGATATTGATTAGGAGAGAAAGCCTGTTTTTATTGCATATTTCGACGTTTCAGCCGCATTAGAACTGTTTTTGCAGTACATCTTCTTTCTGTAACATACACGGAAAATCTGGAACATTTTAGTTAATTCTAATTAAAACACATTGATTTGTGTGATTTGAACGAATAATGGACTACCTCGTCGTTTTTTCCACGTTTTTAAGGATTGCCAGTTTATTGTTATTAATTCATTACATATGCGACAATTCTGATGTATACGCGTAATTAATTGCAAATTCACATTAAATACATTATTTAAATCAACCATTCGTATCTCGTTACAATAGCGAGTAAGATATTGATTAGGAGAGAAACCCTGTTTTTATTGCATATTTCGACGTTTCAGCCGCATTAGAGCTGATGCGGAGGAGGCAACGGCAACATGTCTGATTAGAGCTAAAACAGCTCTAATGCGGCTGAAACGTCGAAATATGCAATAAAAACAAGGTTTCTCGCCTAATCAATGTCCTACTCGGTACTTTACCGAGATACAAATGGTTGATTGAAAATAATGTATTTAATGTGCATTTGCAATTAAATACGAGTTTGCATCATATATATCGTATATGTAGTGAATTCGTTCACTACATGCGAGAGAGGGGCTTACTCCTGCCGTTTACCCGTTAGACCTCCTCCAGTCTCCAGCAATGTTCTGGCACAGAGAAAGCTCCAACGGGTAAACGGCGGGAATAAGCCCCCGCTCTCGCATGTAGTGAGCGAATTCACTACATATATTCAATCAACCAATCGTTCCTGCGAATATGTGCAGAGAGCCAGAATTTGGCTCCAAAATATGGCTCAAGCGCCGAATTTGGGATGTTTGGGATATTTTAAAAACTGCACGGAGGGTTTGGGCAAAATGTGACCCATCACCGCTCTCAGTAATTGGCATATTTTTGGTATAAATATTCGTAATTTCAAACTGCGAATACGTGCCGAGAGCCAGAATTTGGCTCCAAAATATGGATCAAGCGTCGAACTTGGGTTGTTTGGGAATATTTTGAAAACTACAGGGAGGGTTTGGGCAAAATGCGATCCCTCGCTGCTTTCAGTAATTGGCATATTTTTGGTATAAAATTCGTAATTTCAAACTGCGAATACATGCAGAGAGCCAGAATTTGGCTCCAAAATATTGTTCATTCGTCGAATTTGGAAAGTTTGGGATATTTTGAAAAATACAGTGGGGGTTTGGTCAAAATATGACCCATCGCCGCTCTCAGTAATTGGCATATTTTCGGTATAAAAATTCGTAATTTCAAACTGCGAATACGTGCAGACAGCCAGAATTTGGCTCAAAAATATGGCTCAAGCGTCGAATTTGGGATGTTTGGGATATTTTGAAAACTGCAGGGAGGGTTTGGGCTAAATGTGATCCAACGCCGCTTTCAGTAATTGGCATATTTTCGGTAAAAAAAGTCGTAATTTCAAAAAGGGAATACGTGCAGAGAGCCAGAATTTGGTTGCAAATCATGGCTCAAGGGTCGAATTTCGGATGTTTGTGATATATTTTAAAACTGCAGGAGGGTTTGGGCAAAATGAGACCCATCGCTGCTCTCAGTAATTGGCATATTTACGGTATAAAAAGTCGTAATATCAAACTGCGAATAAGTGCAGAGAGCCAGAATTTGCCTCCAAAATATGGTTCAATCTTCGAATTTGGAATGTTTGGGATATTATGAAAACTGCAGGGAGGGTTTGGACAAAATGCGATCCCTCGCTGCTTTCAGTAATTGGCATATTTTCGGTATAAAAGTCGTAATTTCAAATTGCGAATAAATGCAGAGCCAGAATTTGGCTCCAAAATATGGCTCAAGGGTCGAATTTGGGATGTTTCTGATATTTTGAAAACAACAGGGGGGTTCGGGCAAAATGTGACCCATCGCCGCTCTCAGTAATTGGCATAATTTCGGTATAAAATGTCGTAATTTCAAACTGCGAATACGTGCTGAGAGCCAGAATTTGGCTCCAAAATATGGCTCAAGGGTCGAATTTGGGATGTTTGTGATATTTTAAAACTGCAGGGGGGTTTGGGCAAAATGTGACCCATCGCAAATCTCAGTAATTGGCATATTTACTGTGTAAATGTCGTAATTTCAATCTGCGAATATGTGCTGAGAGCCAGAATTTGTCTCCAAAATATGGCTGAAGCGTCGAATTTTGGATTTTTGGGATATTTTGAAAACTGCAGGGACGGATTGGGAAAAATGTGATCTATCGCTGCTTTCAGTAATTGGCATATTTTCGGTACAAAAATCGTAATTTAAAACTGCGAATACGTGCAGAGAGCCAGAATTTGGCTCCATAATATGGCTCAAGGGTCGAATTTGGGGTGTTTGTGATATATTTTAAAACTGCAGGGGAGTTTGGGCAAAATGTGACCCATCACCGCTCTCATTATTTGGCATATTTTCGGTATGAAAAATCGTAATTTCAAACTGTGAATATGTGCAGAGAGCCAGAATTTGGCTCCCAAATATGGCTCAAGCTTCGAATTTTGGATGTTTGGGATATTTTGAAAACTGCAGGGAGGGTTTGGGCAAAATGCGATCCCTCGCTGCTTTCAGTAATTGGCATATTTTCGGTATAAAAGTAGTAATTTCAAACTGCGAATACAATCAGAGAGCCAGAATTTGGCTGCAAAATATGGCTCAAGGGTCGAATTTTTTGATGTTTCAGATATTTTGAAAACTGCAGGGGGGGGGGGGGTTCGGGCAAAATGTGACCCATCGCCGCTCTCAGTAATTGGCATAATTTCGGTATAAAATGTCGTAATTTCAAACTGCGAATACGTGCTGAGAGCCAGAATTTGGCTCCAAAATATGGCTCAAGCGTCGAATTTGGGATGTTTGGGATATTTTTAAAACTGCAGGGAGGGTTTGGGCAAAATGTGACCCATCGCCGCTCAAAGTAATTAGCATATTTTTGGTATAAAAATTCGTAATTTCAAACTGCGAATACGTGCCGAGAGCCAGAATTTGGCTTCAAAATATGGATCAAGCGTCTAACTTGGGTTGTTTGGAATATTTTGAAAAGTACAGGGAGGGTTTGGGCAAAATGCGATCCCCCGCTGCTTTCAGTTATTGGCATATTTTCGGTATAAAATTCTTTATTTCAAACTGAGAATACATGCAGAGAGCTAGAATTTGGCTCCAAAATATGGCTCATGGGTCGAATTTGGGATATTTCGGAAATTTTGAAAACTGCAGGGGTGTTTGGGCAAAATGTGACCCATCGCTGCTCTCAGTAATTGGCATATTTTCGGTATAAAAAATCGTAATTTCAAACTGCGAATACGTGCTGAGAGCCAGAATTTGGCTCCAAAATATGGCACAAGGGTTGAATTTGGGATGTTTTGGAAATTTTGAAAACTGCAGGGGTATTTGGGTAAAGTGTGACCCATCGCCGCTCTCAGTAATTGGCATATTTTCGGTATAAAAAAATCGTAATTTCAAACTGCGAATACGTGCTGAGAGCCAGAATTTGGCTCCAAAATATGGCTCAAGGGTCGAATTTGGGATGTTTCTGATATATTTTAAAACTGCAGGGGTTAGAGCTAAAACCGCTCTAATCCGGCTGAAACGTCGAAATATGCAATACAAACAGGGTTTCTCTCCTATTCAATATCATACTCGCTAATTTATCGAGGTACGAATGGTTGATTGAAAATAATGTATTTAATGTGAATTTGTAATTAATTACGCGTATACATCAGATTTGTCGCATATGTAATGAATTAATAACAATAAACTGACAATCCGTATCCAAGGAGAGAAACCCTGATTTTATTGCATAATTCGACCTTTCAGTCGCATTAGAGCTGTTTTTGCAATACATCTTCTTTCTGTAACATACACGGAAAATCTGGAACATTTTAGTTAATTCTAATGAAAACACATTGATTTGTGTGATTTAAACGAATAATGGACTACCTCGTCGTTTTTCCCATGTTTTTAAGGATTGCCAGTTTATTGTTATTAATTCATTACATATGCGACAAATCAGATGTATACGCGTAATTAATTGCAAATTCACATTAAATACATTATTTAAATCAACCATTCGTACCTCGTTACAATAGCGAGTAAGATATTGATTAGGAGAGAAACCCTGTTTTTATTGCATATTTCGACGTTTCAGCCGCATTAGAGCTGATGCGGAGGAGGCAACGGCAACATGTCTGATTAGAGCTAAAACAGCTCTAATGCGGCTGAAACGTCGAAATATGGAATAAAAACAAGGTTTCTCGCCTAATCAATGTCCTACTCGGTACTTTACCGAGATACAAATGGTTGATTGAAAATATTGTATTTAATGTGCATTTGCAATTAAATACGAGTTTGCATCATATATATCGGATATGTAGTGAATTCGTTCACTACATGCGAGAGAGGGGGCTTACTCCTGCCGTTTACCCGTCAGACCTCCTCCAGTCTCCGGCAATGTTCTGGCACAGAGAAAGCTCCAACTGGTAAACGGCGGGAATAAGCCCCCGCTCTCGCATGTAGTGAACGAATTCACTACATATATTCAATCAACCAATCGTACCTGCGAATACGTGCAGAGAGCCAAAATTTGGCTCCAAAATATGGCTCAAGGGTCGAATTTGGGATGTTTGGGATATTTTGAAAACTGCAGGGAGGGATTGGGCTAAATGTGATCCATCGCCGCTTTCAGTAATTGGCATATTTTCGGTATAAAAAGTCGTAATTTCAAACTGCGAATACGTGTAGAGAGCCAGAATTTGGGTCCAAAAGATGGCTCAAGGGTCGAATTTCGGATGTTTGTGATATATTTTAAATCTACAGGGGGGTTTGGGCAAAATGTGACCCATCGTCGCTCTCAGTAATTGGCATATTTTCGGTACAAAAAGTCGTAATTTCAAACTGCAAATATGTGCAGAGAGCCAGAATTTGGTTCCCAAATATGGCTCAAGCTTCGAATTTGGGATGTTTGGGATATTTTGAAAACTGCAGGGTGGGTTTGGGCAAAATGTGACCCATCGCCGCGATCAGTAATTGGTATATTTTCGGTATAAAATTCGTTATTTCAAACTCCGAATACGTGCAGAGAGCCAGAATTTGGCTCCAAAATATTGCTGAAGCGTCGAATTTGGGATGTTTGGGATATTTTGAAAACTGCAGGGAGGGTTTGGGAAAAATGTGATCCATCGCCGCTTTCAGTAATTGGCATATTTTCGGTATAAAATGTCGTAATTTCAAACTGCGAATACGTGCAAAGAGCCGGAATTTGGCTTCAAAATATGGCTCAAGGGTCGAATTTGGGACGTTTGGGATATTTTGAAAACTGCGATGGGGTGCTTGGGCAAAATGTGACCCATCGCTGCTCTCAGTATATGGCATATTTTCGGTATAAAAAATTCATAATTTCAAACTGCGAATACGTGCCGAGAGCCAGAATTTGGCTCCAAAATATGGCTCAAGCTTCGAATTTGGGATGTTTGGGATATTTTAAAAACTACAGGGAGGGTTTGGGCTTAATGTGACCCATCGCCGCTCTCAGTAATTGGCACATTTTCGGTATAAAATTCGTAATCAGGTCAGGTTGCGTCAGGTCAGGTCAGGTAGCGTCAGGTCAGGTCAGGTAGGGTCAGGTCAGGCAGCGTCAGGTCAGGTTGCGTCAGGTCATTTTTCATTACCATGACCATGACTGACATTTGAAAGTGATATTAACTGTGTTCCCGTAACATGTGTGAGAGAATCCTTGTGAACCACATTTATTCCTGATAGAGTCTGTACGTACCAGAAATATCTATGTTTAACTGTATTATGATATATAATGAGTTAAAGAGAAAGATATGTATAGAGAGAGGAAGACATGGAGACAGAGAGAGTAAGCCACACATGAACACATTTACTCAAACTGAGACAAATATGAAAGTTTTACGTGTTCATTAATGACTCAAAATCTCGAATTCTATGTTCGATTACCAGTGGCTGCAGAAATGGTTTGGGCACATTTCCTCTCACTAATGCTACTGTTCACCTAGCAAGAAATATGAACCCAGTACTTAGTCAGCATGTTGTGGGGTTGTATCGTAGGGTAGGGTAGTAATTGTACCTACTAAGGCGTTCACGACATAAAGTGTTTGGGCACATTTCCTCTCATTAAATGCATCTGTTCAAATAGCAGTAAATTGGTAGCCAGGAGTTAGTAGAATGTTGTGAGCTTGTATCATGGAAGAGCGAGAGAAGCGAAATACAGAGAAAGAAACAGGCATAACATACAAAGTCAGGAAGAGAACAGAAGAGAGGAATATGAGAGAGAGAGACAGCGAGAGAACGGCAACAGCCTGTTTGTATAAATTAACTGTCCTCACTCCTACTCTGCAGATAAGGAGAAAAAACTCTTACTATGTTGATTGTCATTTTTTTCTTACTAATAGCTTGCCACAATTCCTACAACTTCTCTCACAAAGTGAAAATAGTCCCTTTCAGTACCAGGAAAGTTAGTAAATTATCAACCTTCATGAGTCAAAAAAAAGACTTGAGTTTCTCTCTTTAAATTTTACTTCCGTGGATATTAAATGTCGAAAAATGCCCTCAATATTGTCTAAGTTATCAACGTGTTGTTCTCCTTCTGGGCTTCACACTCCTCCTTCAGCTTCCAGTCAAGAGGTCATTCTCCTTCTCCCCAAATAGCCCAAATAATAACCCATCCACGCCAGGCAAATTTACATCGGAGCTTTACCCTGTTTATTAACGCCCAAATACAATAATTACAGATATTATTTACTGAAACATATCAAAGTTAATTGTTGCAGCGAAATATATATTTTGTTCACCTGGAATATTGGAGCATTAAACCGCCGACGATATGTTACCAAATTACTCAACATAAATATAAGAACCAGCTTTGGAAAACTTGGCGATCCCAGAATGGCCTAGTCGGATTGGAATCTGTTCTCATGAGAACTGACGTGTGTTCGAGTCTTTCAAAACGGTGTAACTACAGGGCACTGATTTGTGTGTGTCCCGTCCTGTAGCTGCATGCGTCCATCTCGACTATGAGGTCTCTGGGTAGCCTGACCTTGACCTGACCTGACCTGACCTGACCCTGGGATGAGGGGAAGGCTGTGTGGGCCCACGGACCCACACCTGGACCCGAGTTAGATTAGGTACGGTGAGGTCAGGTCGGTCGGGTGAGGTCGTGTCGGGTGAGGTCGTGTCGGGTCAGGTCGTGTCGGGTCAGGTCGTGTCGGGTCAGGTCGTGTCGGGTCAGGTCGTATCGGGTCATGTCGTGTCGGGTCAGGTCGTGTCGTGTCGGGTCAGGTCGTGTCGGGTCAGGTCGTGTCGGATCAGGTCATGTTGGGTCAGGTCATGTTGGGTCAGGTCGTGTCGGGTCAGGTCGTGTCAGGTCGTGTCGGGTCAGGTCGTGTCGGGTCAGGTTGTGTCGGGTCAGGTCATATAAAGCATATAAAGCGACGAATAAAGTGCCGAATAAAGCGACGAATAAAGTGCCGAATAAAGCGACAAATAAAGCATAACTAAAAAAAATAAGAATAATAAAATAAATAAAACTAAATAAATAAATAAAAATGAATAAATAAAGCGACAAATAAATCGTCGGGTAAATCGTCGGGTAAATCGTCGTGTAAAGCGTCGTGTAAAGCGTCGGGTAAAGCTTCGGGTAAAGCGTCGGGTAAAGCGTCGGGTAAAGCGTCGGGTAAAGCGTCGGGTAAAGCGTCGGGTAAAGCGTCGGATAAATCGTCGGGTAATGCGTCGGGTAATGCGTCGGATAAATCGTCGGATAAAGCGTCGGGTAAAGCGCCGAATAAAGCATAAAAAAAACCTAACCTAAAGCATAAAAAAATAAGAATAAAATAAGTAGAAATAAAAATAACAATTAATAAATAAAGCTTCGGGTAAAGCGTCGGGAAAAGCGTCGGGTAAAATCAAATAAAAGTAAATAGTCGTATACATCAGATTTGTCGCATATATATATATATATATATATATATATATATATATATATATATATATATATATATATATATATATATATATATAATATATATATATATATATATGCGACAAATCTGATGTATACGACTCTTTACTTTTTTCTACTTTTACTTTACTACTTTTACTTTTTTCTTTTACTCTTTTAATATATAATATATATAATATATATATATATAATAATATATATATAATATATATATATATATATATATATATATATATATATATATATATATATATATATATATATATATATATATATATATATGTCGTACCTAGTAGCCAGAACGCACTTGTCAGCCTACTATGCAAGGCCCGATTTGCCTAATAGGCCAAGTTTTCATGAATTAATTGTTTTTCTTCTACCTAACCTACCTAACCTAACCTAACCTAACTTTTTCGGCTACCTAACCTAACCTAACCTATAAAGATAGGTTAGGTTAGGTTAGGTAGGGTTGGTTAGGTTCGGTCATATATCTACGTTAATTTTAACTCCAATGAAAAAAAATTGACCTCATACATAATGAAATGGGTAGCTTTATCTTTTCATAAGAAAAAGAATAGAGAAAATATATTAATTCAGGAAAACTTGGCTTATTAGGCAAATCGGGGCTTGCATAGTTGGCCAAAAAGTGAGTTCTGGCTACTAGGTACGACATATATATATATATATATATATATATATATATATATATATATATATATATATATATATATATATATATATATATATATATATGTTATTAAATATGACCGAAAAAGTAAGATTAATAATTCTAACACGAATTTTCTCAATTTCCTTATGTTTGTTCTTACTGATGACGGTAAATGAAAAATCAATTCTCCAAAATTCATTCTTTATTTCTTAGTCTGACGCGACACTTGAACGCGTTTCGTAATAACTAATTACATTTTCAAAGACTTTTAGTTTTCACACACAACTATAACCTGAAAGCACTAAACAGTTCTTTACTATGCTATGATTTAAACAGCTTTCATCTTTCATTTTATACCCGCGTTTTGGGTGAGGTGATATGTTACAACAGTTTTTAATGAGGTGAACAAAACTTTCAACAAAGGACAGAACACGAAAACAATGGATATTAACTGGATATTAACTGGGTAAATTGAAGGTATGAATGGAAGTAACTGCGGAAGGGCCTATTGGCCCATATTTCTTGATGCTTCTATATTGGAGCGGGGTCTTGAAGTGGGTAGAATATAGTTGTGCATTAATTGACTGTTGATTGCTGGTGTTGACTTCTTGATGTGTAGTGCCTCGCAGATGTCAAGCCGCCTGCTATCGCTGTACCTATCGATGATTTCTGTGTTATTTGTTAAGATTTCTCTGGTGATGGTTTGGTTGTGGGAAGAGAGTATATGTTCCTTAATGGAGCCCTGTTGCTTATGCATCGTTAAACGCCTGGAAAGAGATGTTGTTGTCTTGCCTATATACTGAGTTTTTTGGGGCTTACAGTCCCCAAGTGGACATTTAAAGGCATAGACGACGTTTGTCTCTTTTAGGGCGTTCTGCTCCGTGTCTGGAGAGTTTTTCATTAGTAGGCTGGCTGTTTTTTTGGTTTTATAGTAAATCGTTAGTTGTATCTTCTGATTTTTGTCTGTAGGGATAACATTTCTATTAACAATATCTTTCAGGACCCTTTCCTCCGTTTTATGAGCGGTGGAGAAGAAGTTCCTGTAAAATAGTCTAATAGGGGGTATAGGTGTTGTATTAGTTGTTTCTTCAGAGGTTGCATGGCGTTCTACTTTCCTTCTTATGATGTCTTCAATGAAACCATTGGAGAAGCCGTTGTTGACTAGGACCTGCCTTACCCTACAGAGTTCTTCGTCGACTTGCTTCCATTCTGAGCTGTGGCTGAGAGCACGGTCGACATAAGCGTTAACAACACTCCTCTTGTACCTATCTGGGCAGTCACTGTTGGCATTTAGGCACATTCCTATGTTTGTTTCCTTAGTGTAGACTGCAGTGTGGAAACCTCCGCTCCTTTCCATGACTGTTACATCTAGAAAGGGCAGCTTCCCATCCTTCTCCATCTCGTAAGTGAAACGTAACACAGAATTCTGCTCAAACGCTTCTTTCAGCTCCTGCAGATGTCTGACATCAGGTACCTGTGTAAAAATGTCGTCAACATACCTGCAGTATATGGCCGGTTTCAAGTTCAAGTCGACTAAGACTTTTTCCTCGATAGTACCCATGTAGAAGTTTGCAAACAGGACGCCTAGGGGAGAACCCATGGCGACCCCATCTACTTGCTTATACATGTGCCCATCCGGGCTCAAGAAGGGTGCCTCCTTAGTACAAGCTTGGAGTAGTTTCCTCAGGATATTTATATGGGTTCTCCCCTAGGCGTCCTGTTTGCAAACTTCTACATGGGTACTATCGAGGAAAAAGTCTTAGTCGACTTGAACTTGAAACCGGCCATATACTGCAGGTATGTTGACGACATTTTTACACAGGTACCTGATGTCAGACATCTGCAGGAGCTGAAAGAAGCGTTTGAGCAGAATTCTGTGTTACGTTTCACTTACGAGATGGAGAAGGATGGGAAGCTGCCCTTTCTAGATGTAACAGTCATGGAAAGGAGCGGAGGTTTCCACACTGCAGTCTACACTAAGGAAACAAACATAGGAATGTGCCTAAATGCCAACAGTGACTGCCCAGATAGGTACAAGAGGAGTGTTGTTAACGCTTATGTCGACCGTGCTCTCAGCCACAGCTCAGAATGGAAGCAAGTCGACGAAGAACTCTGTAGGGTAAGGCAGGTCCTAGTCAACAACGGCTTCTCCAATGGTTTCATTGAAGACATCATAAGAAGGAAAGTAGAACGCCATGCAACCTCTGAAGAAACAACTAATACAACACCTATACCCCCTATTAGACTATTTTACAGGAACTTCTTCTCCACCGCTCATAAAACGGAGGAAAGGGTCCTGAAAGATATTGTTAATAGAAATGTTATCCCTACAGACAAAAATCAGAAGATACAACTAACGATTTACTATAAAACCAAAAAAACAGCCAGCCTACTAATGAAAAACTCTCCAGACACGGAGCAGAACGCCCTAAAAGAGACAAACGTCGTCTATGCCTTTAAATGTCCACTTGGGGACTGTAAGCCCCAAAAAACTCAGTATATAGGCAAGACAACAACATCTCTTTCCAGGCGTTTAACGATGCATAAGCAACAGGGCTCCATTAAGGAACATATACTCTCTTCCCACAACCAAACCATCACC
>WNGS01005540.1:20719-30862 GCA_020271785.1 Procambarus virginalis
AAACTGCGAATACGTGCAGAGAGCCAGAATTTGGCTCCAAAATATGGCTCAAGGATCGAATTTGGGATGTGTTATGATCTCAGCCTGCAGGAGAAACGAGTCTCCCCCTTGAAAGTTATTCAGCAAGCTTGACCTAACTAGAAGGTCCAGGAAAGTTGGATGTGATAACACAGATGCAAGGTAGTTTGTTAGATTCAAATAACAGTTTGAGATTATGGGCAATGAACAAGATAAATGACTGGTTAGGAGATGTGGACAAGTTGCTGGAGGCTTGAGGCTCACTTCGGGAGGGCGATGACCTCACTTGAGGCCAGCCATCGTAGGGGTAAGTCGCGCTCCATTGTGCTCCCGTCAGAAGGAGACCCCTAGCGATATTATCTCCAAGAGAAGAGAAGGTGCAGACGTTCCAGCTGTGGTATCGAGCTGGAGACGTTGCGGTCTCAAGTCCTGTACGGCGAGGAGAGAGTATTAAGCCGCCCAGAGATATATTCATTGGCTGTGGAAGCACCCTGGTCACTCGCTGTCAGAGGGAGGTGCGCCCTCGACCAAATAATCTGTGGTAAGCACGGTTTAAACCAGTTCATAGTGATTAGTTGTAATTGGTCGTGTGCCCAGCGACAGTAGCAATGTTTATGGTTAAGTTAAACATGTTTTGGTAAGGCAGAAAGCCTGAAATAAGAGAGTAGAGTGGGAGGAGAGCGGAGCGACATCCGTCTTCTCTGGGCGCTGACGGGTGACTGAGGTCCTGGCGGCGGAAGACCCTCACAGAGTGTGGAGGACCGCCCCGGCGAGGTGGAGCATGGACCCGCCCCAACGGGGGAGTCCACTCTCACTATATGTAGAAGACAGATAGAGGTTGGAGGCAAAGATATTGTGTGATTAATTTTGTTTACGTGTTAAAGGGGAAACATTTTATTGGAGTGCAAATGGGACAAACCAAAGGTTTGTCCTTTGGGGAAGAAGTTGCTGAGGACTTCCAAGCCAGCATAGAAGGAGTAGTTGATGAGACTCCAAGGCAGTGGAGGAGAGGACCTTGAGCTGTGAGGAGAAGCAGTGAGGAGGATTGTCACGTGCTTCTGTAGAAGTGGTGAAGCAACACACTTGTTCGAGGAGACCTTATGGTGCAGCAGCCAGGAGTGCTGTGGAGGATCATAGTGAGAGTAGAGAAGCACCATAATTGTTCAAGGAAACTTCATGGTAACAGCCTGGAGGAGCTGCAGAGGATCCTGGTGGTTAAGCGCGGAAGAACCTGAAGATCAGGGTAATGAGCTATTTCTAAATGATTACTTGTAGGGAGGCGATAGAGTGTTTCTCATTAGCGTGAAAGACGAAGTGAGAGGTGAGTGATCGTTTGCCATTTTTTGTACCACAAAGAGTTTATACTGAAGTTTTGAGTTACAGACGTAGGCAGGAGTAGCTACAGATATATATATGTATTCTGTGACTGATAGAATGATCGATTGATTCGTTGAGTGGCACGGATCATGTATACTGATACATATATGTATGTTATTGCATTCACATGCTGATTTGCCTTGTACATGTTTATAGGTATATATATGTGTACATTCTCTTGCTGGTAGTGTAACATTATATTGTAAGACTTAATCTACTTGAGGAGGTTGATAATATTAGGTAATACCAAGAGATAGGATACCACCTAACAAGTTGATGATAAGAGTTCTGATGGTGTTGGAGTGCAACCTGAATGTAATAGTGTAGAGTATAGGATTCATTAATATTATTATATGTGTGTGTATTGTGTATGTGCTTCGTCTAGTAAATGTATTCAAATTTGCTGGTGTTTTCCCTTTTCCTAGTGAGGCTTCCCAGGAAATAATACAGAACGAGAGTGAGAGAGAGAAGCAGGAACCACTGCTGTGGACAGGGTAAGACGGAAATCTAATGAGTCAAAGGGGATTGAGGAGATCATATCCCATAAGGAGAGAGTGGGGAGTCACAGCGGCTCGAGTGGGTGTGTGCACGTGACAACGAGGCTGCGTGTTGGAGCTGCATCCCCTAAACGTGTGACGTTGAGCCCCTCTCCAAGAGCCAGAAGTGCCTAGTGTGATCTCCTAGTGAAATATAAGCATTTGTCGAGTTGTGGGTTGGGAGGTCTGTCAGCGATAACACCACCAAACAACTACTACCACCACAACCGCGACAGATGTTTGTGATATATTTTAAAACTACAGGGGGGTTTGGGCAAAATGTGACCCAACACCGCTCTCAGTAATTGGCATATTTTCGTTATAAAAATTCGAAATTTCAAAATGCGAATATATGCAGTGAGCCAGAATTTGGCTCCCAAATATGGCTCAAGCTTCGAATTTGGGATGTTTTGGATATTTTGAAAACTGCAAAGTGGGTTTGGGCAAAATGTGACCCATCGCCGCTCTCAGTAATTGGCATATTTTCGGTATAAAAATTCGTAATTTCAAACTGCGAATACGTGCAAAGAGCCAGAATTTGACTCCAAAATATGTCTCAAGGGTCGAATTTGGGATGTTTCGGATATTTTGAAAACTTCCCGGGGGTATGGGCAAAATGTGACCCATCGCCGCTCTCAGTAATTGGCACATTTTCGGTATAAAATTTGTAATTTAAAACTGAGAATACGTGCAGAGAGCTAGAATTTGCCGTTTACCAGTTGGAGCTTTCTCTGTGCCAGAACATTGCCGGAGACTGGAGGAGGTCCAACGGGTCAACGGCGGGAGTAAGCTCCCACTCTCGCATGTAGTGAACGATTTCACTACATATACGATATATATGATGCAAACTCGTATTTAATTGCAAATGCACATTAAAAACAATTTTTTCAATCAACCATTTGTATCTCGGTAAAGTAGCGAGTAGGACATTGATTAGGAGAGAAACCTTGTTTTTATTGCATATTTCGACGTTTCAGCCGCTCTAATCTGTTTTAGCTCTAATCAGACAAGTTGCCATTGCCTCCTCCGCATCAGCTCTAATGCGGCTGAAACATCGAAATATGCAATAAAAACAAGGTTTCTCTCCTAATCAATGTCCTACTCGCTACTTTACCGAGATACAAATGGTTGATTGAAAAAATTGTTTTTAATGTGCATTTGCAATTAAATACGAGTTTGCATCATATATATCGTATATGTAGTAAATTCGTTCACTATATGCGAGAGTGGGGGCTTACTCCAGCCGTTTACCAGTTGGACCTCCTCCAGTCTCCGGCAATGTTCTGGCAGAGAGAAAGCTCCAACGGGGAAACGGCGGGAGTAAGCCCCCGCTCTTGCATGTAGTGAACGAATTCACTACATATATTCAATCAACCAATTATACCTCGTTAAAATAGCAAGTAATATATTGATCATGAGAGAAACCCTGTTTTTATTGCATATTTCGACGTTTCAGCCGCATTAGAGCTGATGCGGAGGAGGCAACGGCAACTTGTCTGATTGGAGCTAAAACCGCTCTAATCCGACTGAAACGTCGAAATATGCAATAAAAACAGGGTTTCTTTCCTAATCAATATGTTACTCGCTAATTTAACGAGGTACGAATGGTTGATTGAAAATAATGAATTTAGCGTGAATTTGCAATTAATTACGCGTATACATCAGATTTGTCGCATATGTAACGAATTAATAGCAGTAAACTGAAAATCCGTATCCAAGGAGAGAAACCCTGATTTTATTGCATATTTCGACGTTTCAGCCGCATTAGAGCTGTTTTTGCAGTACATCTTCTTTCTGTAACATACACGGAAAATCTTGAACATTTTAGTTAATTCTAATGAAAACACATTGATTTGTGTGATTTGAACGAATAATGGATTATCTCGTCGTTTTTCCCACGTTTTTAAGGATTGCCAGTTTATTGTTATTAATTCATTACATATGCAACAAATCTGATGTATACGCGTAATTAATTGCAAATTCACATTAAATACATTATTTTCAATCAACTATTCGTACCTCGTTACAATAGCGACTAAGATATTGATTAGAAGAGAAACCTTGTTTTTATTGCATAATTCGACGTTTCAGCCGCATTAGAGCTGATGCGGAGGAGGCAGCGGCAACTTGTCTGATTAGAGCTAAAACAGCTCTAAACAACAACAGCGGCTGAAACGTCGAAATATGCAATAAAAACAAGGTTTCTCTCCTAATTAATATCTTACATGCATCAGATTTGTCCCATATGTAATGAATTAATAACAGCAACTGGCAATCTTTAAAAACGTGGGAAATACGACAAGATAGTCCATTATTCGTTCAAATCACACAAATCAATGTGTTTTCATTAGAATTAACTAAAATGTTCCAGATTTTCGTGTATGTTACAGAAAGAAGATGTACTGCAAAAAACAGCTCTAATGCGGCTGAAACGTGGAAATATGCAATAAAATCAGGGTTTCTCTCCTTTTATACGGATTGTCAGTTTATTGTTATTATTTCATTACATATGCGACAAATCTGATGTATACGCGTAATAATTGCAAATTCACTTTAAATACATTATTTCAATCAACCATTCGTACCTCGTTACAATGGCGAGTAAAATATTGATTAAGAGGCAAACATTGTTTTTATTGCATATTTCGATGTTTCAGCCGGATTAGAGCGGCTTTAGCTCTAATCAGACAAGTTGCCGTTGCCTCCTCTTCATCAGCTCTAATGCGGCTGAAACGTCGAAATATGCAATAAATACAGGGTTTCTCTCATGATCAATATATTACTCGCTATTTTAACGAGTTACGATTGTTTGATTGAATATATGTAGTGTTTTCGTTTACTACACGTCGAAATATGCAATTTCAGTAATATGCCAATTACTGAAAGCGGCATTGGATCACATTTAGGCCAAACCCTTCCTGCAGTTTTCAAAATATCCCAAACATCCCAAATTCGACGCTTGAGCCATATTTGAGAGCCAATTTTTGGCACTCTGCACATGATCGCAGTTTGAAATTGCGTATTTTTATACCGAATAAATGCCAATTACTGTGAGCGTCGTTGGGTCACATTTTGGTCAAACCCTTCTGTAGTTTTCAAAATATCCCAAATATCCCAAATTTGACCCTTGAGCCATATTTTGGAGTCAAATTCTGGCTCTCTGCATGTATTCGCAGTTTAAATTACGTTTTTTCATAATGAAAATATGCCAATTACTGAGAGCGACGATGGGTCACATTTTGTCCTAACCCCTTTGCAGTTTTCAAAATATCCCAAATATTCCAAATTTGACCCTTGAGCCATATTTTGGTGCCAAATTCAGGCTCTCTGCACGTATTCGCAGTTTGAAATTACGACTTTTTATACCGAAAATACGCCAATTACTGAGAGCGGCGAGGGATCGCATTTTGCCCAAACCCTCCCTGCAGTTTTCAAAATATCCCAAACATCCCAAATTCGACACTTGAGTCATATTTTGGAGCAAAATTCTGGCTCTCTGCACGTATTCGCAGTTTGAAATTACGACTTTTTATACCGAAAATATGGCAATTACTGAGAGCGGCGATGGGTCACATTTTGCCCAAACCACTACTACGGTTTTCAAAATATCACAAACATCCCAATGTTGACGATTGAGCCATATTTTGGTGCCAAATTCTGGTTCTATGCAGGTATTCGCAGTTTGAAATTACGAATTTTTATACCGAAAATATGCCAATTACTGATAGCGGCGATGGGTCACATTTTGCCCAATCCCACCCTGCAGCTTTCAAAATATCCGAAACATCCCAAATTAGACCGTTAAGCCATATTTTGGAGCCAAACTCTGGCTCTCTGAACGTATTCGCAGTTTGAAATTACGACTTTTTATACCGAAAATATGCCAATTACTGAAAGCAGCGATGGATCGCATTTTGCCCAAACCCTCCCTGCAGTTTTCAAAATATCCCAAACATCCCAAATTCGAAACTTGAGCCATATTTTGGAGCCAAATTCTGGCTCTCTGCACGTATTCGCAGTTTGAAATTACGAATATTTATACCGAAAATATGCCAATTACTGAGAGCGCCGATGGGTCATATTTTGCCCAAACCCCCTCTGCAGTTTTCAAAATATCCCAAACATTCCAAATTCGACGCTTGAGCCATATTTTGGAGCCAAATTCTGGATCTCTGCACTTATTCGCAGTTTGAAATTACGACTTTTTACACCGTAAATATGCCAATTACTGAGAGCAGCGATGGGTCACATTTTGCCCAAACCCCTCTGCAGTTTTAAAATATATCACAAACATCCTGTTACGTACCCATAGCTGGCTACGTAATAAATTTATATAAACTTTCGTGATATTAACTGTATATGTGTATATGTATTATATTCATCGTGTGTGTTGGCAATGTCAAGGGGTATAGGAGCGGTGGCGTCTCCTCACGTGTATTTGACCTGTTCGATTCGGGAACGAGAGTTGCTGGACCTGTTCAGTTTAATGTTTCAGGTGTCACAATATTTATATTCATAAATTACGTGTATACAGTAATTACGCAGTTAGCATTGTACTTATTAATTTTGGGAAATACCTATTATGTTAATGTTTATTCTACATGTAATTTGAGAACCAGTGGTGGTTGATTTAGTCTCATTTATTAAAAAGTTATTGTTTTTCTAACCCTCATCCTGTTGAGCGGAGGAGGGAGAAGACTTATGGGTTGGGATGCCACACAGCCGTTAGTTGCTGGCTGCTACTCGGGGACGTAACATGGAGGCTAAGTCTGTGTCTTTTGTTGTCTAGCTGTTAGTAGTATTTTGTTCTGGGAGAGACAGTCTTATTGTTTATTGTAATAAGTGAAATATTGTGATCATCTGTAAGTACATATTATTTAGATTTATCTTGAAAATATATTATAATTTTATATGTATATTTCTTCAGTCCTAAGGGAGAAATACTTTATTATTGCTTGTGCCAATCATGTGATCACACTGGTGACCCACTATATATTACAGCAATTCTATGGCCCTAGGCAAACAGTTCTTTAATGCTGTACAGGGTTATGAGCCGTGATGAACGATCTGGTTACATAGTTATGGGGGCCTGTCCGGGAGATATTTTTCCCACTTAAACTTAACTGTGCTAATCTAACCTTGCCTTCCTAGGTACCAGTGTCTTGTGTGTTTTCTGCTATTAACTATTCCATGTGCCATGCAAGCCTTCCTGTGTGTCAAGTAACAACGTTTCACGATTTTGAGGTAAGTCATCCTATAACTTTTGTTTGTGCAGTGAGGCCAAGCGAATTTTCAGTGTGGTGAAAATTTTACAGTGAAGTGAAGTGCAGTGCCAGTGTGTTTATTATTATTGTTGTGAATCAAGTGCCAAGTGTTAATCACGATGGAGGATCAAGTGTTGTCGCTGTTGACTAACCCAAACTTTGAGGGAATTAAAAGCCTAACAAAGTCGGCGTTAGTAAATATGGCCAATAAGCTAGAATTAAACGCCAGAAATAGCATGACTAAGGCACAAATTCTGAGAGTCATAGTGACACATTTTGTTGAAAACCAAGAATAGGAGAAGAATGTCTGGAGGAAGTTAGAGAAGAGTCAAGTGATCAAATTGCTTTAAGGCGTCTTGAGTTAGATGCACAAGTAACGTATGCTAAACTTGAGGCTCAAGAAAAAGCAAACGAATGTGCAGGCAACAAAAATTATTAGAATTGAGGCTCAAAAGCAACAAAAATTATTAGAGGCTGAAGCTCAGCAGAGGAGCTTGAGACTAGGCGTTTAGAAGTTGAGGCACAAAACCAGAGAGTTTTAATGGAGTTGCAACTAGAAGCAACCAAGAAGGAGCAATTAGAGATTCAACAACAGATGGCTGACACTAACTATAGGCTTGAAACACAGCGTATGGCAGCTGGGCATGGAAATTCTAGTAATGTTTCAATTAATAATGATAATAATCCCATAAGGATGAGTAAATATATAGAATTACCCAAGTTTAATGAGGAGGATCCTGAGGTTTTCTTTGCACATTTTAATAAGATTGCCATCAGTATGAACTGGCCAAGGGATCAATGGGTAGCAATTATGCAGTCTCAATTTAAGGGGCGTAGTCAGGAGGTTTTTACATCCCTACCTGACGCTCATAGTTTTGATTATGAATTTGTAAAGAAAAGCATCTTAAATGCTTATCAATTAAATCCAGAGGCACACAGGCAAAAATTTAGAAACTTAAGGAGGTTAAGTGATCAGACAATAGCTGATTTTACTCGTCAAAAGACGAACTATTGCAACAGATGGTTAAAGTCACTTTCAGTAACTGATTTTGATGCTTTAAAGAATCTTCTTATCATGGAAGAAGTATTGTCTTGTCTCCCAGAAATTATCTACTTATATGGCAGAACAAAAGAATGTAACAGACATTTATGAGCTGTCAAAGCTCGCTGATGAGCATGAGTTGTTGACTAAGGCCCAATTTACGGCCACTTCACCTAAGTTTAATCGTAAAGTAAATCATAATGCTCACAGAACTCCTTATCAGAATCCCTGCAGTCCTAGTGCTCCAGTTACTCCCATGAGCTCTTTTCTTACAAAACCTAATCCTGCTACTTCATTGTCAGGAATGTCAAATAATAATAAGGTTAATTCTAAACCTACAGTTGGTTCTACAGTGTGTCCACTGTAAGGTCCTGTTCCCATTGTAAGAAAAAAGGCCATGGAATTAATTCCTGTTTTATCTTGCACCCTGAGTTACGACCAACTGGTCTCATTTATTGTAGAGGTGTGCAAAATAAATTTACTAATAAACATGTAACTGTAAACCCCAATTGGGTGAAACAGTATTCACCATATATGTCTTCAGGTGAAGTTTTGTGTGTTGATGGGAAGTGGAAGCTGGTGAATATTCTTCGTGATACTGGTGCTTCCCAAACCTTAATTTCTGCTAGTATACTTTCTAATGTTGAAAAGAGAGATACTGGAAATGATGTTGTTCTTCAGAGTGTTGCAGGATGTCAAACTGTACCTCTGATAGATGTTACTTTAAGATCCACCATTGCTCCTAGTTTATGCACTGTGGGTGTTTGTACACAGTTGCCCATCCCAGGTGTGGATGTTATATTGGGTAATGATGTGGCCATAAATCATGTTGTGGGTGAGATTAATCCCAGTTTGTATAAACAGCCAGTTGCAGATCATGTTTTATTCTGCCTGTGCTGAAGTTAGTTCTATGAACGAACCTGTTGTAGTAGATGGTGTTGTCCATCCTACCTGTGCTGATGTCAGTACTATTATAAATCCAGTTGTCAGTTCTGTTGTTACTCAAGCATTTGTTCCAGTAACCAGTACCCCTTCAGTGGAGAAGTGGGATGTGGTTGTTCCAGATTCCTGTGTGGCCGATTTAGTTGTTGAGAGTAAGCCTGATGCTATGACTCTGCTTTATTCCAATAAATTGGGAAAGGATGTCCATGTACCAGTGTCTTGCCCGCTCACTACGAACGTTGTGCCAGGAGTTGAGAGAAACTTAAAAGCCACGACTCTGTTGTATTCTAGCCAAGTGAATGGTTTAAGACAAGATGTCGGGTTGGCAGAAGTATTCCCGCTCACTCCAAGTTTAGAATCAGTTGTCGAGAGTAAGTCTGTTGTAGAGGCCCCGCCTCACCCTAGTCAAGTTGATAGTATAGGGGAGGAGGTCAAATTACCTGTTACTTGCCCGCTCGCTTCAGATTCCTTTAATTTATGTGCATTGAGTAGAACTGACCCTAAGATTTCAGAGAGAAGCAAGGAGACAGTCTGTACTGTAGATCCAGTTCTGGAGAGTGTGGGAAATCAACCAGAGGATCAGCTTCTGTCGAGTAGATGGAGACCCATTGAGCCTCCCTCTTCAGTTGTCTGTGAGGCTGTGACCCCGCTTGGTAGTGTTATTGATTGTGAACAGACAGTACTCCAAGCAGCTCCAGATGTCATGGGAGGAAATTTTGGTAAAACCATTGAGAGTAGTAAAGTTTCATTCGGATCTAAGTTGCAGAGAGTTGTGGGTTGTGATTCTTATTCCATGTGGAGTAAGTATTTCTCATTGTGTAAATTGAGTCAGAGTGTGTGTAGAATGTTGAAATCTACTTTTATTCTGCAGGAGCCATTCTCTTGTGAAGTAATGGACTGTGGGACATCTTTGTCCAGCCTTGTGGTTGAGCAGAGAGAGTTTACTCAAGTAGGTTGTGCATCC
>WNGS01005542.1:32261-53734 GCA_020271785.1 Procambarus virginalis
GACAGTCCAATGCAAATGGGGGGGAGGAAGAGATGAGTGATGATGATAATGGTGGTGGTGGTGACATCCCTCAAACGGGTCCTAGTGGCCTTAGACCCCTCGACAACAATCGAGATAGTGACGGAAATTCCTCAGAAGGGGAGGATGTTATAGACATCCCTCACTTAATTAATAGGGTGGGAGCCCTGGGGGATCTCTTCACTAGAATGGAATATTCCATCCCCCCAGCCTTTGCCACAGATCCTGTAGGTCTCCTAAGCAACTTTAGAGACCTTTTCTCCAATGAAATAGAGAATTACATGAATTCTCTGGCGGCTCATGGCAATTTTACTTCATCATTCAAAATCCTCCTTGAGGTTAAAGTAACACTTTTAAAACAACGTCTCACAGAAGATGATGACTATAGGGAACACTTCATAACGACACCTGCTAGGCTGGTAACTCTTGAGGAGGTGGGTGATCTTATTGATAGTTGGGTGGGTTATATGATTACACGTCTGGAGGATCTCCTATCAGAAACAGAGGGAAGTGGTTTTATATTATTTAATGTTGATTTCCTCAAAATAGTTATCTGTAATGGTAGTGTAAGGTCAGTTTTGGGGGATTATGTCCCTTATCCCCCCTTTTTAAGGGGACGACATGACGTCTTCAACCCAAACCCCAATGGTAACAATGGAACATGCATTATTCAATGCATTGCTGCTTTTCGGGCATCACAACAAGGATGGAAATGGAAACGTATAGGAAGACTTGTAGAGTCTCACTCTAGGGTTAGGAAAATGGTTAAATACGACCATTTATCCTTCCCTCTCTCATGGGAGGATATCTCTAAATTGGAGAATAGGAATAAACTCTCCATTTTTTTGTATTCAATTCACAAACATACAGACGGTGCCTATCACGTCTCTCTTTGCCGTCGCGGTAGCAGACAGTACTCAGACATAGTACCATTATTATTGTTGGGAGAGTCTCATGTAAGTCTTATTAAAGACTTGAATAGATTTTTACGGAACTTTACTCGCAGCCACAGGCGAAAGACAGTCTTCTGTAAAAGCTGTCTTTCAGAATATCAAAATTCTAGTGAGCTGAGTCATCACTCTTCTTCCTGCGACATCACTCAAAAAATGATTTATCCCCAGGAGGGGGACACCCTTCATTTTAAAAATACAGGGAAAGGTTACCCTCCATCCCACATAGCTTTTTTTGATTTCGAAAGCGTGTTAAGTACTGAGGATTGTCTAGGTTCTGTTACAGCAATACATAGGCCTATAGCATACAGCTATATAATTGTTGATAGGAACCACTCCGTCATTGATAAATTCACTTATTTTGGTGGGGACAGTGTCACACATTTCATGGAGCGAGTTGCCACCAAATGGGAAATTATCAGATCCACCCTGCCCAAATATGAAATAGACATGTCTCTTGAGGATATGGTTCATTTTAGGAGACAAACTCACTGTCAGTTTTGTGAAGAGGTATTTACCCTCGCCAATTTCAAGGTTCAACATCATGATCACCTTAGGGAAAAGCTCAATTATATTGGGGCTCTTTGCAACTACTGCAACCTTCGCCACAAGAATGCTCTAGAGAGTTTAGTCCTAATTGCCCACAATATGTCTTACGACATGGGCTTAATTTTGAGGGAGTTTGCCATGGGTTCAAATATTAAGAGCAATATCCTCATGAGGCAGGGGACTAAATATCTTAAGGTGGAAATAGGCAACCTTAAATTTCTTGATTCACTGGCTTTTATTACGGGCAGTCTTTCGTCCCTAGCAAAGACCCACATTGATTCAGCCAGCCCCTTAACATTCACTCACTCAATGATAGAAGGTTTACCCGAAGAGAGTCATAACCTACTCTTAGCGGGAAAACAGTTTTTCCCTTATGAATATGCCACAAAAATCAGCTGCTTTAATGATGCAACACTTCCCCCTATTGAAATGTTTTACAGCTCCCTAAACAAATCAACCATCACCTTGGAGGAATATAGACATTCTAAATTAGTATGGGAGGCAACAGGATGTAACTCCTTAAAGGATTACCTCCTAGTTTATTTGAGGTGTGATGTAGGCTTACTAGCTGACATTTTTACTCACCATAGGGTAATTCTAAATGATATCTATTCTTTAGAAATGACTCATTACTGTAGCCTCCCAGGCTACTCCTACGACTGCCTCTTGAAAAGCAGCAAAATATCATTGGAGTTAAGTGCAGATGTCACGTTACACAATCTCTTGTCACAAAACATACGAGGGGGTTTTACAACTGCAGTTAGGAGTTACGTCAGAGCTAACAACCACTATGTCAACCCATCTTTTAACCCTCAGGAGGATAGTTCTTCTTTCTTACTATATTTAGATTACAACTCTCTTTACGGGAGTTGTATGACTAAGAAATTACCCTATGGGGGTCTAAGAAGGTTGTCATCTGATGAGATGAACTCCTTCATTAGTGAAGGGAAGATAATGACAGAACAGCCATTCTCTTCTAACAAAGGGTACTGGCTCTTAATTGACACCAAACACATAAGACCTGAAATAGCTAGACTAACAGATGATCTACCCCTTTGTTTACACCATAGGGGGATAAGTATGGAGGATATCTCACCATTTAGTAAGGGACTTCTGGAAACTAATAACATTACAAAACTCCCTAAAAAAAATATTAAGCTGGTTGGGGATCATCTCCCCAAAAAACATTATTTCATATCTCTACACCTCTTACAGCTATTTATTGAGATAGGACTTGAAGTAGAGACTATACACGCCATTTACGAGTTCCACCAGTCAGATTTTATGGCAGAATTTGTTAACACCAACGTTAACAATAGAAATGCCTCCACTAGTAACGATAGGAAAACACTATTTAAATTACTAACAAATAGTGTTTTTGGTAAAACACTATTGAACCCAGCCCGTTATGCCATTGACACCAAACTAGTGACTTCTGCTAGGGCATTTTTACGTGAGGTGAAGAATCCTCGCTTTAAACGTATGGTGCATTTAGGTGACAATAAATTATTGTCCGTCAGTTCCAGACCATTCATTAAAATTACTCACCCTAATTACATTGGGTTCCAGATTCTTGAGCTAGCAAAATACAGTATGTACCATTTTTGGTACAGGGTACTTAAGAAGCACTATACAGATAAGACAGCACTGATATACAGCGATACCAACAGTTTCATCTTCAGTTTAATGACTGAAGATGTCTTTATCGAGATGGGGAAAGAACCCCTTAAATCGTGGATGGACACAAGTAATTTTCCTGAAACTCACTCCTTATATGATCCTACTAAGAAGGGTGTTCTAGGACTTTTAAAGTCAGAGGTTTCAGACAGACACATCCTTGAAGTTGTAGCTCTCAAGCCCAAAATGTACAGTTTGCTGTTGCATGACAATTCAAATTCCATTACGGCTAAGGGTATCCCTCGTGTTGTGCAAAGATCTTTAACACATAACCATTTTAAAGAGACCCTACACAGTAATGGAGTAGTAAATACTTTCCAATATTCCCAAATTAGGAATGTAGAAGGGCAAATTGTCTCCACCCATAATTCTAAGCGAGGTTTGAGTTCATTTGATGATAAACGTTATTACCTAAATAAATACAAAAGCGTAGGCTATGGTCATCCAGACATACCACCTGAGCCCCACCCATCCGCCTCAGCCCAAGGGGTGACCGCTGGAAGTGAAAGTGATGACGTCATCGAGCCACAAGGAGAGGAAGGACAACACCATTCCAGTGAGAGTGAACGCTATGACGTCAGCACCCCACTAGGGGAGGAAGAACCACAACACTCCTTTCTCCCTCTGGATGATGACTCATTGTCATCATCGTCACCCCCGGAGGAGGAGGAAGACCCCACAACGGACCTGTGGGCACGGAGGAGGGGTCTAGTTAATCAATATTATGGGGGGGAATTAGATTACGACTACGTTTAAGCCACTATGTACTTTTGTTAATATATTGTATAAAACAAGTATTATTTCTTTTCACCCTCTTTTATTTTGAGTATATATATCCTATATAGCCCCCGGACATATATGCATATAGTCCTGAAGGGGCCATTCAGTCTTGTTCGATTATATTTCCTTTAATTAGCCCTAAATAATGACAAGGTGTTTAAGGAGATACCCAGAGTAAGTGAAATATGGTGAGAGCTCACCGTAGACTAAATTTGAGGTGGGTCTATCTGGCACACCGCCTCTGATTCCATTGTATGATAAGTGGGCCTATCTGGCTTCCCGCCTCTGAGTCCATTGTTTGATAAGTACCTCCCATTGTTTGTTAAGTGTCCCTATCTGGCACTAAATATACTACTCATATTTTTTCCATTTTAGATGCCATAAGTTGAAATCATCAGCCATGATGATGGTGGTAATGATGATTGTTGTGCAAATAGTGCATTGGTAGTGGCATTGGTGGTAGTCATTTAGCAAGTGTTTCTTTGGTTCAGCTATAAACTACAATTGAAATTTCCCTTAATGTTCATAATTTTCTTTTAAATTAAATAATGCATCATCTACCTTCTGTAAGTACAAATAACTGACAACACTTTATCAGCTGAATCAAGGGGAAGTCAAAGGTTAAAGGAGGATTCAACTCTGTTGTTCTTCCATAGACTTCCTTTGAAGCTTTTGTAACCTATATAACATCATCTACATATTTTGTTTTCATAAGAAAACTGGAGGAGTCTGTTATGGCCGTGAAGATGTTACAAAGATGAAAATTGTGTGTAATGAAGTTTTGGCCCCGTACTTCATGGAGGGATGCAGAGTTCCCCAGTTGGTTAAATTAAAAATAAAACAAATGCAATAATATAAAACAATGAATTAAAGGAAGCTACAAGTGTCAGTTTATAACTACTTACCTCCTGCTGTAAGTACCGTGTGAAGAAAAATGCGACAGCCACCGTACACGACACAAGTAATATCCTCATCAAGCCTCTTGGGTAACGACCTGTAATAATAATCTGTAATTATACAACAGAAGCAGATTACAATGCATTCATCAAACCATCTAAGTAAAGAAGAGACTATACATATAATTACGTAATAGTGGTTGATGCCCTTATGTGTTAATCTATCATTTGGACATAATTGGGCACATCCCCTTCATGGCTACTTCCTAGTCGAGTGTAATTTATGAAACCCTTCAATCATGGAGACGATGTTTGACGGAGTACAGATACACTTTACCCCACTTGTTGCTTCTGATTGGCTTTGCCAGGCCCGCCACGTCACTGCATTATTTGTGGAGATGGTCACCCTGCTTGTTAAAAATCTTATATTTATTCAAAGTCGAAACAAGCGGTTTTTTGTTTAAACCTTAAGGTTAGTAAATATTAAACGAGACTGAACTGAAACCTAGGCATCTTGGGCTTCCATCTTCCCTTATTATCCTCGAGGAACTCGTCCAGCACCTTGACTCCTACTACTCCAGATCCAAGACATTATGTCCACTCGCTCATGAAAACGGCTTTACTTGATCAAAGATCTTGTCATAATCTCTGGGTGATCAACCAAGGCCGACGACTGTCATGAGGTCTGGGGGGACCTGACAGTACTCACACCACTCCTTCCCAGGCATCCAACCCGTCCACCTGGGGTACTGACACCTCTGAAACTCACCATACTGTGAGGGATGATGTTCACTCGGCTGCCTCCCGCTCTCCACATTACTCTGACACTCAGCATAAAGGCCGAGAACATGAGGACAGAGACACAGATACATCAATGTTTGCTGACGATGCCAGAATTATGAGAAGGACTAAAACAGAGGAGGACAGCTTGAGGTTTCACGAAGACCTGGACAAACTGAAGGAATGGTCGAACAAATGGTTGTTAGAGTTTAACCCAAGCAAATGTAATGTAATGAAGATAGGTGTAGGATGCAGGAGACCTGATACAAGGTATCATTTGGGAGATGAAATTCTTCAAGAGTCAGAGAGAGATAAAGACCTGGGGGATGATATCAAACCAGATCTGTCCCCTGAAGCCCATATCAAGAGGATAACATCAGCGGCATATGCCAGGCTGGCCAACATGAGAACGGCCTTTAGAAACTTGTGTAAGGAATCATTCAGAACTTTGTATACCACATATGTCAGACCAATCCTGCAATATGCAGCTCCAGCATGGAGTCCATATGTAGTCAAGCATAAGACTAAAAATGAAAATGTTCAAAGGTTTGCCACCAGACCCATTACTTGGTTCATTACCTTCAGGGAACTGAAGAGCCTCCATGACTGACTTCCACAGACACACCAACGGCCCATCCATCACACTTACTCCAACACCAAACTTCCTCCCTTTTAAGGTGAGTCATGTCTCTGGTCACTGTTAAGGTGAATCATGTCTCTGGTCACTGTTAAGGTGAGTCATGTCTCTGGTCACTGTTAAGGTGAGTCATGTCTCTGGTCACTGTTAAGGTGAGTCATGTCTCTGGTCACTGTTAAGGTGAGTCATGTCTCTGGTCACTGTTAAGGTGAGTCATGTCTCTGGTCACTGTTAAGGTGAGTCATGTCTCTGGTCACTGTTAAGGTGAGCCATGTCTCTGGTCACTGTTAAGGTGAGTCATGTCTCTGGTCACTGTTAAGGTGAGTCATGTCTCTGGTCACTGTTAAGGTGAGTCATGTCTCTGGTCACTGTTAAGGTGAGTCATGTCTCTGGTCACTGTTAAGGTGAGCCGTGTCTCTGGTCACTGTTAAGGTAAGTCATGTCTCTGGTCACTGTTAAGGTGAGTCATGTCTCTGGTCACTGTTAAGGTGAGTCATGTCTATGGTCACTGTTAAGGTGAGCCGTGTCTCTGGTCACTGTTAAGGTGAGTCATGTCTCTGGTCACTGTTAAGGTGAGCCGTGTCTATGGTCACTGTTAAGGTGAGCCATGTCTATGGTCACTGTTAAGGTGAGCCGTGTCTCTGGTCACTGTTAAGGTGAGTCATGTATCTGGTCACTGTTAAGGTGAGCCGTGTCTATGGTCACTGTTAAGGTGAGTCATGTCTATGGTCACTGTTAAGGTGAGCCGTGTCTCTGGTCACTGTTAAGGTGAGTCATGTCTCTGGTCACAGTTAAGGTGAGCCGTGTCTATGGTCACTGTTATTGTGAGCCGTGTCTATGGTCACTGTTAAGGTGAGCCGTGTCTATGGTCACTTATGTAAACAATATACGACTCCGTGTGAGCCTTGATGTGAAACTGAATAAATAAGAAGCCATAGTCTCCTCCAGATGCCTAACTACAGACGGACACACTGGAGCCCTTCCCAGATACTGGGCATAATGCTCCGCCGACCACTTCTACATATCCGTGCACCATCAATAGTCTGGGAACTTTTCCACCCATTCAACTGTCCTCATTAACGAACACCATGATATTAATTGGATAACCCTAAATTCACCATAGACTTGGTTAACAACTGGTGTGTGAACTGGATTATTGATTTCTGACACAAAATGTTTCAAATAAAGAATAGACTTGTATATATAAATGACTTCAGTTAGGTATAAACAAGAGCCGCCTCTCAGACCAACAGACCTTCTGCAGATTCCTTTATTTATATGTTTCTATGTTTTACTGTAATGAGTTCCCAGGAACCTGGCTCCTCCTTGCTGACAATGGCCAGCTGGATGTTGCCTCCTCCTTGCTCACAATGGCCAACTGGATGTTGCCTCCTCCTTGCTGACAATGACCAGCTGGATGTTGCCTCCTCCTTGCTGACAATGACCAGCTGGATGGTGCCTCCTCCTTGCTGACAATGACCAGCTGGATGTTGCCTCCTCCTTGCTGACAATGGCCAGCTGGATGTTGCCTCCTCCTTGCTGACAATGATCAGCTGGATGTTGCTTCCTCCTTGCTGACAATGACCAGCTGAATGTTGCAGAACAGTAATGAGATGTTATAGCTTGGATGTCCGAGAGAAGCCAAGTTGATGCACGTAATAACTGGTGACAGTCCACTAGAGCTGGTGACACACCAAGAACACTGGTGACAGTCCACTAGAGCTGGTGACACACCAAGAACACTGGTGACAGCCCACTAGAGCTGGTGACACACCAAGAACACTGGTGACACACCAAGAACACTGGTGACAGTCAACTAAAGCTGGTGACACACCAAGAACACTGGTGACAGTCCACTAGAGCTGGTGACACACCAAGAACACTGGTGACAGTTCACTAGAGCTGGTGACACACCAAGAACACTGGTGACAGTCCACTAGAGCAGGTGACACACCAAGAACACTGGTGACAGTTCACTAGAGCTGGTGACACACCAAGAACACTGGTGACAGTCCACTAGAGCAGGTGACACACCAAGAACACTGGTGACAGCCCACTAGAGCAGGTGACACACCAAGAACACTGTTGACAGTTCACTAGAGCTGGTGACACACCAATGTGAGAGTTTTTGGGTGACTTACATAAGTAAGTTGGAATAAATGGAATTGGTATAAGGAATTGAGCTCGGAAAATTTCTAAGAATTTTCTCTATTCTTTAACCTTTATTCCTGTCGTGATATTCAACTAGGTCCCTGAGGAAGGACTTGTTTAGCTAACACACCAGTGTAGTAAGCAGCTCATTCCTCACTTTGGGACCCTGTACGAACGATTGACTAGGCGCGAGCAAACGCCGAGACCCCAATGAAATTGAAATCCCCTCCACTTGGGTCGTCGACCTTCGCTAATCGCCGAAGCGAATCTAACGAGTAGGTCCTGGGCACTCACAACAATAATTTATTGTTGTGTAGTGCCGTATATTTGATTCAAAGCTCAGAAATAAGTCTCCAATAGTCGAGTGTGAAGAACATTTGCATAACAATAATAATGTGTGGGGGTGTAACGAAAAGACAGTGTTAACATAACAACTTAGTTTATTCAATAAAGTACTAACTACTACAACAAACAAAAAGAATGTCAATGACGTTACTCGAAATCCTTCCTGTGACACTATCAATGACAGCTAGACACCAGCCCCTCGGACTGCATAATGAACTAACTCGAACATAAGCGTGCCCACAGAGGAATCAACAAGAAACAAGAACTAACAGATCTATAATCACAATTACAACAAATGACACAGTGAGTTCTGAAAACACGTCTTCAGTAACCTCCTAACTGTTCTACGCCTCAGTGCAGTCTACACCTGCAATAGCGGTTGCAATGCAATCAAATCAGTAGTCTTTCAATGACATCAATAACTAATGGGTTCACTGGCAACTCCAGCACCCTTCCTCAAATTAATCTTTACGTTAACACTTCGTCCCACGGACGATCAAGAATCAATACAATTGATTTACGTTAATAACAAAACATTTACGTTAATTTAATAACTCTTACAACTGTCACTAGTAACGCGGAAATTACACAACACTCTACCCGTCGAGCATTCAGTGAGAAAATCCCATTAATCCCTGTACTACAAGACAGCTGATTAATCTCTTTACTAGTTACGTTAATTTACGTTAATCGGTTACTAATCACTCAGCGATGGTAAACTCTGATTTACAATGTCCAAAGTGCTAAGAGAACGGTAATCACTCGTGATTACCTTTAGAGTAATTAATTACTATCCTCAAGATCAATAATTAAACAGTTAAATACGCAACCTTTCACACTGGCTCAGCAATTTACATTAAGGTATGAATTCCGTCTGAGCCTTCCATACTCAGACCAATTCAGGTGGCTAATAACAGTAATTAGGCACCACGTTTACGTTATTCTAAATGACGTTACTCTTCCCACGAGTCAATCAAGTGCCGGTACTTCCGGACATAAATAACGACGTTACGTTAATGGAACAATGTAGCCTTCGTGTGAGTCGATCAACAAGGATCGAGATTAATTACTTTGACTTCCTGAAACACGTCAATTACCCGGCCCACTGACCGTTAATTACGACAGACAATACTCTAATTCTTATCTGGCTGGTGGCTAGGCTCCTTGAGACTACCGTAGCTGCTTGCAGGAAAGTAAATTAACCCAAGCGTATTCTACGTTACTCATATTGTAAAAGAACAAATTCTCTTAAGCAATGGGCGTTCCCTCGGTTACGTTATATTAATTGCCTCGCAATCACCTCACTGAATACTGGACTTCGATGTCCTACCAGATAAACAGGAGAATATATGTATATCCAAGTACTCGTCTACAGCCGAGTTCACCCACGACAATGTCAAATCACACTAACAAATCACAGTGATTTACGTTACAATCCGGTTGCAATGACAATACTGCAGAACCTAGTAAAATAACATACAGGACATGAACCCTCTAGAACACTGCCCCCACAATGACTTTACTGAACTGCAGTTACCCACGGTGATTGCTCAACTCTAGCAACAATCACTAACAATGACAACCCCTTTGCAACAACACACACGGCAAGTACTCTAATTTCCAAACATTAGAATACTGCTCAACACTTACTTACTTACTTACTGTTGCAAATGACCCCAGTGCTCTCAATAACCCCTAGAACATAGGTCCCAAATTTGCAATCACCACACAGTAAATAACACAATAACACTGGGCACCGTGACACTACGATTATATATATATATATACAATTACTGCTGACACATGTAGCCTACAGCTATCAAACGTTATTGGGAACACTAAGGAGATCTCGCACTCCTAAATCACATGGGTGAGTGATTTATCGATCACGCATGCCGAATAAACACTCCCGAGTTTTACGTTACTCGACAGAGCGAGGGCTGTCACTCCCGACAGCCTCGTCACTCACCAAATTCTACCAAAATTACGTTAATACTGCAACCACAATATGTATATAAATATATAATCACATTTGTCACGGTCCTGGGAACAATACAAGAAATTAAAACCACACTGTAGCACACTCCACAATAATCATTGCCAGGAATCACTGACGTTACCACATACCTGAGCGCTCAGTGATGAAATTCCACACCTGCAAGACTACACATGAAATGATATCACTCCGTCCCACGGACGATCAAGAATGAATAATTACCACAATGGAATAAAATAATATTACATGGACATCCTCTCAGTCCTTGGCTAATCTATGTATATACTCTGTTCCCGTGTGTACACACACACACACACACACACACTGTACGTCTGTGCTCACAAGACGTACGTCCCTCAGGACTGACACGATGACAAGGATGATTATCTCCTCGTCCACACTTCACTTCACCTACAGGTGCTGCGTGACAATGCGACGGAACACTTGACCTCGAATTCAAGCTTTAGAGACTACTAATCACCAGAAATACACACATAGGTACTTACATTCATACTGCCGGCTTACACACACCATTCCCATACATCAGGCACCCCGCTATGGGTGGCTGGCTCAGTGGTGGTAGGCTGGCTGGTTGGTACCTCAGCGGTATCGTTCGTACAATGGCGCGCACCGAACCCTCCCACAACACGGCTTGTTTCGTACCCTCGACCCACCGGTAAGTGAAGCGTTCGTACACAGGTGACGCGCACAATGATTTCGTCTTAAACAAACATGGGAAATCTGCCTTAAAGCACTAACACTTATTTCCCCGTTCCCATCGACTGCTACAGAGCACTAGCAAGTCTAATCATCACTGGTATGGGATCTACGAGTCTGTTACTGCTCGTATGCACATTACCCCACGATCCCAGACCGATCACAAGATCTTCTCTACCCACTGTACACTGTCTTTTCCCCTCCAAGTGACGACTTCGGCCGGATTCTGTGACGACCGCTGTCGTAGATGAAGCAGGAGTTGAAACAGCTGAGTTGTTGAACCACCACGACGCAATATACTCAATATGGCCGAATTGAGCATAGGAGCGTCTTGACAGGGTGATGGTTCTGTCCAGAATGACGCTCACACCGTCGATTCCCGCGTATTCCTCGAAATACCCAATGAGAAGAAGGCATACTGGGGCCTACCTCTCTCCTCCAATCAGCGACGGTGTAGCATAGCCCCTAGGGCAACTCCAAGATGGCCGACCAACATGGCGGCTCAAGATGTTTACTAAGATGGCATCTGTTTCCATGGCGACGGCTCAAAATTTCTACTAATTTCTACAAAATTTCTACTACTTAATTGTTGTAGTACTAACTACTACAACAAACAAAAGAATGTCAATGACGTTACTCGAAATCCTTCCTGTGACACTATCAATGACAGCTAGACACCAGCCCCTCGGACTGCATAATGAACTAACTCGAACATAAGCGTGCCCACAGAGGAATCAACAAGAAACAAGAACTAACAGATCTATAATCACAATTACAACAAATGACACAGTGAGTTCTGAAAACACGTCTTCAGTAACCTCCTAACTGTTCTACGCCTCAGTGCAGTCTACACCTGCAATAGCGGTTGCAATGCAATCAAATCAGTAGTCTTTCAATGACATCAATAACTAATGGGTTCACTGGCAACTCCAGCACCCTTCCTCAAATTAATCTTTACGTTAACACTTCGTCCCACGGACGATCAAGAATCAATACAATTGATTTACGTTAATAACAAAACATTTACGTTAATTTAATAACTCTTACAACTGTCACTAGTAACGCGGAAATTACACAACACTCTACCCGTCGAGCATTCAGTGAGAAAATCCCATTAATCCCTGAACTACAAGACAGCTGATTAATCTCTTTACTAGTTACGTTAATTTACGTTAATTGGTTAATAATCACTCAGCGATGGTAAACTCTGATTTACAATGTCCAAAGTGCTAAGAGAACGGTAATCACTCGTGATTACCTTTAGAGTAATTAATTACTATCCTCAAGATCAATAATTAAACAGTTAAATACGCAACCTTTCACACTGGCACAGCAATTTACATTAAGGTACGAATTCCGTCTGAGCCTTCCATACTCAGACCAATTCAGGTGGCTAATAACAGTAATTAGGCACCACGTTTACGTTATTGTAAATGACGTTACTCTTCCCACGAGTCAATCAAGTGCCGGTACTTCCGGACATAAATAACGACGTTACGTTAATGGAACAATGTAGCCTTCGTGTGAGTCCATCAACAAGGATCGAGATTAATTACTTTGACTTCCTGAAACACGACAATTACCCGGCCCAATGACCGTTAATTACGACAGACAATACTCTAATTCTTATCTGGCTGGTGGCTAGGCTCCTTGAGACTACCGTAGCTGCTTGCAGGAAAGTAAATTAACCCAAGCGTATTCTACGTTACTCATATTGTAAAAGAACAAATTCTCTTAAGCAATGGGCGTTCCCTCGGTTACGTTATATTAATTGCCTCGCAATCACCTCACTGAATACTAGACTTCGATGTCCTACCAGATAAACAGGAGAATATATGTATATCCAAGTACTCGTCTACAGCCGAGTTCACCCACGACAATGTCAAATCACACTAACAAATCACAGTGATTTACGTTACAATCCGGTTGCAATGACAATACTGCAGAACCTAGTAAAATAACATACAGGACATGAACCCTCTAGAACACTGCCCCCACAATGACTTTACTGAACTGCAGTTACCCACGGTGATTGCTCAACTCTAGCAACAATCACTAACAATGACAACCCCTTTGCAACAACACACACGGCAAGTACTCTAATTTCCAAACATTAGAATACTGCTCAACACTTACTTACTTACTTACTGTTGCAAAAGACCCCAGTGCCCTCAATAACCCCGAGAACATAGGTCCCAAATTTGCAATCACCACACAGTAAATAACACAATAACACTGGGCACCGTGACACTACAATTATATATATATATATACAATTACTGCTGACACATGTAGCCTACAGCTATCAAACGTTATTGGGAACACTAAGGAGATCTCGCACTCCTTAAATCACATGGGTGAGTGATTTATCGATCACGCATGCCGAATAAACACTCCCGAGTTTTACGTTACTCGACAGAGCGAGGGCTGTCACTCCCGACAGCCTCGTCACTCACCAAATTCTACCAAAAATTACGTTAATACTGCAACCACAATATGTATATATATATATATAAATCACATTTGTCACGGTCCTGGGAACAATACAAGAAATTAAAACCACACTGTAGCACACTCCACAATAATCATTGCCAGGAATCACTGACGTTACCACATACCTGAGCGCTCAGTGATGAAATTCCACACCTGCAAGACTACACATGAAATGATATCACTCCGTCCCACGGACGATCAAGAATGAATAATTACCACAATGGAATAAAATAATATTACATGGACATCCTCTCAGTCCTTGGCTAATCTATGTATATACTCTGTTTCCGTGTGTACACACACACACACACACACACTGTACGTCTGTGCTCACAAGACGTACGTCCCTCAGGACTGACACGATGACGAGGATGATTATCTCCTCGTCCACACTTCACTTTACCTATAGGTGCTGCGTGACAATGCGACGGAACACTTGACCTCGAATTCAAGCTTTAGAGACTACTAATCACCAGAAATACACACATAGGTACTTACATTCATACTGCCGGCTTACACACACCATTCCCATACATCAGGCACCCCGCTATGGGTGGCTGGCTCAGTGGTGGTAGGCTGGCTGGTTGGTACCTCAGCGGTATCGTTCGTACAATGGCGCACACCGAACCCTCCCACAACACGGCTTGTTTCGTACCCTCGACCCACCGGTAAGTGAAGCGTTCGTACACAGGTGACGCGCACAATGATTTCGTCTTAAACAAACATGGGAAATCTGCCTTAAAGCACTAACACTTATTTCCCCGTTCCCATCGACTGCTACAGAGCACTAGCAAGTCTAATCATCACTGGTATGGGATCTACGAGTCTGTTACTGCTCGTATGCACATTACCCCACGATCCCAGACCGATCACAAGATCTTCTCTACCCACTGTACACTGTCTTTTCCCCTCCAAGCGACGACTTCGGCCGGATTCTGTGACGACCGCTGTCATAGATGAAGCAGGAGTTGAAACAGCTGAGTTGTTGAACCACCACGACGCAATATACTCAATTTGGCCGAATTGAGCATAGGAGCGTCTTGACAGGGTGATGGTTCTGTCCAGAATGACGCTCACACCGTCGATTCCCGCGTATTCCTCGAAATACCCAATGAGAGGAAGGCATACTGGGGCCTACCTCTCTCCTCCAATCAGCGACGGTGTAGCATAGCCCCTAGGGCAACTCCAAGATGGCCGACCAACATGGCGGCTCAAGATGTTTACTAAGATGGCGTCTGTTTCCATGGCGACGGCTCAAAATTTCTAGCGCGCGCGGGTGGCCCGCAGCTACCCACGCCAGCGGCCTAACTGTTTTCCCGCGCAAGCTAGTCCCTCGCACAAAGCCATTACCATGAGAGATGTTATCGGCTCTATCTCTGTCCACAGACATGCTACCACGGCCACGGTAACATTTCTGGACTGCTGGTGACTGGGGCTCTCCCAGGAGCTCAAACACTAGATGTTTCGGTTGCTGGTTACCAAAGTTAAGTCCGCACACTTAACAAGTGCACTTAACAAGTGTACTGGCCTCCCACAGGCATAAGAGCACTATTGTAAGTGAGCTGGTGAACCATCCCCTCACAACCAAGAACACTGGTGACAGTTCACTAGAGCTGGTGACACACCAAGAACACTGGTGACAGTTCACTAGAGCTGGTGACACACCAAGAACACTGGTGACAGTCCACTAGAGCTGGTGACACACCAAGAATACTGGTGACAGTCCACTAGAGCTGGTGACACACCACGAACACTGGTGACAGTCCACTAGAGCTGGTGACACACCAAGAATACTGGTGACAGTCCACTAGAGCAGGTGACACACCAAGAACACTGGTGACAGTCCACTAGAGCAGGTGACACACCAAGAACACTGGTGACAGTCCACTAGAGCAGGTGACACACCAAGAACACTGGTGACAGCCCACTAGAGCTGGTGACACACCAAGAACACTGGTGACAGTCCACTAGAGCTGGTGACACACCAAGAACACTGGTGACAGTTCACTAGAGCTGGTGACACACCAAGAACACTGGTGACAGTCCACTAGAGCAGGTGACACACCAAGAACACTGGTGACAGCCCACTAGAGCTGGTGACACACCAAGAACACTGGTGACAGCCCACTAGAGCAGGTGACACACCATGAACACTGGTGACAGCCCACTAGAGCTGGTGACAGTCCACTAGAGCTGGTGACACACCAAGAACACTGGTGACAGTCCACTAGAGCTGGTGACACACCAAGAACACTGGTGACAGTCCACTAGAGCTGGTGACACACCAAGAACACTGGTGACAGCCCACTAGAGCCGGTGACACACCAAGAACACTGGTGACAGCTCACTAGAGCCGGTGACACACCAAGAACACTGGTGACAGCCCACTAGAGCCGGTGACACACCAAGAACACTGGTGACAGTTCACTAGAGCCGGTGACAGTCCACTAGAGCTGGTGACACACCAAGAACACTGGTGACAGCCCACTAAAGCCGGTGACACACCAAGAACACTGGTGACAGTCCACTAGAGCTGGTGATACACCAAGAACACTGGTGACAGTCCACTAGAGCTGGTGACACACCAAGAACACTGGTGACAGTCAATGTCCTTATTGTATCACCAGCTATAATGACATCCGTCAATTCGCAGACGCATCAATTCAACAATCCAACCACTCACCAACCCATTCATTCACCAGCTCTTTCATATCCATTCACAACAACCTATTCTCCCACAAACCCATCCATTCAACAACATATCCTTCCACCATCCAATTCTTTCAAGAACCTGTTAATTCACTAAACCATCCATTTACCAACCTATTCACGAAGCTATCCATTCACCAACCTATTCATTCATCATCCAGTCGATGGTCTAATCATATTATCCAATCATATCAAACCCAATCATATTCATTGGTCTACCCAGAATGGACCTCAGGACGGACGGACCCCACTGGACCCCAGGTGATGTTACAGATGACCCCAGACGACCCAGTAAAGATGGAAGAGGATCAACAACGACTCCAATCTGTCCCACCAACATTGGTCTACCCATGATGGACCCCAGGATGAACGGACAATAGAGGACCCCAGGTCACTTGTCAACGGCCCAAGTCTACAGAAGAAAGAAGAAAGAAGAGAGAAGAAAGAAGAGGGAAGAGGAAGTGAAGGTGAGTCCATGTTAAGACATGATACCTAGTGTCCATTGCTGGTGTCAGCAGCATTACGAGCCAGTAACCAGGTTCTCAACCCGTCCTCTTAAAAATAACGTTACTTTTCGCTCCCCACCATGGTAGGTACCACTAAAAAGACAGGGGGGGGGGGGAAGAGAGGAATGGTGGAAGGGGGAGGGGGGTGGGGGAAGAGGGATGAAGGGGAGGGGATCGGGATTGAGGGGGGGGGGTGAGGTGTTACCCCCCCCCCCCCCCTCCTGTCCCTCGGGAACTAAACCTGGTTCACGCCAGACAATAGCAGTGACATGCTACGCTGGCCTCAGTCGTCGAGAGGGGATATGGCAGACAGTGTGGTAATGTGAGCAGACCTGGGAAAAGAAACATTCATAACTCATGTCTAGTGGAGACCTGGATCTGCCCTGGAGGTTTTAAGAAGGATAACTCCCCCCAGGGTAGGTAAAGGTACGTCACTCTTGACGAGGCACATACATTGTAATTCTTTGCCTCTACCTATTGACTCAGATGACAGTTTAACTCAGTTACTGTGCGCGCGAGATCTGGTGACCATATGGTGACCAGGCCTAACTTGGCTACTAATTGAAGATGACAGAAGGTCATCCTCCTTCTCTGATTGAGCATCAGGAATAACCATTCCCTCCGCTCTCTCGGGGACTGGGATTACTAAGGGTAATTCCAGTTCTTCTCTTGCCACATAAAGTTTCAATTTATTGATGGATGCTTCTTTCAGTCTGGTATTTAACTATACCCTTGATTAGGAAATTTACTGGGCCTAGTTTCTTAATGACTTTAAGGGCCTCGCCATCTAACTGCGAACTTCCTACTCTCATTAGCGGGCGCTGGCTCATTCAACCGCATCACTAGGCTTCCCTTCTTCACTGTTAATGGTTATACCTGCCTATCACAATAATGGGCATACCGTGTCCTTGCTTTCTTTGATGCTTCAGCTGCTATCCTCCAAGCATTCTTCATCTTGGTGAGGATTTCTGAAAAATAATCCTCTTCATAACTAATAATATGTCTGTTAAGCAGACCAGACGAAAATTACACGAGTGTCCAGTGAACAGCAAGAGTGGTTGAGTATTTATTGACTGGTGCACTGCAGTGTTTATTGCAAATTGAACAAAGGGCAACTGTTCATCCCAAGTGGCCGGATCATTCTCTGCTAAAATGGCAAGCATATCCTTCACCGTTCTATTGGTTCGTTCCACCATGCCGTTCGTTTGGGGATGGTATACTGTTGTTAGCGCTGTTGTTGTTTCTAAGAGTTTATATACTTCCTGAAATAATGTACCAATAAAATCCTGTCCCCTGACAGATACTATAACTTTAGGTAGTCCGAACACCGTAACAAACCTATCTAGAAATTCATCTGCCACTGTTTGGGGGTCTTTCCTAGGAGGGGCTGCCAGAGTGGTATACCTGGACAAATGACCCATTAAAAGTAGCACATATCTGTTTGCTGAGTTGTTGCTGTGTAAATCAATTAAATCAGCCCCCATCCGATCCAAGGGTTCGGCTATCTCTGAGAACTCCTGGAGTGGGGCTTGTACTTTAGGAGTACCTTTGCGTCTTTGTCAGTTCCCGCATGACCTCACATACCTAATTACATGTGATAATAACCTTGGGAAATATAATAATGACTTAGCCTTTGTGATGTTTTGTATACTCCCGGGTGACGTGCAATCTTTGACGAATGCGCAAGTTTTAATACTGAAGGCTTTAATGCGTTGGGGATAACTAGCTGAAAAAAGCCCTGTCTTTCTGAGCATTTGCATGGTACAACGCGATGGTTCCTATATAAAAGGGGTGACGCCAAGGAAAATAAGACTCGCGTCCCTTCAAAAAAAAGACCACTTCTTTGAGTGCAAAGTCATTTAAAGAGGAACTTTATTTTCTCGAATGGTATTTCCCACCTTCTAGATGTTCAATGATTTCCTTCCGTCTCTGTTCCTTCATCTGAAGTCCTCTTATTTTATCGCTCTGATGATGTTTGGTGCAATTGGGAGTTATTTGGAGCACATGTATGGCGTCTATGCTGAGGAGGACTAGTGCATCTGCACGCTCCGGGCGTCATGTGTTATGGTTCAGGTGAGTCTGCCACACGACCATGGCGCCCCCCTCCTCCTCCCGTCGAGAATAATCATGCCACTCACCAATACATTCATTAACATTATGCCATTGGTCATGCCATTTACAAGTACATTCATTAACTCTCCCATCCATTAACAATCTCATCCAGTCACCATGCAATCCATTCACCATCCCACTCATTCACAAACCCATCCATTAACCATCTCATCCATCCACCATGCCGTCCGTTCACTACCCAATCCATTCATCATCTCCATTCACCATCCGATTTATTTACAATTCTCTGCATTCACTATCCCATAAATTCAACAATCCATCCGTTCACCATTCCATCAATCCATCACCCCATATATCCACCATCTCGTCCATTCAGAATCCCCACCATTCACCATCCCATCCATTTAAAATTCTGTCTATTCACCATTCTTTCCATTCAAATTCTATCCATTCACCATCCCATCCATTCTCCGTTCCATGCATTAACTATTCTGTCCATTCACCATCCCATCCATTCACATTCCAATCCAGGCACTATCTCAGTTATTCACCATCCCATATATTCAAAATCCCTCTCATTCATCATCATATCCTTTAACCATCCCATCCATTGACTATCCCATCCATTGACTATCCCATTCATCCACCCATCCTATCTGTTGACCATCCCATCCATTGACTTTCCCATCCTCTCTACTGACCATCCCATCCATTGACTTTCCCATCCACTGACCATCATATCTCTTCAGGACTTAAAGCGGGTATTTAGAGTGTGTCAAATGCTGGTGACTCTGGATTTTTACTTAGTCTGGGTTGCAACTGCATACAGCATCACAACGAAATGGTAGACGGCTTCAACAAGGCAATTACAACCTTTACAAGATATGGGGAAAGCATCCAGGAGGATGCACAGTATTGATAAGTGTCTAACTGTACGGAACTCTTTATATGTCAGCTGCGATTCTCTCCCGAGTCACATTGGTCGTCAAAGTCCCTGAAAGTTAAAGAATGAAATATTGGGGTCGTTTCCAGTGTTTTCTATATCAATTATGTATGAGTGTGTAGGGGCCTAAATATTATGTAACTTTGGGGAAATTATATTATGCAAGTATATCAAATTGATTAAAAAAGTGATAAAAAGGGATTAACATAAACTTCAAACGTTTATTTCAAGAACTTACGAAGTAATATACAGAGAGCCACTTTACTCTACTGATTGGTGTTGGCAAAAGCTAATATCTCATCAGAGAGACACCAATTACGCTGAAACATGCGACGACAATCCTGTCTTAATACTTGAGCACAACCAATCACCTTGACTAACCTATCATACCACTGCCGGCCCAAGGAACTTATGTGAGTTACTTTCTGATACTGTGGAACATTTAATTGGTTGATAGTTGAGAGGCGAGACCAAAGAAACAAAGCTCAACCCTCGCAAACACAACTAGGTGAGTTCAACACACACACACGTACAAACCCACACTCCTTGTGATTGACAACGTGGAAACAGAGGAAATGTTTACAATAAATAACAATAAGACAATGGGGCAGTGATGGAGTTTTGAGACTCAGATGTATAATAGATATGTTAGAAAGATATATTTTAGCATAAGGTAGTGAGTAAATTGAAAGACATTTATGAACTCAATTCATAACTTTAAAAGAAGGTATGATTGGGAAATAGGCCAGGAGTCATTGCATTAGACAACCAATGCCTAGAAAAGAGGGTCCAAGAGCTGGAGCTCGAACTTGCAGGCACAAATAGGTGGGTACTCATATTCACCACGAGCATAACTCTCATCCTGTAACTATTCTTAGGTAATTTCTCAATGCATGCACATACGTTTGAGACACACACGGGAGGAGGAGGAGGAGAAGGAGGAGGAGGAGGAGGAGAGGAGGAGGAGAAGGAGGAGGAGGAGGAGGAGGAGGAGGAAGAAATTAGAGGACAACCAGTTCAAGATATGATGAACCTAGTCATATGGAAATGCAAGGAGGCCGAAGAGAGATTTAAACCAACAGTAAAGGAAAAAAGTAGAGGGATTATAATAACTCATGGTTTAATAGACAGAGTAAGGAAGCAGAAAATAGAAGCAGGAGAGAGTGGAGGAAATGCAGAAGACAAAGGACAGAGAACAACAGGATTAGAGGTAACAGAGCTAGGAACGATTACATTAACATAAGAAGAACATC